>VZTX01029380.1:38593-109865 GCA_013400915.1 Pardalotus punctatus
GGGGGGAAGGGTTGTTACAGGAATTCCCGATAAGGCCGCACCATGCAGGATTCCCGATAAGAGCTCCGCTGCGTCGGTATGCATCAAAGTCTAGGGTAACTGAACATTATTAACATATTCTGACTCTTATTTGACTAAATGTGAGTAGAACAACAAAAAACCCAAACAAGATTAACACCTCTGCACATTAAGTGTGTTAACCACGCCACTTGCTCAGAGTGGATACCAAGGTACAAGGTCTTCTGACCCAGCAAAGACTTGAGGCACTTGGAGGAGTTGTGAGGTTGTGTGAGTATTTTGATGGCCGTGTGTCTTGTTTCAGGCCTCTGCTCTCCCACTTTCCTGGGGTTTCTTCTCTGTAATGTGAATGATCATGAAAATGATGGCATATTAAACCCTGTGAGAGTGTTTTATGCTGTCAGAGTCCTTTCACTGAGACTCCTGAAGCTGCTCCTGCACCTTGCACTCTGCAAGGTGAGAATGGGACACAGAAGTGCTGCGTTGGCTGGGGAACATGAGCTGCTTCCCTGCTGTTCCCCCTGCTATGGCTGATCTCTGATCTTTCCAAATTTAAAGACTTCAAGAACAACTAAACTTGACATCAATTTATATTTTCACTCAGAGCTGTTCTGAAGAATTTGACTTAAAGGGAACACATTTCATGTTAAGACAAAACTGAATCTGTCTTTATTATGTCTTTGTAGGAGGTGAGGTAGGTTTGCAGCAGAGACTGCATAAAAAGTGTGGGTTTCTTTTGGGCTTTTTTAAAAATTCCTGATCAGCAGGAGTGGAGTTGGAAAAATCTACTGAGAGAGATTATAAAGTTCAAGCTTAGCATTAAGTGAAGGATTTTACTGTTCTAATTTGCCATTTCTCTTTGTGAAGAGATATATTTTTATTGTTGCATGGCACTTTCCTCAGAAGGCATTTTACAGGAAGTCTAGAGTGGATGGAGTGAGTTTTGGGTGATAAAGGCCAATCTCTAAACCTGATGGAAATTTAAGTTTATATAATGTGGCCATTATAAACTCAATGCTCAAGTCTCTATTCAGCTGAAAAAATATCTGACTGCCTCTACAGTTTGGGAAGGAACCTGGATCCTAAAGCAGTTTTTTTTCTGTGCAGAGACTCTTCATAGCAACTTTTACAACACAGCTAGTCATGGTGTTTAGTTTTGCTGCAGTCCTAATTCTCACGTGAACGTGGCTTGCACAATAACTAACTAAATAAATATGTCTGTCTGTGTGTGTGGAGGGGAGGGATATGAGTATATGTCTCACCATGTGTGTGAATTTTTGTGTGAGACTATAAAGTCATATTAGGGCAATCATGTTTTAGATGACCTTTAAGTCAGCTCTTAGGCTATATTAAAATTCAAGGTAAATCAATGCCAGCTTTTTCATGACATGTAATCCAATGTGATGTGAAGTAGGGGCACAATCCTGTAGAAATATAATAGCTGAGATTGTTTCCTTTTGCTGTTGACAGCATGGCAGTGATTTATACCAGGTGAAATCAGGCTGGGTGACACACCTTGCAGAAACATGGCATTTCAGGTTTCAAAAAGTGGTGGGGTTTTTTTTGTGTTTGTGCCACACTTTTCTGCTTTCAGAGTGCTACTTTGTCAAACAACAGCCATTTCTGTGCTGGTTTATCAAGTCTTCATGGGTTTGTGCTAATCAGCATTTGTCAGAAAGCAACATATTTCTTTTCAGCCCAGGCAAAGGATTCAATTGGAGAAAAATAATCATTCCATTGCCATAGTTTGTATGCATTATATTTATCATCAGTGCACAGCAGTGGTATCTCAGGAGATCTCAAATACAGAACCTGTGCTAAGAAGAAAATATGAGAGCTCATTTTTCTTGTAAGTTACTCTTAGTTTGTTCTTATTTCCACTCTCTGATGAGGGCAGTAGCCTTTCTCTGCACATATCTGTGGGCTTGATGTGCCCTGGCCTTGGTGGAGGTACCTGTGCTACCAGTACTTTCTGTTCAGGCAGAGACTTGTGTACATCTTGGGCACTGGTCAGCCCTTCCAGCACTTCATCAAAATAGGAATCACGTCTGGCAGTACAAGGAAGCATCGGTGGGTCAGCACTCACAAAGAGAGGGGAAGTGTTTTGCTGGATGTCATGAACATTTTCTACCTTTTGTATGATGACAACATTCTGCTCTCCAAATCTACCCTTGAATGATTCATACAATGAGTGCAATTTCTGATGAATTAATTTGGATTAGAACCACCAAATTTCACAGAAAAGATTTGCCTCATATTCCAGGTCTTTCTAAACCTGGATGAACAAAAAGAGGCAAGTAGTGCTGCCAGAGTGGGCGGGGTGGNTAGGGAAATTCCTATATCCCAGGCCTATTTAATTTCTCTTTGGCCTCTCTGCTTTATACCGTTAGGTCCTGCACAGTGCTTTATCAGTTTACTTGGCAGAGCTCTCTCATTTATAGTTATCTCACTCTTCTTCATTTTTATGCCCATATCGTGGGCTTATTGGATTGGAAAGTTGACTACAAGCCATCCAGGGAGGCTGTCAGCAGTAGAATATCACACTACTGAAGTGAACAGAAATTCAGCTCCTGTACATTTTGATGCTGTTTGCTGAATTAAACAGAAAGACCCTGAGATATTTCCCAGGAGGAGACAATTTTTCACTTGGATATGGTCATGCTATCAACAGGCAACTGGCCATTGCTAAAATAATGCCCTCAGCATCATATAAACTCACATAAAGCATGAGTTAAGGATGTGTGAAGCAGCCGGAATATGGCATAGCTCAATGTAGTTTATACCCTAGGTCCAAATCTGGCTCTGCTCGGGAAAGGGAACATCAGTGTAATCACAAATGGAGCACTGTGGATGGATTTTGGGAATCTTGGATTAACAACAGGCCAAAGGTGTAACTAACAACAATTAACTCCAAATTGCACTCTAAAGTCTTATCCCGTTTTCAAATTCTCCATGGGACTTATGCCCCAAAAGGTAATTGTGTCAAAACTAAAAACATTTGTGTTCAGTTTTGGCTTTTGACTACAAATCTGAGCTGGATAAAGCACTATAAAGCTTAACAGAAGCAGCCTTCCCTCTTTCAGAATCATTGCTCAATTTGACTATTAGGTACTGGTGCAAAATTTCCTAGTTTTATGACTAGATGAAAAGTTGTCTCATTTTTTAAAGGAGGGAGCCACCTGCTAACCAGAAAGCAGCACTATATATTAAGCTGACACTGATTTTGCAGACAGTACTATCTTCATTTAGTTAAACAAACAGTGATGTTTTCATCATCAGAATAACCTGGTGCTGTACATGACATTAAATAACACTTCCTGGGTGGAATAATTAGAGAGGAGGGGAAACAAATAAAAATTTAAGTTCTTCGTTTGGTGCAAAATCAGTTTATTGTATTGACAGAAACAAAAAGAAACAGGCTGCAGGGTGGGGAAAAGGTAGTCAGGTAGACTGATATTAGAATATATAAGTAGGAATAATAGGATAATCTAAACAGAGAGACCCTTAGAACATGAACATCTTGTACTGCAAAATAGTTTCCCCTAGGATAAGAAGGAAGGGTTGGTTTATTAAATGAGTAATTTAATATGATCAGAAAAAAGTTGGAAAATATGCTGTAGGGAACAATCCTGGAGACAGACTACTAGAAATTACTCTTCATTGCCTGTGATTATCTGCAGTCCCATTTTTTTCCTCATATTCAAAATGTGTAAGTGAAGTAAATGGAGGTTGTGCCTTTCAGTTGCTCAGCTGCACAAGCTGAAAAAATGAGGTTTGATTTCTTAATGGCATTACTTAAGTGAAGAGGCTGACTTTTTCTTTGAACAGGAGAACAAGACACATGTATAAACTGAAAAGACAAGAAATTGCCGGCATGTGAGTTTAAGCTCAGGTAGGAAGATCAAGCACTGAATTCCAGTGCTATGACAGGAAGACCCCTCAGACACCTCCAGCAGTAATGCATGTTTAATCATGGGGGAACAATTTTTTTCTTGTACAAGTGCTTGGAATTTCTAATTAATTTGTGCAATATTTATTAAAATCGTGGCTAAGGAGTTTGCTTTGTCATGCTTTTTATTTTCTTCCTACACTCAAGTATTCAGAGAGGCAACTAGTTTTTTTGGATGCTTTGAGTTTCTGTCAAATGTTACATATCTCTGGTGATGAAGAATCATTGGTGCATGTGAACAGAATAAATTACACCTGTACCCACCTGATAGAGTCTGTTATGCTGCTAGAACAGTCTACATGGTAGAAATACACTTGATACTTCAGGCTTTTAGTGATTTAAATACACGAGGATGTTTCTGCTCCAGAAATAAGTGGAACGGTTATTAGCTTCAGTTAGCACAGCTTTAGACCTTAAGTCAGGAGAAAGAAACTTAATGCTTCTCCTTTCCACCATCCATTTATGAGAGACTTCAAATCGCTTTGCTGAAAATTTCCTATTTCTAATGACTCTTATAGATTAAACTCAACAGAAAAAAATGGGAGTGAGATATTACCCAAGCAGAAACCCCCTTATTCTCCTGGAAATTAAGATAATTTTTTAGTCCACTCAACAGTTGTCTTACAGTCCTTACCCTGTGGTTGCTCAGTACACAGTTACACAGTAACAGGCAAAGTGATCCAAGAGTGCTTTAGGAGCTCTGGCCCAGAGGGTGAAATGGGCCCACAGGACCCCTGAGGAGAGGAAATTCTGCTTAATATCCACCGACTCCCACATTATACTTAGTGGGAAAGAGTGCCTGGCTGTGTGAATTCAGATTTGATAACTCAATGACCAGTAACAGCAATAAAGTGTTTCCTGATTGATTTTGACTTCAGGACCAGATAAGCAGTGTGTCAGACATAGCAGTCAAGTGCTTTTTCTTGTCTGTTAGACACTGAAAGGCAAAGGAGCTTTAGTGTGGGCATGGACGTCTGTGTCTGTGTATGAATATCCACATATACACAAATACATACAATTCCCAGTCTATCTGCTTGCTTCCCTAAGGCTTATGAAATAGAAGGCAGATGTCACAGACAGATCAAAGATATTTAAATAGCAAAGCTTTATCAATGTCCATTATCTCTGGATAAAGAAGATGATTGAGATTTAATGCTCTTCTCTTCCTAAGCCTGTGTGAATGGTGGAGACCAATACTGTTCAAATTACTGAAGAGAGCTCCTGCTCAAGCACAGGTGTGACTATTTATGAGAGAAGTGGGTAGTCAAGGAGGGACTGCTCTAGGGTTGAACAACCTGTTTGTGTGCAGTCAGTGCTCTACTGTATGACCCTCCTGTCTGTTAGCTTGCAATGTCTTTGGAGGCAGAGTTAATCTCTCTGGTATACCAGAGACAATTCCCATCTGGGAAGCTCACTGGGAGCCTCTCACTGCTGCTGGGCTGCCAACAGCATTGGGAACACTTCAAAAGGCATAAACTGAAATGTTATTTAGACATGTTGGGAGATTAAATTCCTCTTACACTGCTAATCCTCTGGAGTTTTAGGGATGGCCAAGTGCTATCGCCTTATCTTGCCACCTATAAAAATGTGCATGTGACTGAGAGGCACCAGATGTGTGAGGAAGCTGAGCAGTGTTGGCCTTCTGCCCACCCTCCTCCCCAGCTCTCAGATAACACTGTCCACAGCCCTTCCCTCTGCTCCCAAAGAGAAACCAACGCAGGGTCACTATCTCTGCTCCTCCACCCAAACCCACTCCCAGCTCTGGTTCCCACAGCTAACCTACTAACCCTTGTTTTGCTGGGTGTGCAGATGCAGCCTGGCTGACTCTTACCCTGTATGCCCTGAAACATGTGTGCAGCAAATGAGGGAGCCCTGACATGCAGCCTTGGACAGGAAGTAAGTTGCTGTTTGTAAGTCTCTGCTTTATATGTATTTCTCTATTCAGAAACAATTTGGCAATGTCCAGGTGGTCTTGCTAAAACACCCATAGCTCAGAAGGAATCCAAGCACCCAGTCGTGGGCATAATGCTTGTGAGCTGCATGCAATTTCTCTCTTTGGTTTGATTTGGTCACCGCTGTTAGATCACAAATGACCCTGAAGCATTTCAGGTGTCAATTATGCCCCCCAAACTTGTTATTCTTATGATAGTCAGTCTCCCTTGCATGTCACAAATCTAATTAAAAAATAAACTTTCTTTCCATGTAAGGTGTACTTTGTTTCTCCTTGAAAGCAAGACTAGAAAAATGTTTACGTGCTGTCAGTAAAAGCCATAGGTAAGAAACACACCATTTTCTTTCTTTTATTTTCATGTTTGGTTAAAGATGTGCTTAATTGTTTTTTTGTTTTGTTTTTTTTTTTTTTATTTCTGAACTTCATTTATAAGGACTGCAACTTAAAGGGAGCACTAATTGACCAACTGATAGTCCAAGTTTTATTATTTAATAATCTTATAATTCTATCTGGACATCTGGACATTTGTTATCCTGTTAATATAATCATAAATATATTTTGTTTCTTTGAGAAATAAGGGACTAATCCTGCTTCAGTTTAAAAAAAATAAAAAAATATAAACTCATAACAATTGCAGTCTTGCATAAACATGCTTGAAAACCATTGTAATTCTGCAAGAGATACTCGGAAAAGGGGTTAGGTGATCTCTATGGATAAAGCATTATCATGCTTCAAATGAAACTGAATATCCAGAGTCCTCAGTCAGTCTTTTCAGTTTGAATGGGCAGTAATCAGGCTGTGAGACTCACCGTGGGGACAGATTGTGGGACTGTTTTGAACAGAAAGCTCAGCTCTCTGGATTAAAAGAGGCCAGAGATTTGGTCTGTGCACACTCTCTCCTGCATTCTAATTTTTAGTGTGGGCATTTTTCTACTACTTCGCTTTGATCATTCTGATTAATCATCCTCAATGTGAGTGTTTCGCCATAGTGAACTAATGGCTTTTCAATTCTTGATACCTTGGTACATGGTCAGAAACCCAAAAGGAGGGGAAACATCCCCTAAACAAACCACCTGTCTTGTCCCAACATGGGCGAGAGCAGCCTCAACACAAACTGCAGCTAGACCCCTCCTGCCTCCCATTCTCCCAGTGCAGCTTTGGCTCCGGTACCCAGCAGGAGCTGTGCTGAGAGCTTGAGGATGCTGCTGGGAGTGGGCACGTGGGGACCAAGACTGCAGGAGGGCAGAGAGGATGGGGAACTCTTCTCCAAATCCCCTCATTTTTTCATTTCTTGGCCCCAAAATTTGAGTCTGTCCACAATTGATAGTGGAGGGATGAATGGGATGAATGCTCTCTGGTTGCTTCAATTTATACTTCATGCAGGTCCTATTACCTTAGTATGCACTGTTTTATAAAATTATCAGATTCTTTCCTTAAACCCATTTGCAGTTTTTGATTCATTTCCATCCTCAGTAGTTGGTAAGGAAGTGATTTCTTGCTGTATTTCAACAAAATATTTGGATAGTTTAGCTTTTGATTAGTGCTTCATTTATAAACTTAGTTATTTTGAGTTGTTAAAAAGAAGAAAATCAGTTGAGCTTCTTCCATGAAAAAGCATTTCTATCGAGGGAAGCCATGAGCAGAGAGTGTTTGCTAAAAAGCCGCTTTGCTTTTTAGCAAAGACGTCAGGTATATTACACTGGCACAATGCTAGGGCCCAGGAACCTGTTTATTTTTGTATGAAGCTGTTATCTTTCATTGCACAAGGAAAACAGCAGCCTCGAAAATACTTTTGTGCGGGATAAACATGAGAGGGTTCTCTGTCCGCCTCCCACTGAGCATGTACAGTGCAGGGTCTGTGATATCCGGTTTGAGGGATGCTGCCAGATCCCTTCGTGAGACACGGCTGTGACTGGTGCCTTGGATAGTGCTGGACGAGCTACATGGCCCAGCTTATCCTGGGGTGTCCCCTGCTGTTGCGGGGCTGCTACCACCCCTCAATGCTGGCTGCTGTGGCAGTGAGGCAGAGCCTTTCCGGGCTGCTCAGGCATGTATGTAAAACACGAATTAAAACCCATGAGCTTTCCTCGTTTTAACAAAATGAGAGTACCACAGCTCTAGGTAAGCAGCTGAATTTCCTTTAGCAAGTGGGGTAACATGTAGGGTTTTGTATGACAAAACTCTTTGCCTCTTTGCTCTTCCCAAGACTATGCCTGCCATCACAGTAGGGTTCTCCTTCCAGAACCAGTGAGCAAAACTCCTCACATGGTATTTTCCAGTGAGGAGACAGGGATGAGCTGGTGCTGCTGGATGTGTGTGGGTCGTGGCAGTTTCGCTGGCCCCATGGCAGTAGGGAGGGTGGGTGGCAATCCTGCTGCACTGACCAGCTCTGACCCCTCATGCAGGACAGGGCTGAGGGGCCCAGACAGAGTGAGAAGGGCAGTGTGTGGCATTTGGGGTCCTGGTGTGGGAGAGGCATCACTGCTGAGGAGGGTGAGGTGGGACCTTGAAACCAGTGCCCTCCTGCCCCTCACTGTCCAGCGGGCTTGGCTGCTCTGGAGAGTTGTTTGTGGTCTCTTTTACACATGGCATGTGCTGCTTGCTGTGAGATCAGTTTCCTGCCCAGGGCAGAGCAGCCCAAAAACTCCAAAAGTTGCTTCACCACAGCCCAGTCCATCTAATCCCTCCTCATGGTTACAGATGAATCCCCAGCAGTTTCATCCTGTAGGATACTGTGTCCTCTGCTGCAGAGGGAGTCACAGGGTTCAGAATGTCTCCAATGAAGGTGTAATGATAGGAAACCTGGATGATTTCTCCCCTCTAGTGATGGTCTGTCCATTCAGACAGTGACACAACAGGTTGTCCTGGTGGGGCCTCTTAGGTGGAAAAATCAGGCTCCAGCCTGCTCAACAAGGATTGCCATCATCATCAAGAGTGAAAGGTGATACATCCATCTTTTAGCAATGCCCAAAGTTAGGGTATGGGTCAATTTTCATCATTTTTGTTTCATGTTTTTTTCCCTTTTCTTATTTAATTTTCCACCATGAAATAGCTTGTGTTTCCCAGAGACAGAAATTCTGTCACCTTGAATATTTAACTTGAAATATTAAAATAATCTTCTGGTTTAGCCCATTTAGACCTCAGGCAAAAATGGTTTTAATTTGGTGCCCAACTAATTAGCTTGCTGAGAGCTGTTAATAATTAAGCTAATAATTACTATACCTTTGCAGTGGACCTTGAGGTAACTTTAATGCAGGTAATTTAAAGATAAAAATAATTATTTCTGGAATCTTGATTAGAACAAATTTATTTTTATATTTATATTCTTTCCCTATTTCAGATGATAAACATTAGCCAAAACACATGAAAGATCCATAACTATCAACCAGAAAAGAAAAGGGAAAATTGCCATGCTTCAGCATGGCTGACAGAGAAGTTTGGGACAAAGGACTTAATTGCATGGTGCAGATGTTTTTTGAGTTATAGTGCTCTTCCAGTTATTGAGAACAAAGCACACGCAGCTTCACACTTCATCCTCTTCTACCCAATTAGTGTTTTAGCCAACAGTGGCCAGCAGGTTTGGGATGTACAGAATTGGCAAAATAAAATACAAAAATGAATTCTGTTCCAAGTACAGAAAAATCCTCAAAACTTCAATCAAAAAACTAGTGAAAACCAAAATTCTACCAAAAGGATATGTGGTTTTGCTCTTCATTATCACTTTCTGCATTCAGAGCCACACACACTTTTAATGGACATTTTTCAGCAGAAGGGATGATGCAACCTTGGAACAACCAGTTTTTGCAGATGGAGACATAGGGACAGAGTCATTAAGTTGCTTCCCTAAACCTCAGTGTGACCCATTCCTTGTGGGTGGCAGAGCTGGGCACCAAGTGAACCCTATTTCTGAGAGTTCACATGTCACCCCTCCCAGGAACTGCAAGCAAAACACAGAAGTAAAAGTCTTCTTTCTGTTTGGGAGCTGAGGGACCTTTGTGATCCCAGCATTCTGAGGTTACTGCATAGATGTGATTTATGCAGTAATTAAATCTGCAGAATATAGTTAGGCACCTAAATGCCTTTTAAAATGGTATTTAAAAGATGAATCCTTGAGGCCCAACATTCCGAGGCAGTGACTCCCGCCAGTCCCCACCGAGGTCAGGGGAGCACTTGGTGCTGAAGCCACAGCCTTGAGCCAGAGAGCTCAGTGCTGTGATCCCAAAATGGCCACTCCCAATGCACAACTCTCTATTTCATGCTCATTTGTGCCGCTGTGAAGCAGGAAGACAGCGTGGGACAATCTATCCCTTTGCTGAATAGGACCCTGAAAATTATTGCAGTAGGTAGGCACAGTGAGACTGACAAAGGAAATGCTGTTTTCTCAGGACAACCAGTGCCAACTCCCTGATCGCTCACTGTGTTTGATCTGGTGTTTGTCTGGCGTGACTCATTCCCTGCAGCCCCAGGAAAATTCGCTCCCTTATCAGCATTTTAGAGGCTCTGTTGCTCAGTGCTAGGAAACAGAAGGAAATTCCTTCCAAATGTGTTTCACCAAAATGGTGGGCTAAATTTTCTTAAGGTATCAAGCCTGTTAGGAAAAGGGGGGAAAAAAAGCATACCTGTATGATAACAAGAGAAGAGGAATTTCATTTGGATGGAAAGGCTGCAAGATGGTGAAAACCTGTTGCGTTTAAAAGGTAACATTTTTCTCTATATGCCAGGGAAAAAGCAATTTCATGCCGGCTCTTTAGCATCATGTCTTGCTCCCCACCTCTTTCCTGCAAAAGAGTAAGTGGAAAATTTGCTCTTGTCTTTAAAACCAGAACAGTGTGTGCTGTGGTGACATTATTACCTACATTCTGTTACTCTATATTTACCCATGCAGAACCTGGCATCCTGTGACAGGAGCTGAACAGTGTGTAAAAAAAGATCCACCTACACTGGTGGAGCTGAGTTCCCAAACACCATTTGCATCTGGTCTTGATGGATCAGGGCTGGACAAGGTACCAGAGCAAACACCTGAAAGCCAAACTGCCTAATGAATGCTCAGTATTATTCAAAACAGAGGTGGTTATATTTTAATTTAAAAAATATGCATTATAAGCTGAACTAGACAAATGGCTCTACTTTAGATTTGAAGTAGAGTGTGGCAAAGTAGAGTTACAGCTACCTTTTACCTCTCTTTGGACCTGGCTGGTGCCGAGTGTTCAGACCTGTAAAAGCATATGTCAGCAAAGATTCAGCGTGAGCATTATTTTTGTCCGTGTACCTGGGGAGCAGGGAGGAGATGATGGAGCTATTTGGGCCAAATATACTCATTAGGCCATTTTTTGTTTTCAGGTGTTGCTGATTAAGGTACAAATCAGAACGGGAATGGGACAACTAGCAGGTTTAAACAGCCCAGGGTGTTGCAGTGGGGCAGGCTCTCTTACAGCATCCCAAATATTTTCCCATGCGATCACGACCCCATCCTGTGCTTCCTATCTTCTATTCACTCCAGTTCCTTTGAGGAATTGCCCTTCCCAGTCAAGCACAGAGGACCAGGCAAGGGTTAGATGAAGCAGGCTTGATAGGAGATTTAGCTGATGAGGGATTTAGCAAGGAAGGAGATTTAGCTTGTTTCCCCTCTGTTGACCTCATTCCCGACTGATTTCTTTCCTCTGGAGCCAAGGCCCCACACAGGGCAGTGTCTCCTGCTGCTAGTCACCTCCCTCCAGATAATCCGACCTTTTCTTTCGCAAGTACTGATAACATTTAGAAAAAAAATTATAGATTGGACAGCAAACAGTTTTTATTGATGGTTTAGGGTTATCCCATGAGAACGGGACCAGGGCAGTTTTGGGGAGTGTGGGCAGTCGAGGGGATGCAGCACTGAGGTGTGGTGTCCACTCCCTCCCAGGACAGCTGGGCATGGCTTTCCCAGCACCATTTCTGAAGAGCTGATGGGGGATCTCATCACATGTACTCCTTGAGCCAGGCAGGCAGGGAGGATTTCGGCTTAAGTCTTCAAATCACAAGTTGACCAGAAATAATTTTAGTATTCTGCAGCTTAAATCAGAGTTCCTTTCTTCCTTCTTTGTGTGTCGTGTTCTGACCAACGCTCCTTTGTCTTAGCAGGCAATTGCTATTCTTAATTTATATAATAAAATCTGTTGTCTCCTTGGACAAGAGGTTTTCTCTGAACTACATAGACACCAATTGTTATTGAAATGCCTAACATTCATTTTGTATGTTTGTTCTCAGGAAATAAAATGAGCAGATTTTTCATTTTGTTCCTGTGGTTTTGCTAAGCTAGCAGGCCATATTTTATCAACACCAGACCTGTAAGTATCAGCTCTTTTAAAAAATTCAAACAGAATTCCTACTGTTGTCAGTATAAATATGGGGGGAAAGGAGCAGGAACTGTGCATTTACTCTTTATAATGTCTCATTATAAACTCTCTATAATGTCTCATACAGTGAGTTGCATCAAAGCAGTCCTGCAAGGGGAGCAGTGAGATTATGCACACTTTTACAGCTGGGAATACTGAGGTATGGCTTAGTGGTAAAGCTGGAATAAAGCTGAGATGGGACTTCAAAAGCTCTGTGTTGCCATGCCATGTAGCCCCTTCACAGTTCTTGCATTTGCAGGGCCTGAAGTCTCTTCAATGCTGCTGAGTTTACCCCTA
Organism: Pardalotus punctatus; assembly: GCA_013400915.1. Taxonomy (NCBI): domain Eukaryota; kingdom Metazoa; phylum Chordata; class Aves; order Passeriformes; family Pardalotidae; genus Pardalotus; species Pardalotus punctatus. Next base: position 51,180 of record VZTX01029380.1, read on the forward strand.
TAACACATCCATGAAGTACTGATGCTTTGCTTGTGTAGGTGGAATATTGAAGCAAATACGGGTGCATGCACTTCGGGAGTAGGGGAAAGGGTTGCACACACACACACAGAAGGAGTGAGAAGCATATTGCAAACTCTGATCTACTGGGGAAAAAGCAGACTTCATTAACTTTAAAAATTCACCTTGCTGTGCTCTGTTTGGCCCAAAATATTCCATTTTTAATATGCCTGTGTTTGACTTGTGGCCCTGGTCTTTAGTGAAATGTGTGGTTCCCCTTACTGGGACCCCCAGGCTGACCCCAGCAGCAGGCAGTGCCTGAGGTTGAGCATGGGCTCAGGAACCCACAGCATACCAAGTTCTACGGAGCTGTGTTGTTTTTCTTCAGGGTTGATGGGACTCTTTGCATGGGAGAGGTGTCCTGCCACATCCTGAATCCTGCTTCATAAAGTGTCAGCTGTGCAATACTGGTGGCCCCCCAAAATAGCCTTGTTTTATTCTTTGGCCAGTGGAGCATGTCTCTTTGGGAAGGACTTCCCCAGAGAGTGGAAACCACAAGAAATCTGCAGTGGAAGTAAATGTGGGAAAACATTTGGTGGTGTTGAGTAGCTGACTCCAAACTTTGTACCCCTTTATTATCTTTCTGGGGAAAAGAGGTTGGAAAACACCACTGAAATAGCTAAATACCTCAAGAACACCAAGCGGAAGGGTTTCCTTCTAAAATTTCTTGCTGGAGTAAGGCGCCGACACATAAAGCCATGGATTTATATTTGTAAAGATCCAATAATCTCAGGGCTTTAAAAAGCTGATATGGGAATGTATTTTCTGCAAGCTGAATGAGAGGGTGAAAGAGCAAGCAGATCTGTCGTCTGGCTTGTGAATTTGTTTTACCCCTGCAAGCATCCCCTTCTCTCATGCAGAACCCGATTTCGAAAGGTTCATGTGGCTGCAGCAAATTTCAGCTTATAAATATATTAATGGTTTTTTTGTGCACTTTGTGCATCATTGAAGTGCTTCAAATGTTGTCTCAGCATGTTGTTCGTTACTGAATCATGGAGAACATACAGTAAGAAGTATGTGGGCTGAGAAATATTTTGTTTTTGTAATGCTTGGCTTGAGTCTGTAGTATTTAACTTACAGTCTATGTTTGAAGCATATAGGTTTTAATAATGTTTGACATGGGTGTCAAATGTGTTCATCTGGCTAGAATAAATCCTATTTCGCTTCTACATTTGCCTTTATCAGTCCAAAAGCATGGGAAGATTTCTGTCAAAAATGAAGGCAAGGAGGTTTCTTTCTTTGGAAAAGGACAAAATTAAATATCAGTTTATCTATTCTAAGGTCAAAAGTACAACAATAAATGCAGAGCTATCATAATTTTGACAGCTTTGTTATCTTTCACATAGCAAAAAAGAATTTTCACAGAATTTTCTCTATTGCTTTCACAGAATATGTTGGAAATTAGGATACTAGACATTTTTCAAAAAATATTGAAAGCTTTCTTTTTCATGCTAATATGTCAAACCACTTTGAGAAAAAAGAAAAAAAAGAGAAGCAATGAACAATTCATGTATTAGAATTTGATTTTTAATTTTTGCTAACATTTCTGAGACCTACATGTGCAAGTATATAGGTTACAATAGATCTCCATATTTATGCTTGGAAATGTAAATAAGAGAATGTTATATGTGTTGCTGGCAGGAAAAAAGAAGGTGGGAGATGGAAAACTATTGCAAAATTCTGACCAGGAGCAGTCATTCAAGATATTTTTATAACAAAAGATATGTGTTTCTATTTTGTGGTTTACACTTTTCAAACTATCTTGGAATGAAAAGAATGCTGTCAAAATATGTAAAATAGATATCAAAATTTTCAAACAAATCAGTTCTTTAGAGTCCTACCCCAAAATACCAAATAATCAGTGACTATCTAATCTTTAGAATCTTCTCTTAACTTCTGTGACTTCTGGTTATATTTTTCATATTTTTATGAGGCTCAGCTAACAGACAGGTGAGGCTCACAGGTTCACTGGCTGAACTGCCTATCTGCAGGGAGAGTTACCAGAGAGGCTCCAGCCAAGCTAATACAGGCAAAAAAAGGAGAATTTGTCTTGGCTTTAATCTGGACTGAGCTCCCTGGAATGGTAAATCCAGAGCTGGCTGCAAAATGGAGGCGAAATTTCATTTTAAAATTGGCAAGATAAAAATTGTCACCATTTTCTTCCTCCCTTGCCCTCAAATTTCAACAGTGAGAATGTGAGCAGAGGAATTGTAAAGCTGAGAAAATGTGTTTAGAGACTCACTACAAATGCAGTCCTGTCTGTTTGCTTTTAAAGAGTGGAAGGATGGATTTATACAGGAGCTCCAAAAGACCTGAAAACCGCTCCGCTTTCTGTGGATAAGAGCAAATGCCAACAATCAGCTCCAGTACTTAAGTTAATACTGACCTTGGCCAGCTGCAATTTATACAATTCCTCCTTTATACTTCCCAGTGCTGGGGAGATTATTGCTTTCTTATAAAAAAAAATGAACAATTCTTTTCCTTGATTTAAAGCTACAGCTTAATGCAAACACAGAATAGGGTTGCAGAGGCTTTCAAGCAAACAACCAGGGATAATGAAGTGACACACTTAAACAGGGGCATCTTCCCTGAAAGACAGATAAGGACCTGTAGGTGCTTTAGCACTGACCTGACTGCTCACACTGATGTTCCACTGCTTTCAATGGAATTTGTTACACTGAGGGTAAGAGATTTTGTGAATCACGTTCTAGAAGTAGAGGCTGTTTCTCCCAGCTCCTGTTTCCCCAAGCTTCTCCCCCTTCCCTTATGGCTGAGATGAAAGAGATCTTAAGCTGCCCATTAATGCTGTGCTCTGCCAAAGCCATGAGAAAGCTGCACAGACCTGGATGCAAGAGTAGGGTGTGAAATACCAGTAGGGATGGTCCCAAAGCATTGTAAGGCTTAGCAAAAGAAACAGAAGAGTTAAAACACCTGAACGCTGTTTTCCACTTCATTGTGAGCTCTAATATGATCTTTGATAGGACATTTTGGGATTTTGGGCTCTGTTCTGGAAACTGTCATGTGAATTCAGCAAAAGTAAGTACTCACTGGGATAACTGGAATCTTCTGGGACACAGACTATAATTCCTAATTAGTGTCTGTGGAACTGATACATGAAAACTGAGGTCATAGGCTCTTTGCACGAGGTTTTCCTTATCAAGGAAAATTAATTTTTCAGTGCCAAATAAAATGAATACCAAGCCCTAGTAATCAAGAAGAGATTCTTGACTGAAATGTCAAATATCCAAATACAGCAGGTATTACTATGGCAATTTGAAAGAACCCCCTTTTATAGGACAATACTGGGAAATCAGCGACTCCCAAAATCGAGTTCAATTCACAAATGTAGCTGGGCAGGATCAGTTACCCACCTAAAGTTATTTTCTCCATTTGAGGCTTTAAACACTGATCATGAAAACTCAAAGTGCAGTGCCAGAACTACTCTCAGTTCTGAAACCTGAATGACAAATTATGAGTTCGGTGACACCTGTCCAGCTATTTTCTCTTCCATAGATAAGCTGAGATGGATCTGGCAGGACATTGAGTAAATCAGTAATCAACAATTCATGCAAAATTAGTATTCATTCTTAAAAAAAATCTGGCACTAGAGAACTTCTGGATGAATCACAGGCAAATTTAAAGTGGAATCTTGTTCATCTGTGCTTGGTTTGAACATTCCAGACTCTACTGTCTTTCTTGGACAAGAAGTCATTGCTCTATTTGTTCTGTTATCAGTAAAGGTAGTTTTTTGGGAAGGATTGTGAGGAAGTGATACAGAATCCAGTCCACTTCATTTTCACAAAATCTCTCTCCCTTGAATTTCATTATTTTCACATAAATCACTGTATATTTTTTGAATTTTTGGATCTCCATCTTGTGCTTCTTTATGCAATTACAGTGCAAAGGACAAAGATTGGGAGTTTCCTTTTTGGTTTTCTGCCAACTTCAGATCAAGAACACTTTCAATGACAGAAGGAGATGGCAAAATTAAAACTGAATAAAGAACATATTTCTTCATGCAGCTTTTAATTTATGCTTGAACTCACAGCTTCACCATGGCATAGAGGCCAGAAACACAGAGATATGTCGCAATAAGGATTGAAACTATACAGGGATAATAAAATACAGTGATATGAAATTGGAAAAGCTAACATTTTGGAACACATTTAGTTTTATTTTTCCCTTCTGGATTTGAGCCAATCAAATACTATTCAAGATTAGAAGACAACAGAAGTTGGAGGTGTATTAAAAACCATCTGCCAAGTCTGGGATGATTTTTGCCTTTAGAAACATGGGATACCATCTCCTAACAGAAACTGAACTGATGGACTGGAGTGCATGGATTTTTGTTTTCCCATACTGATATGAAAAAAATAACTGCAGACATTTGTATGTCTAAAAATATATGCATATGGTCCTGGAAAATTTACTTTTTTCATTAATTTATGAATGTTAGAAGCTTGTCTTTGGAGCCCAAGCCCTAAAGTGGACTGAAGATGGACAACTTATCATAAAGCAGTAAAGGAAGTTAGCTTGCTTAATGAAATTGCTGGCTGTTTAATTATGCAAAGGAATTATCTTCTCCCCTTCACTGTTTGTAAGAATGAACTTGCTACGTTCAGATTTTAAGTGGCATATCCATAAATTTAAGTTTAATGCCACTGTACAGTGGCTTTCCCAGATAATTCAAAAGCCAATCTCCTTGAAGTCATAGAGACTGTCATTCTGACTAGACAAACTTTATGTTCTGTGTGTAATAGCAGAGACGGATGATATGAGCTGTGCTGAGAGTGCTCTCAAGCTTTAGGAAGATCTGTGTGGATATCTGATTTTGGCTTTTGATTCCTCCACTATTTTTATACTGGTACCAGAGGTTTAAGTGCAGCAATTTTACCTAACACCTACTTCCTACTCTGTTGAAATTAGTACAGATCAGTATAATTACTTTGACTTCAACAGAGTTAGAGTAGTTTATATTGCCTGAACATTATGCCCTGTTAAGGTGGAATTCAAGGCAATTGCTTGAAAAACTGAAATGAGCACTTTTTATTTGTCTGAAGTTTCACCTCTCTTTAATTTAGTTACCCATTAATTTCACAAGGATTACAGCACCTATTAAAATTCTGAATTACCCCACTCAGCTTGACCAAAATTTCTCTGTCAGACACAGAGGGGTTGTTGTCCATCACTTCAGAGTGGACAGCATTTCATCAGTGAAGTCACTGTCCCAGTTCTGTTGGGACCCTTTGAGATGAAGACACTGGGGACACTACTGGACTTGGAAAGGCATGGGAAAATACACATAACAGTTAGCAACTGGTGGAGGAAAACTTATTCAGACATAAATATTTGTTTCAGCACCCTCTTGTTAATGTTCACCACGGTGTACAGGGATTTACTTGCTCAACTTCCATCAAATATATATTAATGGAAGTTGTGTAGATAAATCCCTAAGCTTCACTAGGAACAGCTCTTCTGTATTTATTACTCCTCTTGAATTTCAATGCCCCTCAAAGCTTAAGGAGCCTCAGATTTTATTTTACTTCTCTGGTAGTTTCAGTAAGTTGTGATAACATCCTGGGAACATGACAAGTGTGACAAAGACTGTGCTCTTTATTGGACTGATCACATCACTTGCATATTAAGGGGGAACATTTCTGTTTCTTAAACTTCACTATGTGCTGATGCAATATTTGCATCAGCAGCTATCTGCAACTCTCTGAGAAAGGAGGAAACTGTGAGAAAGGGTTCTTAGGTAATTTATTCTTAATGTTGAATTTTTCCAGTAGTGGTATGAATTCTCTTATGAAATACAAATTGATCTGTCCAAAAGGATGAAGTAAACTGGGTAATGTTGTTAGCTCTGGGGCAGTCAAAGGTTAGTGAGGTTAATTGCTGGTTTCTCTAGATACTGTTCCCCAAATTCTTTTTGAGCTCATCCCACAGTAATTGGGACCACGCAGGAGTCACTCTGGCACCACTGGAGCCTTTCACTTCTGGGATCAAAGCACCTTCACACGAATCTGTGCTTGACTCCTTGCACACCCTGCTCACACAAAGTCAGACTGGGTTTCCTCACTGGTTCCATCCTAGGTTTCCCTGGGTGTCCCATTCCAGAGAGCAATTTATTCATGGCACAGTAACACAGAAACAGCTCCAGCTGGTGCCTCCAAGGAGGGACCATGAACACAGGAATCTCTGGGCTTTTATCCCCTCACAGTGTAAGCTTGGGGAAGTCTCACTCTTCCTCCTGAGCTTTGGGATCCTTCTGTGTCTCTGAGTGTCCGGTCACCTGGCTGGAGCCACAGACCCCTGCCCCCTTTGCTGTGCAAAGGGTCAGCAATTCATGGCCTCTTGCCTTGGGTTCCCACCACACAGAGCTCCATCTGCAGCTTACACTGTAGCTTGTGTTCCTCAACACTAGTGGTGTTGTTTCCGTCTGACTGATGGCCTTTGAAGGTATAGAGTTATCTGTCAAATAAAAGGTCCCTCATAATGGCTAGTAGGTTAGGAATAGATTTTACCTTAATATTGATTAAGGTCATGCTCTTCCATTCCAGAAGCTGCAGTGAAGGGACATGGTCTGTGGGCTGTCTGACTGCTTTATGCCTTTATTACTTTAGTACTATGCCAGAGATGAAAAAGTATTTATTTGTGTTCTCCATGTTTTTTATTCTCTTCCATTGTCAAACTGTCAACTGAATTTTCACGTCTGTAAAGAATTTCTCCTGTTTATGTTTGTTTTCTGGAACTGCTGTGTAAAAATATGTGGTCTGAGCTGGGCATAAAGTTAATCCTGAAGCTGCAAATGGTCCGTCTAACCTATTCATCTGTGTATAGTATATGTAGCTTGAAGATGGGTTTTAAAGAGAAATTGTGCTTTAGACTCATTTTAGTCTCTTCAGTTTAACGTACCAGGGGCAGATTTCACCTGTTAAACAAAAATTGAATGACATTACATGACACTTTCACACTTTGCAGCTTGGTTTATCAGCATTCAAAGCCCTTTCTCTTTGAGAGCAGGAAATAGCTTGTCACAGGAACAATCTCCTGGAAATAAAGCAGTCTCTCTTTGTCAAAAAGTGTCATACAGAGCACAAAGAGTAAAAGCAGCAAAGACTTATCTGAGGATAATTCTCTCATAGAAACTATAGCTTTTCTCTCAGATGCTGAACTATCTCCTTAAAAGCATGTAATGCTCAGGATCAGGCAACTGCCTTTAGGTTGCCTTGTCCCTCTCTAATCACATCTGCTTGACTTGACTGAATACCCTGTAACCTGAAAATTGCATCTACACTGCTAAGTGCATATTCTCACCGGAGTAAAACTTGGCTCCCACGCCAGGTGGAGTGAAAACTGGTTTTGGCTGCATTGCTGTGAGCAAATTTAGGAGAACCCTGGCTGCATCCACCTTACACAATACTTGGCCCCAGATATCTTCTATGCCACTTGTCACGTCTCTGTGATTTTAAAATACAATTATATATTTGGGTGCAATTTATTCATTTCGGTGTTCAAAAATAATGACAAATGCCTGACTACTGAAGTATTACCAAGCTTTCCTTAAAGACAAACCTTACTGTAACAGGAAGCTTTCAAGGTGTTAATTCCTCCTTCCCTTTTCAGCAGTGCTAGATTTTATTTCCCCCCTTATCTGGCATTTCTCCAGAATTACCCATGGTTTTTTTCTAGGATTTTTTTTTATCTCCCTCTCTAAAGCAGAGGGAACATAGAAATAGAGCAACATAATAATTCAGGAGTATTGGATAAGCTTGAGTTTGTGGATACCTTTGCATGACAGAGGACAAAGAAGGTTTTCTCAGCTTGATTCTGGTTGCATCTTAACCATGTTGCCATGGCGCTATGCCTGCCTAGCACCTTGTGAGTGCAAAAAGGTATTTCCACACCCAGGCTGTTGTGTACAGCCATGTGAAATTACTTACCCCTTAGGGATCTACTTGCCCAAGAATTTCTGTACCATTTTGCCTTTTTCAGGCAAAATATACTGTTGAGGATGCATTGTGTTCTCTTGAATCTTTACGACTGACAAAGATACACAAGAAAGGGTGATCGTAGTGTGAGCTCTGAGATTCCAAGTAGAGTTTGCATGGAGAGTTGTGCAATATTTATATAGTCAGCATGTTTGATCTGGAGATCATGAGAAAAAGAAAACACAGAATTCTGTCACACCATGTTTTTTCTAAAAACTAAGTCACACTCCCTAGTGTAAAATATCCTAAAATATGTTAAAAATTCTTGTTATTAGTACTACAAAATGAGAAAGGTAGTCAAATGGAAGAGTCTGCTCAAATCCCCAGAAAGCAAGAGCACACTGAATCTTCCTTTGTAAATAAAGAAGTAGTGGGGGATTTTTCTTCATTTCTTGCAAAGGTATTCTTGCAAAGAATTTTATTTTTGTAGCTGTGATGTAAATCAGGACTAACTCTCCTTTTATCACCAGTTGTGCCTAGCTATGTCTAAAAAAATATTATTGTATTTTAATGCTGTAGAGGATCTTAGAAAATGAATGGTCTTGGGAAAAATGTCAAGTGCAAAAGTCTCCTTGTACAAATCCCAAGCAACAATAAAAATTAACAAAAAGACACCAAATTCTTCATGCCTGCTCTGGCAGTTCAGAAGTTTGCAGGAAATGGACAGCCTGAAGTGTATCGAAGTGTTGCTACTACTTTACCAGAGGAAGATAAGTGAGCTTTCAGAAAGTCTTGAATTTACTGACCTTCTCTTCCAATCTGAGCTAATTCATTAGCTTCATAAAAGCCTTTCACCACTCTCTCAGTAATTATTTTTTTCCACATAGTTGGACTCTAAATTAGTATTCAGCTCTCTGAAGATGAGAAAGTGTTATAAACATTTTTTCTAATGGGTGGATCTGAAAATCACTTCTTCTGTTGGCTGCAACAGATCTCTGGGGAATTTTCTGTGATTCCTTTGGGAATTTTTTCTATAGGACCTTTCCATGCTTTTATCTTGCCAAGTATTCAATGAGGAAAGATTAATATGGCACCAGAATAGGTGGCCACTGCTCTACCATAGCTTTAAGTTTCCTTTTTGCCTTCAAAAGTATTAAATATGTGGAGTTTTTTCTTTCCCTGAAGGCAACTTAGTGATACCCTGGGGATCTCCGGCTTGCCTTTAATCATAAAATGGGATCTATGATGATGAATATTTCCACACTTATGTGCTTCTGAGCTTTCTTAAATGATCATTTGTACTGAAAGACAATTTCTGTTTCACTTATTTTACATTTGGCTGAGAGATTACACATTTCAATCGGAGTTGGTGGAGTTCTGCATCTTTCTAATGACAAATGTGCACTCCAGTTGTTGGAAGTTGTACCATAGCTATCCTCTTGTTTACTACAAAGCCACCATATATTATGGCTATGATATCCAAACTATTTGTTACCAGAATGTCATTAAGGCTGTAAAGGTCCAGTGGAATTTTTTCACTTTAGATATACAAAAGCTGTGATCTAAGCTCTATTGCCTGCAGAAGGTTTTTACTGCCTGAAATAGTACCTGATAAGAAGATGTGTGAAAGAGATGCAAGAACCAGAGATGCCTTCCTTATCTCCATGCTGCTAGGCTGGGAAAGGGTGCTATGAAGTGGTTTGTTGCTGAAATAAAAAGGTTTTTATGTGCAAATGAAGTGACAAAAGAATGCTACGTTGGCCTTAACTCTATGGATCTGTTCTAGCTTCAGCCTGGTCTGCTCTCATGGCTATTCCTTACCCAGTTTTGGACACCATTAGATGGCAATATCCTGGGATATGCCTAAAACTCTGTCAAGGATAAAAATAAGCTCATTTTGTCAAACTTTTATTCCTACCTTTTCAAATTATGAACGTTTACAACACTATTGTAAATCTGATTTATTCCAGAAGTGTGTATTTGTAGTGGTAACAGTATATTCAAAGTAATTCACAAATCCTGCTGTAAATTTCTCTCTACTTCAGTTTAGAGCAGTATTGCCTCAAAATAGAGTAAAACCCTCAGGGTTTGGCCTATGAATCATCACCTTTCCTTCTGTCTTCAAAAAATAGTTTTAGTTTCTTGGATATACATCTGTGAAAAATATTTTTGTGACTATACCTAATTTTTGATCCTACTCTGCAATATCATTTGTTGCACGTTGCACATGTGTCTATGATTGCTTGCATGATTATAATTAATAGAGCATAAAATATTAATCTTGTGGCTTGAGTGGGAAGATGGGTATAACCAACACCCATATGTTTTCCTAGTGATAAAATTCCTAAATCATGCTGTATTGAAAGGAGCTTGCACCTGCATCACAAGACCAACATAGACATATTTAAAGCTGTCAAGTCTATTCCAGCCTTCGCTGAAGCTGACTGAAGGAAGCCATGTAAAGGTTGAGCGCTGCAATGGTAAAAAAAAGTAACAAAGGTCACTGCTGCAGGAATGGTGGCACCCACTGATAGTAAAGCAATAGTTAGAATGGGAAAGGGGTTCCTGACACTGGGTATAAATTCAGAGGCTAAGAAATTGTTTGAGAAATTGAATGGGTGGGAGCAAGTCAGGAGAAAACCAACAAAAAACCAGAGAAACAGCTGTGAGTGTATCCCTGAGGAAAAAGAGCAGGAAGGGCTTTTAGGGAATGTAACGCACTGGAAAAGTAGGTTTGGAAATTGTGAGCGAGAGAGTTGTGTGCTGTCCTCTGTTTCTGCCTATTCAGAAGACAGAGCTTTGTTGCTCCCTTGCAAAGAAACAAGGTTACATCAAAAACTATAACTTGTTTCATACCAGGCTTCACTTTAAAAAGAAATATTCCCACAAGTTCTTATATACTTACTGACTGCTTTGGTCAAAGTGCTAGCAACATTTAACTCATAAGGAAAAGTGCCAAAGTGACCTGGGAGAGACTCATTTGATACTGCCTTGCAGCTTCCTCTGTGAGTGTGTGCTGGTAATTTTACTGCAATGAACACTACCACTACAATTGCTCTGTTGCCAGCTTTTGATAAATGAGGGTAGTGAGCTCATGGGGAAGTTTTAAAAGAGCAGTTCCTGCAGGTAACACTTTTCCATATTTCAAGCTTTTGTGGTGTGTCTAAACTACTTGGCAATGAGCACAAAGGATTTGCAATAAGGCTTACCTTAAATCACTTCTTTTTACAAATATATCACTTTTAAGTAATCACATGCCTCTTATTTAATTGTGCAGTGATTCTCTAAAAAGAAAACTATGCTATTTGATTTATTCCAGTGGCACTTAAACAATACTGTGTTTTATTCCCACTGCAGAATATATGGACTAAGCAGAGCAAAGAAAAGTAGGGATTTTTATTTTGTCTAATTATGAACCTTCTCTAACAATATGAGGAGGATCAAAAGGTCAACTTGAATGTGAATGTTACTGAGTATGTAGAAAGGACTTGAAAAACAAGTGATAAAGACAAAAACTCGTGACAATCTAATCAATACAGTTAACAGAGCATTCAGTGCAGTCTTCAGGAGGCAGCAGGAGCTCAATCCAGCTGATGAGATAGAAATAGGTGTCCAAGGGCTGACTCAAGCAATATTTTTTAGCCCCTTGGAGCTTCTTCAAGTAACCAAAAACATGTCAAAGAGCTCTGGACACCTATGTTAGGCAAAAGGGTGGAGCCTCAGTCAAACTGCTGCATGTTTTATTGTGAGATCTTTAATTTCATTCTCCATCAATAAGAATTTCTTACAACTTGAGGTATCCTGTCTTGCGCTTCCTGGTCTCTGTCTATGACTCTCGAAGAGGACAGGTCTCCCACAGGTCTCTGGCCACATCTACCAGCCCCATACAGGCACTTTGGGCTGCCTAAGCATAACCTATAGCTCTATACCTCAGTGTCTGGCCAGCTGAATTGATCATCAGTATCAATATCTTAATTTCACCTGCATCTCACCTCAAGTATCTCAGCTCCTGATCACTGAGTGGCAGATGAGATGCTCGATGCCATCACTGACAATTCCCTATCACTGGATCCCTTCTTCCTGACTTATGGTTTGCACAGGGATGCTGAGGGTGAAGGAAAAGATGGTCAGGTCAATGTACCTTGAGACATCCCTGAAAGAAGGCAAAATAGTGAACGGTACCAGATGAGGGGAGATAATGATCAGAATGGGCTCTCATTTAATTGTACATTTCTTCTACCAAAATAAAAATATGATCTCTGATTTGTTACCGTGGCGCTTAAACAATACTGATTGGATTTTACTCCCAGCACATGAATCAAGCAGGAAAAGATTTTCTTTTGAATGCATTATGTATTCTATATTTATCTATTTTTCAAATTCTTTTAATCTTCAAAGCTTAAGTAAGTTTAAGGTATTATCATGATGACATGACATATGTTAAGGCATGGTTAACTCCTATCATGACCATTACTGCTGAAAATGTGGGGCATAAAGATATGAGGCCAAGGCCAGGTTTAGATCCTCACTCCAACCATGCTGGAAACTCCCACTATCAGGTAAAACTGGCAGGAAAAGGAAGAGAAGTGCACAGTAAGCCTGCAAAGCTTCTATCTGTGAGCCTTCCTCTTAACTGTGCTGCAGCCTTTTTCCTACATTGTTGATTTAAAGCAGGCCTAACAAAAGAAATAATGCTTTAAATATTAAGGCAATAAATAATGGATGCGTTACTGGAAGAGTAACACTATAGAGGGTCAGAGTGACATTTACTTCCTGCAGACATTTAAAACAAAAGAAGCACAGTCGTAGACAAAACAGGGGTAGAGAATGTGACAGAAACCATTGCAATTAGTATCACATCAATCTGATGCGCAGGAAACACATGAACAGGAAGAAAATATGACATTTCAAACCACACCAAGAAATCTGGCTGAAACGAAGATGACTTTCTGGAGAGTTATTACTGATGTGGAGACAAGATTCTTTGAAGCTGATTTTTCCATTTGGCGTATTTATAGTTCAATCAAATATTCTTATTGATCTGAGAATGTGGTATTTTCCTTAGGAAAGGGATAATGAGTGTCTAGGTGTCTAGTAAATCCTCCAGGGATTTGAGCTGCCTGGATGCTGATTAAGGCTGACACTGTTGGAACACTGACTGCGTTGCTCTGCCTGGCTGCCTACTGTGCCATGCCTTTAAAGATCAGGTTGTAGACCAATTAGTTAATTTTAATTGTGCTTATATTAATCTCAATTAGCCTATCAAATGTCAGAGAAGCTAAGAGAACTTTTTACTCTCATTCTAAAAGTAAGTAGAATTAAAGGTTGGAGAGTTTGTATTTGTTTCAGTGTTTTGAAAAAGATGCAAAGCATCAGCCTTCCTTGTCATGGTCAGAACTGAAATGAGGCTATAATAGCATGAGACTTTAAAAGAAACCAATTTTCTTAACTCCTGAGTGTTTTTTGGTTTGTTTGGTTTTGGGGTTTTTTTTGGTTTTTTGTTTTTTTTTTGTTTTGTTTTGTTTTTTTTATTCCATTGCAAATAAAATGGAATTGTGTATGTTATTTAAGAACTTACGTCTCAGAATCACAGAATCAGCTAGGTTGGAAAAGACCTTGGAGATCATTTAGTCCAACATATGACCTAACACAACCTTGTCAACGAGGCAATGGCCCTGAGTGCCACGGCCCTGTGTGCCACATCCAGTCTTTCCTTAAACACCTTCAGGGACAATGGCTTCACCACCTCCCTGGGCAGCCATTCCAATGCCTGATTACTTTTTCTGTGAAGAACTTCTTCCTAATGTCCAACCTAAACCTCCCCTGGTGCAGCTGAAGACTGTGTCCTCTTGTCCTGGCACTGTTGCCTGGGAGATGAGACCAGTCCCCACCTGGCTACAGCCTCCTTCCAGGGAGTTGTAGAAAGCGATAAAGTTCCACCCCTTCACCTCTCCCACCTCTCCTGTCTCTTCTGAAGAGCACGGAGCCATCTGCTCCAGTCACACGAGTCATCCCACAACGTTTCCGTGATGGCGATGATGTCATGGCTTTCCTGCTGTACCATGGCTCCCAGCTCCACTTGTTTGCTCCTCATGCTGTGTTCATTCATGCAACTCCACCATTCCATTTATCTTTCACTCTCCTTAATAATCCTTAGCCTTTCCCTTTCTTCCTTAAACTCTGCCACTAGACAGAGTTCACCTGCTCACACTGCACACAGGTGTCCTTTCCCCTGTCCTCTTGCACTAACACCAGGCTCAGACATTCCCTGCAGCCACCAGCCTGGACAGCTGCATCCTTCCTGGGGGTTTCTGTTTGGGGCAGCACACCCTTGCTGGCAGCAGCAGCAATGGCTTTTGTGCATTTGTAAAACATTGCTGGATCTATTCAAATTGCGGGGGAAAAAACCCCAAACCAACAAAAATCCCCAATCAAAACACCACCTAACACCCAGCCCACTGCCAGCAGCCAAGAGTGTGGCTGTATCCTTCCTGGTGTGCAAACTGCCCCACCATTACCCTGTTTGCCCTCTCCTCTCCCCACACTCCCAGAGCCATTTAAATCTCCTGCCAATGGTCCTGGCACTGCCTCTTGCTAGCCTGATAAAAACTGGAGTGAGCATGGCAATGACTTTTAGTGAAACTTTGGGTCCATTGGAGGCTGTCTTAGGCAAAAACATTTATCATATTTGCAAATCTGAGGTTTTCCATCGAAGTCCTGACAGGGTATTTGGAAAATTCCCCTGCCTCCAGTGCTTTGACTCTGTATTCAGTGCTTTGCAAGTCTGATGAAGTGAGGTTTTCATGCACTTGGACTGAAGATCTCACCTTCAGAGTGTATGGCCTTTTCTGGGTCCAATAGTTTATGTAGTGACATGGATTCTACCAGAAAGTCAGCAGACAAAGTCTGCTTTTCTTTGTAGGAAGATAAGTAGTTATGAAACCAAGCTAACTTTGGTACTATAAAAAGATGTCCCAAAATCAAATTCCATCTTCTTTAACATCTTATTCCACTGGTTACTGACATATTTTATCCTGTATTTTGCATATACTGCTTATCATTGGAGATCCCACAGTGAATGACATTGCTGATATCCTGTGGATGCAGAAAATCACATATACACCTGCTGAATACCATATCCCTGTAGGTGAAGAATATCTAATTTTCATTCTGTCCTAGCTCCATGGAATCCCATGAAGCTAAGCCAGCAAAACTGTCCATGATGTTTAGCTCATTAACAGTGATCAAAGCAATGAGGCTTGCTTTGAGATACTTGGGTTATATTTTGTGATAAAATTTTGCAGTTTTCTGTACCCAGACTCTGGAACATAAAACGCAGCTTGAACCAAAAAGCAGTCTGTGGCATTACAAATGTACAAATATCTCTCTTCCTATGTGAAGAGAAAAAAAAATGGGTAGCAGCTACAATGCGTTTTTGCATACAAAGCCTCGGTTTATGCTGACAAAAATTATTCTTCTCACTGATAACTAGGTAAATACATTAAAATTAAAAAAAATTCCTGCCTGGGAAGAGATTCAGTTGCAAAATGCAGTAAATTAATTCACTTACATGGAGATATTTATTGGATTGTTTGGAACACTAAACCCATAGTGTGAAATGAGGCACAGAGCCACTAGAAGATGTTTTGAAGACTGCTTTGTACCTGAACTTTACTCATAGGTAAGAGGTGTTTTAACTGTACCTTCACATTACTGTTTAAACGACTAAGAAAGTGTTTTGCTCAAGTATTGATAAATCTTATTAAGATAATTTCATTTTCAGAAGATTTCTCTCTCAGAATTCAAACTAACAAGGGCCAAATCCACAAAAAAATCTAAGGAGCTGCTGTGTAGAAGCATCTCCAAGATCACAGCAGCTGGAAAACACAAACTTTCAGGGTTCCACATGGACCTTGAGGAAGGCTGAAGACAGTGACCCCAGCCCCAGGTTGCAGCATACTTTTACTCAACATAGCCCAACCACAGGCAAATAAAGCTGTATTAAAATCCAGGACTGTTTTAGTTTGCATGTGTTTGTCAATAACCACTAGTGACAAAGAAAACCAAAGTGGAATTGTTGATGACACACCCCTTTCCCAGAAAGCAGAAGTGACAGAAAGGTAAGAGGGTCATGTGCCAGCTACATTTCCTGAAAGCCCCATAGTTATGGATGCTCTTCTGAGCCAGTGACACTGCTGTGTAATTTGTTCTATGTCTGTTGCTTAAATGGGTTTATTTAAATTTTTCATTTATCCACATTTGTCTGTTTTAAAGCTTGTGCTAAGCCTTTCACACTTACAGAGCTTCTCTTCCAGTAAGGTGACTTTGCTGAGTATGGGCAGTATTTCACTAAATGGAATTTGTGAGATTCTAAGGAGGGAAGTTTCAGCAGCTTGAGAATATAAATGTTTCAGGATGATGGTGATAATAAAGTGTGACATAAGACATGCTCTGATACACTGGGAAATAGTAAGGAACAAGTTTATGACTCCAGAAGGTATTCTTGAAGAAGGATCCAGTTCCCATATATCTTCTCCTTGTCTATGTGAGCAGAATTATGTGAGGATGGAGTGAAGCCCAGTCTGAGCTCCTACCAGCATGAGTTGGCTCTGGATACCTTCCCTCAGAGCAAGGTCAAACATATTTAGAATATGGCATCTCACAGAAAGGCAAGATGCCATTTGGGCCAACGTCCTGGGAAAGGGGCCAGGGACCACAGCTTGGTCAAAGAGGGCTGTGGGTTACCAGCAAACCAGACCACTGACAGCACATGTCATCTGTAGACCCCAGAGATCCTGGATGGCTGCTAAGCTCTGCAGAGCTTCTGGAGCAAAAAACCTTTTGGGGCTTGTTGCCTAATCAGAGCTAAAGCAACCTGGAAAAAAAGAGTAGGAAGAGAGAAGTGAGTGCTTTTCTGAGCCCTGCATGAGATACCTTTAGGGGTTTAATTTGAATGCCAGCTGTATGTTAGGTTTTCAGCAGCTATGATTTTCAAAGAAACAAATTAATGCTGCAGCAAACTGGTCTGAGAGCCTTGTTTTCCCTCAAACCTTACTCTTGCTTTATTTATTTAGTCTTCTCTCTATTTCCACCTATCATTTTGTCAGGTTTAATAGGGCCTGAAAATAAGACATCAGAAAACACTAGTGGCAAATCTGATCTATGTGTGATTAGCCCTTGGCTACATTACCCACAACTTGAAATATATAAGCAACATATAGATGTTACGTGAGTGTTCTGACCACAAATAGCTTCAGGTGCAGTAATGTAAAGCAAAGCTGGAAACCACCATATGGTCACAGACACAGATAGCACCGTTTGAAAAATCCCTGCATTTTGTATTACCATGCAATGGGGATAAAAGGCTTAAAGCAACCTTCGGAATATCAATCTGAAGAGCAAATTATAAACATTTTACATAGCTTGAATAAAAAATGTTGTTCCTCTAAGCCATTTTTCACACACTTATTTTGAATTCATTTCATTGTGTAAATTTAGTAGGAAAAGAAATCTTGCAGTCTAAAAATCTATTGATAAACAGTTTGGCTAAAAAGTAATTATTCTCAGAAGTTTTTTCTTTAAAATATACTATTTACTTAGAATGGCTCTTTCATTGTTAGCATAAACATAATGAAATAATGGGCCATTTAGAGGGCTAATGTATTTTTCACTTGCATTTTATCAACTTTCTTTAAAAAATATCACTGCTGAGGGTGAAATAGTATAATAAGGTTAATGAGTAAAGAAATAACAGAGAACTGCTTTTATCATACTTAGCATCTCTAAATCACAAAATGGGCGAAACAGATGCTTTGGAATGCAGCCGAGACGTTGATCAGTAGAAGCTGATTATCTATTAATGAGAGGTTTTTAGTGGTGTACCCTAGTGTAAAAATCACTAGACTCCATTCAAGCAGTCATCAGTTGCAAATGCCATGTATACGAATCACATGATTGATGTACAAAATTCAAACCAGATTTCCCCTGGTGCCCTACAGGTTGTCATGCACTGATGATCTCCTATCTGTTTATGTTAATGAAACAGGGTTTTTCAGTAAGTAAATATGTGTAGTATTTAATTAAACTCACTGCTGAGCTCTGTGTGAAAATGTAGCCCCATTGTTCAGAAGTGCTCTTTGACTGCAGTTCTTTGTTTTCACCCCAGCTTTTCTTCCCAGTCGCCTCAGTCCCCTGTCTAAAAAGCAGCTGGGTTTGCCCCATGCCAAAATGTTGTGAGCACCAGGATGTTGTGCTGTGGAAGGACTGACAACTCAGAATCTGTTCCCAAAGGTCTTGCACAATTGCTCTCAAGAAAAAGGTGCCTTTGACTTAAAGAATGGCAGAAACAAACCCTCAGGTTCCCATCACCAGCCCCACAGCTGGCAGGATTGCAAACAAGGATCCTCTGGAGACTGCAGTGCACTGGTATTCTGCACACTGCTCTGCTGCTGATCCCCTTTGGGGTCTATGCAATGACTGCTTCTTTTGGGAACTGCTTTTTTTTTCGTGCAGTTTGTTGCTGCATTTAGGAGGTAAGGACTTTTCAAAGTATTTTACAACAGAATGGTTAAAACAGTTTTATGAAAATATGTATCCTATTAGAGCAGGAGTGAAGCTACTGATTCCTACTTCAAGGTTGTACATGTAGACAAGACAATGCAAAAGAACCATGAAAAGAATAAAAATCAGGCTTAAGGTAGAAGCCTGTAAAAATATCTCCCTCAGCTCAAAGATCTTATGTCTTTTGCTAATAAGGAAGCAAGATTAATATTTATATTATTATTTCATCTCAATGCATTTTTCTGCTTTTTTTTTGTCTTTTTTTCTTTTTTTCCTCCACTGTGATGATTTTTTTCCTGAACAGAAATAGAGCAGTTGCTGATACGCTCTGCAGCACTCACAGTGAGTCCTGGCATGATTCGTGGCTTTTTTTATTGAAGAGCTGGTTAATAGTTTACATTTATTAGTGGCTGCTTGCCCTTTACTGCGGCATGTGTTTGCAATTTAATGCTGCCATGTATCAATAGTATTTGCATGTTTGGTATTTTATTAGGTGCCAGCAGTGCTTATGCATTTTATTTAGACCATCCTATAACTTCCTCATCTGCTTGTGGGACTGTATATAGGAAAGGCTCAGTGTACCAATTCCCTGCTTCACAATTCCAAGACTCCAAAAACTGCAAAGGCCACATCGAGTTCAGATGTATCTTCTTTTTCTTACTGGTAAGATATCAGGAATCTTTCCTGGACTAATAGGGTTGGGAATACTTCGTTGGATATGGTCTTTTCTCTTATGGAATCATTAATCAACAGAGAAAGCCATTTAAATGGAATGCTGGGTACTCCTTTGTCTGTTTTATCTGGGTTTTTTTCTGAGGTTTGATACAGAGGGGGGCTCAGAATCCAATTGACTGAAGTTATTGTTGTGTTCATGAAGAGCTTCTCTTTCTGCTATAGTCTCACTAACACATAAGTATTTCAGAAATCCTACTTGTTCATGGCTTTTTTCTTCTTTTTCTTTTTAAACAACAAAAAAGATTTTCAGCATCGTTGCAGATCAGTGATACCCAGCACAAGACCAAGGGAAGCAGAAAAGCCACCTCCAGCCATGGCTGTGCCTACACTCTGTCAATATGTATGAGAATGATTCTCTTCCTACAGACAGCAGACCTTTCCCCTAATGAATAAACATGCTACCAACAGGTCCTTCTCTCATGCTGCAGAAGTTCTACTTTCAGAGAAATGGAGGAAAACATCTCCAAAGGATATATATTCTCTTTTTGGAAGTAGAGTAAAAGCACCAAGTTTAAGATTAGCATCAGTTCAATTCACTTGTTGAGTTACTGCCTACCATCACATTTGTGGGGATCTGTAATCTGCTCAGAGATTGCTGAGCAGAGCTGGAGAAAATGTGTGGAATATTACTTGCAAAACAGTCTTCAAATTAAATTCCCCAAATTGCCTTTTGCTGTGTTTTTTTAATCACCTACTGGTCTTGTTTACAAACCTTCATGCAAATAGCATATCAAAACATGGTTATTTATGAAGAAATAAATTTAAGAAGAAAACAAATCATCCCAACCTACAAGTTCTTTCATATAAAATAGAATATTTTTTGCATATTGAACACATTCTCTATTTCCAGGCCCTGAGCTGTCATGAGACTGGCTTACATATCTTAAGGCTGTGGTGATATTTTGTTTGAAAGATCATAGAGTTAGTGTTCTTAGTGTTCATTTATCTGGTTTCAGAGCTCTCTAGTATACACATTTCTAAGCTTTACTTGCACCTGTGTGCATTACAGAAAGAGAGACTCTCCTGGCCCTCTGGCTTCTGAGAGTCAAAACTCTCAAGGTACCAAAAATAGTGTGTTCTTAATGATGAAATTGCTAAATTTGACCATTTCTAAAACCTCACGAGGTCGATAGTAAAACCTCCACTGATTTTTTTATGCAGGTCAGATTTTGCTCCATGAGAAATCAAATATTTAATCAAAATCTGTGTTGCTGTAAAAAATATGGCAAAATGAGAACAACTGTGAGTACATCTATAATTGTTTTTGGTACTGGATGGCCACAATCTGCATCGAGGTCTGATATCTAGTTCTTCAACATTCTTGTCTAGCCTCTAAGGCATGAAAGAGCAGAAATCATGTTTTTTTGTTTTTCCTAACTCAATCTACATTTACAGTCTAGATGACTTTCCACTAAGATTCTTGAATATAGGACCTGAACAGAGAGATAATATTCTCATTTTCTGGTTTAGACCTTAAACGAGAATAACAGCAGTGGCACAATAAATAGTCATGTAACCATTAAGGTGTTTAAAAGCTTTATTTTGAATTCAGCCTGCAAACATAGTTTCTCTATGTTACTATTATGACAACCTTTCAGCTGAGTGCCCCAGCCAGTTAAGGTATTCTCAGGTGGCTCTCTCACAGTCTCTCATCTCAAAAGTGTTTCCCATCTAACTAGTTTAATTATCAATGCATATGGCATGGGAAAATGAACCACTGTGGTAATGATAATTTTTCTAGTGGAAAAAAGCCCCACACCTATGGTGATGTCGGGCAAGTGGGACCAGTTCTTAGCAAATCTTTGATCTTGAGAAACAGATTTTTTCTGGTTTTTCTGGTTTTTTGGTTTTTTTTTTATTTTTGGTCTAAAATTTTTTGTTAATATTACCCAGAGCTAAAATAAATTTACTTTGTCTTATGAGGAATAAAAACTTGTTGCAGAAAAGACCAGTTTTGTTGCAAATGAATATGAGTGATTGGTCCATTCCTGCCATAGGATCCTGCTCTTATGACAGTGAAAGGTCTTCAGGACCATTTTCTTCACCATTGCAAATGCAATAAAATGAATGCAAAGGTAGAATCATGAAAAAATTGACTGTATCTTGATGCACTTACATGTTACAGGAGCCTGGCTTTTTAACAGGTCAAAGTATGTAGGAAAATGAAATTAAATTACAACCCCATAGATGTGTCCTTGTCTGACAGGGTGTTGTCAGTCAGGAGATGAGATCAAATTCTACTGTTGTTCAGTATGTATTTATTGGAATTTTATATATACAAGCATAAATGCATATATACACTGAAACTCTGCGTGTTTAGGTTGGGCCTTGAAGAATTATTTTGTGTCTAGGGGCTCTTTGATTTGGAGCAGCATGAGAGACACATAGAGAAGGAAGGGGCAACTTGTTTGCCTTTAATCTCTATTTTCATAATGGTAAGGAAAGGTAAAAGGGTTATTTGCAAGAATTGCATTTGTTGAAAGGGAGAGAGCAATAGGAGACCGGTTGAGACCAGCAGAGATGTTCCTGTGCAGTGTGGCGTGTGCCTTGAAGAGTTTGTATCTTAAATAACTGAAAAATTAAACCCCACCTCTAGCATTTAAGATCAGGAGCAGGGATTGACAATTGTCTTAGGTGTCCTAGATATCCACAGGACATGACTTTGGGTCTTAGGAGTGCCTGTCCAGCAGCTGCACCACAAAAATGATGAAGAGGAGGATTCCTATGCTCTGACTTCAGGAAGAAGAAAGATGAGTTGACCCAGCTCTGTAAAGCACTGCAGGAAATTTGGGAGGCTCCTGATGGCTCCCAGGATTGTGCCCACAGGCAGGCAGAAAGACAGCACAAGATTAAACATCAAAGATTAAATGGCTTTACTTTTCCTTGTCAGGAAGCTAAGAGAGTTGCTTTGGATTTTTACTTTTTTAAGGCAATTATACATCTTTAGAAAGAGAATCTGAGATGATGGCTTGCTGAAATTTTTTATATGATTGAAAAAATCAGTCTTCAAAAATCACAGTCCTGACTGAATCACTCTCCTAGACTTTCCATAAAAAGTATATCATAATAATCTTAATTTTTTAGTCTTTATTTCTTTGAGTGGTTTTTTCATCTGATAGAGAAGCCACAGCTTTTTTAAGAGCACCATGAGAGAAATTATCTCTTTCAGACTGTCTACATTAGAGGGCAGTCCCAGGGCACCAAGGAAAAGAGAGATGCTTTAACTGTTGCTGGTGGCTAAGATGCAGCCTGCATCTGCCTTTACAGGGAACAGATCATTAGGTTTGTGAGTCAAGGCAAGGTCTGGGAGCGTGGATGTGTGCACAACTGAGAGCAAGGGACCGGAACGTGCACAGAATGTTTCACATCCTCCACATAACCTCCAGCTGCCGAGCATCCTCTTGTGTATTGTAGAAACTATATCAAAAGAAATATTCTCCACCTGGGTCTGTGGTGTACTGGCCTGTCCCCACTGTGATGTTGCAGCTATTTCTGGCCAAGAGAGTAGAAGTGAGAAGAAATCTAATTACCTTTTTAAACTCAAAATGGATAGAAATTGGTGGAATTGGAGGAATGTTCTGATAAAACAGCTTCTTCTAATCATTCTGATAAAACCAAAACTGTTTAGTTGGGATAGGTCAGAATAATTTTAGAAAAGTTCTCCCAGATGATTTCAATCTTAATTTGTTTTTCTGTATGATGTTCCAATTTGAAGAATGCAAACACTTTCTTTCAAAAATTAAATTAACTCTAATAATTAGCAACATCAACAAAGAGTAGTCAAGGTGAAACCAAATGTTTGAACTAAACTCAAGAAAAATATTTTGGAACAACCAGAGTTTAATTTATCTTAAATTTTGATCTGTGTAGTAATTTTGAGAGATTAGCACATATAAAAAGAACTTGAAACACAGGAAAAGCAGTTTTTGTCGAAATGAATGTGTTTCTGAGTGTTTCTTGCCTGGATTTTTATTTTGGGGGTTTCTCTTTATACTAGCCTTATTAAAATGCAAATGGTACACAACTGGGATGGATTTCTCACTGTCCCTTTCTCTTATTAAATTTTTGTGACCCTTTTGGCTGATTTGCTTTTTTCCTATTTAGTATGATGACATCAACCAGGAAACTGTCAGACTGTGTCAAACAGGGTTAATAGAGGCTCCTTCTCATGACAGGCAACTGGAATGTACATAGTGCAAGTCCAGATTTCCCCAAACATTGCTCAGCTGCTTTCAGCGATGCCAGACTCTTCTGAGGCTGAGCCACACCGAGCTAAGTCTTGGCTCGACAGTGATGCCATAACAGGAAACTGTAGAAGTTAAGGATCTGTTTTACTCAGTGTACTCGTGCTATATCTTGTGAGATGCTGAGAATCAAACTCCAAGGAAATGCCAAGCCAAGATACTTCTACAGAAATACCTCTTCAGGGATGTTGGGCTGTAACCTTGATCCCTTTGACTGCCCACACAGAGCTGAGCTCTGTTAGGCCCAGGTTTCATGAGCTGGCTCTGATTTTTAAGGAACTTTCCTATGGCCTACTTCCCTGCAAGGCTCAGAGACACAGACAGGGTAAAATCCATTTCAATTAATGTTGGGTGTGAGGTGTAGGTGTTTGTGTTAGAACTAATCACTGGGTAGCTTTTATAATCAATGCAGAGAAATGGGTTCCTCTAGTGCATGATCCATCTTATCCCAAGACAAATACATAGAATAGACTAATTGCACCTTGCAGATGCCTGATTCTCCCCATTGACTGTAGGAAGAAGTTAGATGGCAAGATGCTCTTAAAGTAGAAGTGGGTATTGCTGAAGCAGTCTTCCAGCATTGCTGTGAAGGCAGTTTTCTCTCCTTATCTGGCTTTCCAGTACTCCAGATGTAGATTCATGCCTCACATTTGATGGTGCATTGTGCAGAGAGGTTTTCACAAAAGGTTTGCAGCAGGAGTTATCACAGCATGGTATTTCCAGGAGCAGCTGTACATTTCCCTGGCCAGAGTGGAGGTCTGCACGGTGCAGGTGGATTAGGTTATAAACCTAGCTGGAATACAGCACCATTAGTGCTTTGAATTTAAAGTCACTGATATTAATACCTTATTTTGTAAAGCTTATTATCAAAAAAGTTGTTGAAGAAAGTTTGAAGCTTAAGTTGGAACTTAAAAGGTTTCCTTAATGTTATGTTTTTAAAAGACATAAAATGTGAGGGTAGACACATGTACACATACACAGAAATTCTAAAGTAAAAGGCTTTTTTAAGCATAGCTACTTCTATAGCTGAACTAGAGCACAATGCCTGAGGAAATCTATAGTCGTGGGTTATATTATCTGAAGATACTTTTCCACTGAAGGCTCATTTATTATAAGACCTAATATAAAATAATGAATATTTGCTTTAAGTCAGGTCAGGACCAGAACTTATCTCCCAGGGAATATGTGTAATTTTTGTGATAACCAGAAAAGACTTTCTTCCCCTGGAGTGAACTCCACTGGATTTAGTGCTGCATTAGTAGGCTGAGTATCTGAACTGTGCTTATTGGTAATTTAGCTTCTCTTCAGCTGAGCACTAGGGTGTTCCTTTTCTTAAGCATGCATGTAGTCACAGAGATTGATTTCAATGGAACTGCCCAGGAAATCAAGATGAAAATTATTTCTGCTTATTTCACAGATCTAATACTTACGATTTTAGAGGAATAGGCTTTTTTGAAAATTGGATTCTAAGCCCACAATAATAATTTTTGGTTCTAACCATCGATCTCACAGCATTACATAAATATTTGTACTAATAGAATTATAATTAGAAAAATGAAGCTGCCCATCAAAATTAATTTTGTGATAAAAAATTATGCCATTTACATTTGGATTAAACTTGTAAATGTGTAGAAGGGTTCTTGTACACTTAAGATTCCGTATACCTAAAATTACTTTCATTATACTTTTTTCTATACTGTAGCCATAGTACAGAAAAAACTTTCAGGTTTCAGTTTTTGCTCTAGTTTGATAATTCATAAATTCTCTAACTCTTTAGGTTGTTTTTTTGCAGCTTGAGGAAGAGGAATCTCACACTACAGATTTAGCACCTCTCACTTAGAGAAAGGCTTTGTATGGAAGTCTCCTGGTGAGTTCTTTACTGAAGAAAGCTGGGGAGGAAGACAAAACTCCTGCTTCCTCCTCCATTGCTTGTACTCAGGACTTGGTAGTGGGGCTGAGATTGTTTAATGTCTTCATTAATGAGGGGGAAGATTGGATAGACAGACAGCAAACTAAGGAGATGGGTGATGCCAGACTGAGGGAGCAATCTACATCTGAAACCAGATCTTCTCTGAATATGGGATGGACCCACACACCTGTCAGAGCTTCCACCCAACCTGATTAATTCAGTGACTCTCATTTTTGCAATGAACTGGAGAAATGTTGCACTTTAGGAAAAGCTCTGGTGATATTAATCTCAGTGTGACAGAAATGCTCCCATTGGACTGACTTTTATAATTTATTCCCTCTCTATATCCTGTAAAAACTAGGCAAACAGCTTCATGTCCTTAGGCTGATTCTTTTTGCTCCATGGACCCTAAAGTCTTCATAGCAGCTTCAACAGGACAGTTCTACCTACTCATTCCCATCTCATTCTACAGCTGGTAATTTTAGCACCCCAGGATTTCATTGTCATAGAAGATAAGCTTCTGTCTGTCTTGTGCTTCTCAAATGATGTGCTCAAAATAGGGTTTAGCTTTCTAAAGATGAGCAGATTCTGTTGGAGGTGAGCCATGAGTGTAGCAACAACCACAGGTTTGAGTTAGCCAAATAACAGACTTCTATATTCAGCACCTCCACCCCACAGAATATGGTGATCACTTTTTTTTTATACTAGCCTGTGCCTCACATATGAGACTGACAGAGTTTATTTCTGATATTTCAAGTTCATAATTTGCTTGAAGAGTATTATATCACTATAATAATCCCTAGAACAAAAATTATTCCAATGAAATTGAGTTACAAAACAAAAATACCATTATGTGGTTTTGGAAGGCCTAAAGACCTTAAGCAGGACATATAATTTAATGGGCAGATTAGGAAAAAACAGGTAATAATGAGGATATGGCAATGAATACAGAGTATTTTTGTAAAAAACTGTGGAGACCATATCTCAGACAGAAAATGCCTAAAATATGTATTCTAGAGATTTAGAATTTTCATATTTGGAGCAGATTTCTTGTTTGTCTTACAGAAACTCAGTTTTAATCATAAGGAAGCTGATGACCTTTGTGATGTCCTGATAGTCTCCAAAAGGCAACCCTTCAAACAGAGCTGCTGAAAGAGTAGTAAGTGAGAATGTCTCCTTTTTCTCAGTACTGATTCTAAAGCCCAACTATCTAATTCTAACATTTAATTTACAATCACAGTGGTAACTGTCAAATAATTTTGCATGTTACAGGAAACAGGCTTGTTCTGCTGTCACATAGAGGCTAAAAACATTTGCAAAACCCTAACTCCAAATATGTTGAATATTCAAAAACATATATAAAGCCTGGTGAATGTAGAGACAGTTTCTTGTGTTACAAAAGCCCTCAGGTTTTAATGTGTCACAGCAATGTTATAAGGAAGGTATGGAGGATCTTTAAAATCTCCGTTGACAGGAGGAAAAGTGCCATCAAAACCGTAAGTCTGGAAATGAGGAGAACAGACCTAAGGACGCTCAGTGAATTCATGACTAATAGTCCCTGGGAAAATATTTCTGCAGGTGCTGGGGTCCATCAGTGCTGGTCACTTTTAAACATTACCTCCTAAGGGCCCAGGAGCAGCAATTCCTGAATGCTGGAAGTTAACCAGATGACACAGAAAGCCAGTTCAGCTGAGCAGGGAACTTCACTTGCAAATAAGGCAAAAAAGGAAGGTGTATGTCCAGTGGAAGCAAGGTCAGATGACATGGGAGAAGCACAGAGGTGCTGCTTGCCACTGGAGGGATAAAAATCATGTGGCCAAAGCTCAACTTGAGATGAAGCTGCCAGAAATGTGGGGGAATTTTTTCAAATATGTTACTGGCAAAATGCAAATAACATTGACCTGTTACAGGATAAGGATGGTCACCTCAGATAGGGACATGGACAAGGCAGAGGTGTTTAATACATTCTTCACCTCTGTCTTCAACACGGATGATGGGCCAAGGGGGTCTCAGTGCCCTGAACTCAAAGACCATAACCGTGAGACTGATCAACTCCCAGTCAATCCCGAGCTTGTGCGGGATCTGATGCTCCAGCTGGATCCCTACAAATCTATGGAGCTGATGGGTTTCACCTAAGAATCCTCAAAGAGTGGGCTGATATCATTGCAAAGCCTCTCAAGGATTTTTGAATAATTGATCTTGGGAATCCTGAGAAGTCCAAGCTGACTGGAGACTGGCTAATGTTGTCCCTATATTCAAAAAGGGCAAGAAGGATGACCTCATAAACTACAGGCCTGTCAGTCTCACTTCAGTGGCTGGTAAAATGATGGGAAAGATTATTCTGGGAGGTATTGAAAAACACCTGAAGGACAACGCAGTCATCAGTCAGAGCCAGCACAGCTTCAGGAGGGGAAAGTCCCACTTGTTGAACTTGATTTCCTTTTATGACAAGGTAACCCACCCAGCTGATCAAGGGAACCCAGCTGATGTAATAATTTTGGATTTCAGTAATGCTTTTGATACTGTCTCTCACAGTATCCTCTGGACAAAGTGTTGGATAAATACATCCTGAGATGGGTGAGCAGCTGGTTCAGGGGTCGAGCACAGAGGGTTGTAGTGAATGGGGTGACATCAGACTGGGAACCTGTCACTAGTGGGGTTCTGCAAGGCTCCATCCTCAGCCCTGTGCTTTTCAACATCTTCATGAACAGCTTGGATGCAGATCTCAAAGAAATACTAAATAAGTTTGCTGACAATTCTCAGTTGGGAGGAGCTGTTGATTCCCTTGAGGGCAGAGAGGACCTGCAGAGACACCTCGAGAAATTAGAGAGATGAGCAATCATGAATTGTATGAATTTTAACCAGGGCAAGTGCCTGATTCTTTACTTGGGACAGGGCAAACCTGGTAGTCTGTATAGACCAGGGAATGAGAGGCTGGAGGACAGCATTGTGGAAAGGGATTCCCAGGGGACTGGCCGCAGCACCAAACCTGACAGAGTTCAAGAAGTGCTTGGACAAAGCTCTCTGACACATGGTGTGACTCTTGGGCTGTCCTGTGCAGGGCCATTAGCTGGACTCGATGATCCTGATGGGTCCCTTCCTACTCAGCATATTCCATGGCTGTATCATTTTGAAGTGGATAGCTATGTCACAAAGGTGTCAAGTTGGTGATTTCCAGTTGAAACTGGATATAGCAAGAGCCTGAATATATTTGAAAGCTTGGAGAGGAAAGACTTGTGTACCAGATGCTTGCAAAATAATACAGGTGCTCCACCTGTGTTTCCCAATAGACACTCACAAGTAATTGATTTCTCTATTACTTCTGCTAGTAATAGTAGAAAATAGCAGAAATTTGTGCTTAGTATGGTCAGTTTTCAAAACTCTAGCTTGACTAAAATTAATTAGATATCACAGCATCCTCAGAATAACTTACTGTTCTCTATTTATTAGCAAGCAAACTGAAAGGAGGGACTGAAATTACTTTGCTGAAGCCACACATCAAGTCAAGATTAGAATGTGTATTTCCACATTCTCAATTTTGTGCTGTAACAGCCTGATTTTACTGCCAGCAGTTTATCACCTCACCAGTGCAGTACTGCTCCCTTAGGTCTCCTTCTTCCTAATAGTGGTTAACTTTCAGACCCTGTTAAATGCTCACTGGTAATGTGGATCAGGGGGATTGGCCAGAACTGTTACCCTGACTTTTTTTACAGGTTTTTAAAGCCAACATAATTTTTTTTTTATTTTGTGAATGCCTAGAGCTTCATTATATGCCCAAATTAAGGTAGACCTGAATTCTTCAGAGTTGTTAAGTACCATAATGCTTCATTAAATCAGTGGGTGTATTTATTGTTGGTGAGCATCCCTGAAAAGCAAGAAAATTTTATTTAGCTGCCTGAAGGGAGGCCCTTCAGCCTAAAACTCAAGACCTGAGTTTTAAGTGATAAGATTCATTATCAAGTGAGAAAATAGTTTTCTATATAGTGTGTTTCAGAGTAGTCTTGGGAGAACTTCTTTTTTTAAACAAGAAAACACAGATTTCCAATATGTAGTGTCATGTTCTTAAATCAGTGAACTAAGAATAAATGTGAAGGTGTTTCTTAGATGAATTTAGCTTGTCCCTAGACTTCATAGGCAACACAGAATGCCTGTTCCTACGAGAATATTTGTGAGATATATTCTTTTAGATGCAATGAAGCCATTTGTTAACACTTTCCCAGAACAGTTCTGTAATCTTTATCAGCTATGGGGACTGGCTTTCACTGTATTAGGCTGTCCCACTCCTACTACAGCAGTTCTGAGAAAAGGAAGCAACCACATGAAGGCAATAGAAGTTCAAATTCAAAATCATAGCCCATATGTGTTAATGAAGAGAAAAGATAATGCTAAATATAAAATTTTTTTTTAAAGTTTATTTGGTTTCTGTCCTGTACCTCTGTATTTGCTTAGGAAAGCTAAGAACTAGCAACTCAAAGCTTTAATGCAGAAGCACTGCTAGAATATTATAAGTGGGCCCTTCTCTCTGATGGACTGACAAGGAAAGAGTAAACACTCTTGATGCTATTAAAGAAAATTCTGTTAAAATTCTCACCTTAGACCTGTGGAAAGACAGTATTAAATTTCATCCCTCTGCCTCCTGCCATCAGATGTCCTGTTAAGGACCTGACAGATTGCCTTTCACAAAGAAACAGGTTAAATATGTGCATTTTATTTATGTTGAAGTTCTTTTTAAGAGGCAGCTATCAACAAAGGAGTTTTTTACACGTTTATTTGTCTCATCCACACTAGGCACTATTGCTGAAAAAAATCCCGGAAATAGTAAAAAATTAGGGCAAACATGGTCACGTCCATTAGGGAATTAGTCATGAAAAAAGCAGGACCAGCATTCAGGAGCAGCACCACAACTGCTGGTACAAGTGACACCAATGGAGAACAGCCACGGGACTCAGACCTGATGGAAAAGTGGGACCCAACGCAGGGCTCAGACAGCTGCAAAGCAAGAGACCAAGGGAGTGGGAGGAGGGGAGACTTGTACCCACAAATCCGGTGCCAGGCTTTGCAAGAATGAAAAAGAATTTATGCTGTGTTATTCTTTGTTGTGTATTACTCCTCCCCTGTTTACGGGACCATATGAAGTATCTCCGTTTGTAACCTTTCCTCCGGGCTGTGTAAGGACAGCAGTGCTTAAGAGAGGTTAAAGCAATGGTTAGACCTCTCCATCGTGCCTCAGCTGCAGAGAATTTCCCCACTGGCAGTGCTGGCAGCCCGGTGATGCGGCAGCAGCCCCCATCAGCCCGTGCTCCAGGGACTGCTCTGTGTGTGGAAGCAGCAGGAAGCCTGGACAACGGCCCTGCTGACTGATCCGAAACCAGGGACAGCAGCTGCCACACCAGTTTCACCATGTCAAAATGGGATTTTGTCAAAGACAATGAGAACTGGGGTAAAACTTTCTCTATTTCGTTGCAATACCTGACCTAAGCCAGCCAAGCAGAGTACATGGGTTTGCTGTGGTGCATTTACTGGAGCAGGTGACACCTTTTCCACTATCACACCCCTGGCTCAGGTGCAAGTAGGGGAGATCTGCCCACCACAATCCAGCTTTTTCTGTCACCCTCTTGCAAGCAGCACTACAACTATAAACACAGCTATAAGGAGAGCCTATAAAGCAGTCATGTAATTACAGTGACTTAGTGGTCACTGTAATGATCACTAAGAAGTGGGAATATAATTAACTGTTGGCTCGCAGTAGCACAACCCTACTGCATGCAAAGTGAGGCAGAAGATTGTGATACATGGCAGCAGACTGCGGCTGCCCCAAGGACACTTACTGCTGTTTCTCAAAGCTCCTTCCTTCCCAGGATGATGTCTAGTGAGCTCTTTACACTCTCCATTGTAGAAATGACTTATTTCTCAGCATTACTGAAATAAAGGAAAATCTAATTATTGAACAGTTCCTTCCTCTGCCCTGTGTTTTAAATAATTTTGCACCTAAGAATTTTACCTGTTTCCCAAACCCTTGTTAATACAGTCTGATTTAATTTGAAAGCAGAAAATTCAGTGATTAGATATACCAATATTTTAAATGAAATCACATCTGTATCTGCGCATCCTTTTTAGTCTTACTTACTGTCATACCTAAATAAATGAGCCTGGATATTCCAGACAAATGAACATCCAGATACTGCTTTACATCCAAGGTCTCATTCCAAAGTGTCTGCTTAGTCAATGAGGCATGACAATTAGATATCTGACTTGTCATGGCCTATCAAAATGTGTCAGGATAAATTTTGAGCTAACCTAAATCTGCACAGTTCCATGTCACCGGTGGACCATGAACCAAAGCCAGCTTCAACAAGGGGGAAATCTGTCTCACTGCTATTTCAGGCCTTGCAATAAGTTGCTTATGAAAGAGCTCCTAGCCAAGAATTATTCATAGGAATTGGAAAATAACTTCAAGCATAAAATAAATCAGACAGAATAGAAATCTCTCTGCATTCACTCTGTGAACTCAACTCAGAATTCA
Organism: Pardalotus punctatus; assembly: GCA_013400915.1. Taxonomy (NCBI): domain Eukaryota; kingdom Metazoa; phylum Chordata; class Aves; order Passeriformes; family Pardalotidae; genus Pardalotus; species Pardalotus punctatus. Next base: position 83,139 of record VZTX01029380.1, read on the forward strand.
TCATTTCTGAGAGAAGCTTGCATTAGGCAGAAGTGTCTGCCAGAGCCCTATCTCTGCTGGGTAGCAATATCATTGCCCCATTCCAATAACTTCATGGTCAGAGCACTCTTCTGGGTGCTGTGAAACGTGGATTCAATTTCAAATACACTGGTGACCACAGTGACACAGTGTCACAGTCTCCCTGTGACACAGCCAGCAATTGGCCAGGTTCCCATGTGTTCCCCCACTAATACAATGGGCTGGTTTCAGTGTGCTGTGTTAAAATCTTTAGCTGTGTTATAGTTGACTTACAGCAAAAATGGGAACCAATACCCTTTTATTGAGATGCTGGGACATTTTTGAAAAGGGTCAGAATTGTCTCTTCGTTTTTCAGAACGTTTGGTGACTCTGCTTGTAGCAGCTGCCTCACAGGCTTTGGTCCTGAACTGACTATCCAGAGATGCTCAAACTCCTGCTAAAATCTATGTCATCTACTCTTGCCATTGGCCTCTTATGTCCAAACTGCCCTTCAAGGCCATTGTAGCATTATTTCCAGATTATTATAATTAAAATCTAAGTCTACTTCTCTTAAAATTGTTGTAAATCCTTCAATTGGTTTAAAATAACTTCACCAAAGGACCAGGACTAAGACAATTTGAATAAGGAGGTTTCTCATTTGCAAACTAACCTCTCCTTCCTCTGACTATCTCTTCCTTGAAGTGAATTGATGGCTTTTGACTTCCACCAACACAAATAATCCATTTTTTAGCCAACCATATTTATTATGTCTGTTTTTACACCAAGCACACATTTATCTGGAGCCAATGGTGCTTCCTCCTTATTGTAAATTCTAGTGTGCAGAGAAAATGAAAGAGACTGGTCTCAAGCTTAGAAAATCCAGACTCTGAGAAAACAAATTCTTTCGTGAAGGGCCATGCGATATCTCAAGAAATAAATTCTCTATCTCTTCATTCTGCTTTTGTGCCCATGTCTAGTGCTCAAGTCACTTCTACAGTGAACTTTCTATTTCTATAAATGAGTGTGCTTCTTCTTTATTCCTTTCTTTCTGATGTCTCATTGTGAAGTGTTAAATGACTCTTAATATCAGAAACCCATACCATGTGTGACCTTTCTTTATTTTCCATAACAAAGGCACCTGCCGTTTGACCTTGTCATCTAGACGTCTGTTGCTGTCACCTTGGGATTCCAGAAAGGTTTTCATTTTCTTTGAAACACTGTCCTTCTCTCTTTGGCAGTGAACCAATACTTGAGAGGTCAGCGTGGGCTGTTGATGCTTTCACTCACCGCAGACCAAAACTGTAAATGTTTTTTGCAAATCAAATACTGTATCAAATACTGCAGCCATCTCATGATGTTCTACCTACTAGGGAGGATATCTACTAATCTTTCAAAAAGTAGAGAGCCAAATAAAGCAAATCAAGAGGTCTATCAGCTCAGCAGGAGTTGCTATATGGAATTTTTTGGCCTGCATTATGCAGGAAGCAAGACTAGAATGGTCTAACATGTTTTTTCACCTTAGAACTTAAGTCTTGATCAGCCATTTCATTGGAATCACCTGAACTTGCATCAGTTGAGATTCTGACCCATTTCTTTCATTTGTTGTTTGTTTCCTGGGGAAGGAATGGTTTCTATGCCTATAAATCCATTTAGTAACTTTGGAGGTCTTTCCTTCTTAGAAGAAAAAGTAAAGTTCCCCAAACTCTGATACACTAAGATTAATTATTCTCCAAACATCGGTAAATTTTTTGAAAGAGGACAGGAACAGATAAATGAAAAGGTGACAGATTTATCCTGTATTGCCTCTCATGAAGTGCACAGTGTGTCTAACACTTGGAAACTCTCATTGCATACTCAGTATCTTACACACATTGTGTCTCAGCATTTCTTTTGTTCAGATTATCATAGTATTCTGTTCTCAGTTGCAAAACTGTGATCTTGAAATGGTTTATAATTTTGAATAATTTAAAAATACAATTTGAGAAAAAAGTTAATGCTACAGCTGTCCCTAAACAAATTGCACAAATTCTGTAGTCAGAGTTAAATGTAGAAGAAATTAAAGGTATGGAAATGTACAATTAAGCCATCCCAACAATCCTAATGTGTGCTAATGTAATAAGAAAAAATATACATTAAACTCAATCTATTTGTGGTTTTCCCCAGTTTGCATTAATTTGACTTAGAAGACTTATTTTTCCTGTTTTTTTTCTTTTCATGATGTCACTCAAATGTAGAATGGCAGTTATTTTGTTATCTTATCTGCGTAAATTCTGATTCGCCATATTTATTTCTTTTTTTTCAGAGTAAAATAATTCATCAAGCTTAAAGAGCAGATGAGAAGTCACTAAAAAATTATATGGAGCAAAATGCAGAGAATGGGAATGAATACTGTACACTGATCTACTTTCCCTTGTTTTCTCTTCCCATGATAACAAAATCAAACAGCTTTATGGACTATGGCAAGATATAATCTAAATATCTAAAGGTTTTTAAGATGGGATTGATCACTCTGGAGGAGAGAAGGCCCAAGGGAGCCCTAATAGCATTAACCCATATTTGCTAAAGAAGGTTTATAAGAAAGCAGGAGAGGGACCTGATATAGGGGCATGTGCAGGCAGGACAAGGTAATGGCTTCAAACTGAAAGGGAGTAGGTTTGGGTTAGATATTGCTAAGAAATTCTTTACTGTGAGGGTGGTGAGGCACTGGATCAAAGCTGTCCAAATAAAATGTGCCCCATCCCTGGAAGTGTTCAAGGCCAGGTTGGATGGGCCTCCGACCAACCTGGTCTAGTGGGAGATGTCCCTGCCCATGGCAGGGGGGTGATTTTCATCATCACCAAGGAATGATGAAATTAATTCTTAATATACAATGTATGTATAAAATTGTTATTAAATTTTTTATTAGTTACGGAATAGTGGGTGGTAATTTAGACAGTTTACAATTTCTGAATCAAAGTAAAAAATATTACATTACAGATTCTGGGAAACTACCTACATTGTAAGTAGAAGGAAAAAAGTTTGAATATATTAATGAGGAGGTGCAAAGATTTATGCCTTCACTAAAAGAAACAGTAAACATTGCCATGATAAGATAAATCTTTTTTATCTAGAAGCATAAAGAATAGGACATATGCATCCATTATATCTAAATTTTTAATAAATCTTGGCATATTTCACCTTCATGCATGCAAACACCTTGTAATCTTCTTGTTGTACTGTAAACTTCAAGAGAGGTTTTTTAGCAAGTTGTCACCTGTTGAACACCAACACAAGCCATTTATTTAGACTATATTATAAAAAATACTGCAGTTTAGCTCACGGGTAAGTTAGAATTATGTTAAACAAATCATCTGAACTTCCCTGGTTGCTTTTGCATCAGTGATTCAACAGCAATTTGCTCTTTTACTAGCTAAACAAAGTTTTTGTCACCAGGTATAATCTTTTGTGTTTAGATTCATAAATAACAAGTTTCTGCATTGTAATACATATATATTATGTATATTATCAGTTAGTGAGCTAATTCTTTTTTTAAAGTAAGTTTTGGGATTAAGTTGGTACCAAAACCATTATCTGTTCTGCATAAATTCTGTGAGTTTATAGACTGCTGTTCAGACTTCAGTATTAGGATACATGGGGCTTCATTTTTCCAGGGGTAAAACCAAAGCATAAACATTTGCACCATAAATCTCAACTCTGTCGATGCAAACTTATTTTTTCCTTAAATTGTGTGAATGTGCAGGCTGTCACATCTTATACTAATTGTATTTTAGTTCTTTGGCTGTGTTGAGTATTTTAGCCTAGTGAGTTAAGCAACTACAAAATAACTTAATTCTCATTAGTGATCAAGTGTGTTGCTTGTTTAGTTGCAACAACAGTAACTACCCAAAAAAGGGGAAGCTTAAACCATAATCTTCTTTTTTGTTCTTGTTTTTCTTTCATTTCTTCATTCAGTTTCTAGTATTTTCTTATGAAATATATACCACCTGGCCACAAAACCTATTCTCCATGTCCTCTGGTTTGAATATTGCAGGTGCTCTGAAAATAAATTAACATAAGGAAAAATAACAAAAAAATCCCAAACGACTCCAAAATCATTGATAGCATAGTCAAGCATCTCTTGCTATTTTACATCAGAGGCCCTTTTTAATATTTAATAAGCCTACTGCTGTTCCTGGTCTTTTGGACTACAGTGCCATTAGTAAAGAAAACTGCCATTTGACATTAAAGACATTTAAGGAATAAGCAAAGAAAGAAATAAAATGGTCCTATATGAAAAAACAGTGAGCTTTCCAAAATAACACTGGAAAATAATTTGCAAAACCATTTTTCCTGCTCCTTAAAGAACCTAAATAGAAATGCACACTGAAGTCTGAATGTATATAAACAGACGTTTTTCATGTATAGCTCTTCATTTGCATCTTGTTTCCATGTTACAATGCTAAAATGCTATTTAATTCTAGATAGGTAGCACTGAAAAAAAAATTCTCTTGTCTTAGTTACAGCTCAAGTGGAAATATCTGTCATGAATAATGATCATGATCTAGGGCTCCTCATGACATGAATGAACACTTTTGCTATTAATATTATAATGATTGACTTATGGATTCTTTGCATCCCTGACGATCCTCTATACCATCAGAAAACACAAGTTTGCAGTTTCACACATGGTTAATACCAAAATATGGGTGCATAATTCTGCATATGAGCCAAAAAGACATATATTTAGGAACCCAGATAGGGGAGCATTTATTCTTTCACCTAGTGGTAGTACTTAGGCATCCCTGTTGTGACCAAGTATCTGACCATGATGCACAAATGAAAAAAGACTTGTTATTTATGACAAAACACAGTCAAAGGACAGATCTCACAGCCTTCTCCCTTCTCTGTGGAAGGGAAAGGTTTACTCCTGAGATATGGGTGGCTTGACATAAAATGTGAATATATTGTCTTCCTCTGTTAATTCTGAGAGATATAAACGTGCTACCTAAACCCCATTATTTTACTAATTCTTATCAACATTTAAGTCCAGGTATTGCAAAACCCTTTATCTTGTTAATGTAATTCTCTTCCTTCTGAATATTTTGATTTATCTAATGCACTCTGGCTTCTGGCAACACTGAGGGACTTAACTGAAAGGATAGTTAGATATGAGATATAACTTAAGTTAGGAACTTCAGTTCTGACACACAAATAACCTTGGAAAGTCACCTTCTTATCCAGTTTTCTCACCCAAGGTCTGTCTTTAGAGAAGAAGGGTTTTGATTTGTTAGTGGGTGAGGATGATATGTGAAAGTGGTAGGTAAAACTCCTAGGTCAGTGTAACCTTTATCTTAAGTTGGATCAAAAATATCCATTATCATTTCATTTGCTACCACTAAGACATGCAGTGAAAGCCCTGTGTGTCAATAAACATAGAGGCCAGTACTTCTTCAGGGGTCTTTACGTTATAGCAACAGCAGCTTTATAGCAACCCATAAACCAGACATACCTAGAGCTTTGAGGAATCTTGAATTTCAAGAGTGTCATCGTCTGCACTTCAGAATCATTCAAATCTAAATAATATTTAATTTCTTACATTGTTTCCCTTTGTTCTGGGTCGAAAAACATGCTGCATCTGAGAATACACAGTATGTGGCAGGGTAAGTGGAGAACTTGGATACACCTAATAGATTTGTGAAAGGCTCTGTGTTTGCCAGCCCAAGTGCCAACAGTGTTTCACTGTAAGCCTTGAACTTGGACATCGTGTTTTGTCATTTTCTTGGGCTGTTGTGTGGGTTTGGTACCCACAACAGCCATTTCCTCACTGTTTGTATCTTGTGATCTGCAAATGCTGCTTCACTGATGATCACTGACAGCACCTTCCTTTGTCTGCAAAGCCTCCTGTGTACAGATATCAGTTTTTTTCTTTTCTTGTTGAAACACACTTTGCTCCCACCTCCCTCATGTAACCATGTGAAGAGGCACATCTGCTTTTGTTTATTATGCTGTTCATGACAGCTGTGTTTTGCTGTACATTTTCTTGCCTTGGCTACATCCCAGCATTTGTGTTCACAAAGGGAAGTCGAAGGGAAGCTGATATGCACTGAGCCAATTACAGCCTTGTCTTGGGGACTCAGATGGCAGTTCAGCTGCAGTATATGGAGCACTGTACAACCCTGAAAAATGTCACCCATTTCTTCTCCAGGGCAGAAGAAATTGCCAGTACAATGAGAAAATGTCTTAGCAGACACTCTTAGCAGACACCAGCATATTCTGAAGTAATTTTCTTAACTGACTTTTCCCAGTTCCTGTCGTGAAGAGTAAAATGTTAAATTCCTATAAAAATTATTCAAGCTGCTCCAGGTGGCTGTCAGTGGGATCAGCTCAGTGCCTGACCAAAGCAGGAATATACAAATTTTGCACTGGGGTATGTTACAGGTGCACAGGAAACAAACATCTGTGCTACATCCCTCCGAGTCGTATTTGCTATTGAACTTTTTCGCCACACAGTGGTCTTTCAATTTACTCATGATGCAGGTAAAAGGTATCCTACCCCACAATACCTTCACCTGCCCCTGTTGCTAAACATTGTAAGTTTTTAGAATCTGGTTTGCACACCCTGCAGAGAGGTGCAGGGTGTGCAGAGAGAAGGGTGGTAATGACTTACTGTGTGCTGCTTTTGGTGCCCACACAGTGTGTCATGGTCAAACATGAACTCAGGTGAGAGCAGATATTATCCAGCACAAGGAAGGAGTGCCTGACTCCCTCCCCATTGCACACCTGAGGCACCAGCCTGTGACATCTCCCTGGTGTGTGACAGGGTGCTCCCACTGCCTGGGTGCTGCACCCAAGCCTGGAAACATCGCAGACAAGTCACATCACTGTTAAAATGTACTCATCCAAAACCTGCTTCTTCCAGGTACATAAGAGTGAGACTTGATTGCTTTTTTAGAAAAATCATGTTCTATGTGCTGGTGTTTGTGTCAGGAAAGGGAGAGTGGTACTGCACACCCCACTAACCCTCTAGCAGAGAGGACCAAAGACATTTTCCAAGAGCAGCCTTGTGCAATGCTGCCATGCCAAAAAATGCTTCGTTCTTAAATGGTCTAAATATAGAAATTAGAAGTGTTAAAAAACAGATTTCAAACAATATAAGGAAAATTTCATCTGGTTGTTTTTTATATTGCAAGTGTATTTTAAATAGTTTACTAAATGTGTCATAGGGGTTAGCAGCCTTGTACAGATTTGAACAAGTAAAATTATACCTGGAAGATAAAATATGGAAAGACTTAAGCTCTGATTACAGCTGTAACCATGTGGATCTGCACAAGTATGAAACCCCTGCATTCTCATTTCACACTACTGGTTTATAGGAACCATATATGCCTGCATTTCACCATGTGGCTCTCTGTACCTGTCTTTGAAAAGGGCAAGTGTTTTTTTACAGCCATTGCTCACACCACAGACAGAGAGTTTTCTGGATTATCTGTCTGCTTACAAAATGTGCACCGGGTTATTCAATTGTGTCAACAAAAAGAAAACGTGGAGCTTACACAAGGAATCTGATTGACTACGATGAGGACTTCACATGAACCCACACTATTTTAGATTTCAGGTAGCTTGTATTTCCTACTTATTGTAAAAAGAAAACAAATTAATCTTCTAATGATACTTAGTCAACAGTCTTATAAAAGTCTTCTTACCAGAACAGTTTGAACTTTTTTGGCTACTGTTAGAAATGCTGATTCATTTTTAATAACAAGTGTTCAGATGTCAAAGATTTTAACATCAGAAAATTCCATGTCACATAACCCACAATTCATAACCCCTTTGTGTCCTTATGTCTTGTAAACCACACAAGGAATTTCACAGGCCTCCCCATGGTCTCCAGCAAGTCAGCAGAGTAGACATGGTAAGGTACAAAAATCGTATGCAGACACACTCCAGAGATACAATAGCTCGTGGCTGGGTACCAACACTAAACAGCATTAAAAAGTTTCAAACAAAGTCCAAGAATTTCAGCAAATTTGGCTGTAGAGAAGAGAGGGAAAAAAACCCTGATGCACGTGACTCAGTCCCAGACAGCAACCGTAATTATAATAATGGATAAACCATAGGCAAATGCATAATACCTCCCCAAATACTTAGAAACAATCCTGGGTCAGGGATTTCTGATTAGGACCAAAAAGTGCAAGTACAAGTAATAAAGATGATTTTTTTCAGAAGGAATGCTATTTCTTATTAGGTACTTAGAGCATCTCCACAACATTAATACCAGACTATCGACAAGGTCCACTCTACATTAAAATCAGCAGCTTGGCAATTAGAAAAAAAATGCTGTGTTGGCTTGCAAAGAAAATGTGATTTGTGAAGCTCTCAAGGTTTCAGTCCAGGAGTTTTGTTCTAAATGTGCTGCCTCCAACACTTTGAATAGTCAGATGAAAACAAAGTGCTCCTCTAATGTGACATGTCATTTTGCATAGTGTTTTGTTGGGTCCATTGCTCTGATTATTGTCTTTCTAGGAATAATACCAGTGCCTGCTTGAGATCTGGAAGATTAGCATTAACAGGATAGAAAAGAAGAGGGCAGCTGTTTCATGATGGCATTTAAACAGATGATCTGTCTGCTGCCTAATCCACATATCATCTACATATCCAGTCAGTGCATTGCAAACTGCTAAAAAAGTTTATGTGAGAAAACACTCCAAATGTAGGTGTGTTTGCTTATCATGCTCCCTCTCCCAGACAGAGAAAGATTGTTGTTTTGTAATTTCACTAGCCATACTGACAGCCTGATTCAGCCTCTTTATTCAGGATAAAGTTTGGCTCTGAAAAAACAGGATCTACACACGTGTTTAATCAATTCTGTAATAGTAAATTCTTAGGCTTCTGAGGCAGAGGCCTTTCTGGTTAAGCATTTACACTTTGGGGTATTTATTGTAATGTCACACAGTGTCTTGTGAGATTCTCTTGTTATGGTAGGCACAATCACCATAATTGTGATACCAAATTGTGATAGATGTGAAAGGCTCCCTAGGGATCAGGAGCTCAAGTGTGATTTAATTGTAGTGGGGTCTGTAAATCTCAGGAACTCTCTGTAATCTCAGTTTGTCATGAAGTCTGCTGTCTCTTGCTTACCACTATTGCCAGGTGTGCTCATGTTCTCCAGACGAAAACCATCTTGTGATTGAGCAATGCACACATTTTGTTGTGCTTGTGGTTTGGGTTTTCTTTGTTTTTCTGTTTGTCTTAACAAAACCATGTCAATAGAAAACTTGAAGTAACCATAAGAAAAATGTAACCAGGAAAACAAGATTATTTAGGGCAAAGTAAAGGTCACTAAAATAATAGAATGATAGGAGTTTTCACTCAAATGGAAAACTCTTAATTACACAGCATATTTCCAGGAAAGGAGACTGGAAGCTATTATATTTTACCTGCATTCAGCCCTTCGGGTCCTGTACCAGCCATGCTTTAAAGACATTACCATGCTTTATCTTTTCAGAATATAGAATTTTGCCTGCTGAGAAAGCATGTAACCTGGATTGACTAAAGTGGGGGCTGCACACAGACATTATTCATTCCTTCTTAACTCCCTGCAGCCTTTTTGAGAATTGCTGAGAATTGCTGCTCTTCAAAAGCCTGCGTACCTCTCTTAAAATCCCCAGCCCTCTTCATTTTACTGCTTAATCAAGGTGAACGAATATACTAATGAATAAGAATTGTGAGCCTAATGAGTAAGAATTGTGTTTTCCTTTCTGTAATGATTCGTTTACTTGCAGCATGTTATTCAGCTACTGCACAGCTTTATACAAAGGGCTCCTGACACAGAAAAGCCCTGGTAAACAAGGCAGACAAAACCAGGCTTCATGCTGTGTGGAAACCAGGTTGTTTATGTTCGTATACTTAGTAGATATCTTCTTTAAAGCATACCTTTGGTTTAACGGCATTTAAAATTCTGTGTATTATGATATTCTCTTCTTGTTCCTTGTGCTTTTGTTAAATTTTAAGAAGGTGCTTGAATAATGCATGATACCATATGAAGTACAGAGCAAATCTGTTAATCGATGAGTAAGAAATTAGAGTTGAAAACAAGATAAAAGCACCTTTTCAGTTATGTACTCCATATCCCTGTCAGAATGTGGATTTTTACCCCTGTAATCATCAGTGCTTTGTCCCATTCCATTTTCAGTGTAGTAAGAACTGTGAATTTCATCATTGCATTTGTGGGAATGAATTGGAATTTATTCTTTGTACAAATCCAGCGTTTTGCCATGCTTTTTGTACAATATTTAAATTAGATCTCTTTTGAATATACCTCCACAAATGACATTTTGTATGGCTTAATTCTACAGAAATGGGTCCACACATCCACTGGTATAAAATTTCTTCAAATGCAATCTCAGTCTGCTATTTATGGTTCAGAAATCTGTGCGAGTTTTGCATCTACACAGTGAGAAGCTCTAAATAATTAAAACTTAAAATGCCTTTCAGAGAAACCTTTTGGAATCACATCTGTTACTTCATGTAGGAATTTTCCCTCGCAGATGTTTCTTTTTTTCCTTATTTCTTTTAGGGTGCTAATGACATTACAAGCTCGTCCTATACCAGACACCATTAATAAAGCAAATCTTCACTATAAGCTTGTCTAGTCACAGGAGGACAACTGTTACAAGAGACAGGATGTGACAGATGCTCTGCCCCCTCTCCCTCCAGTGGATACCATTTTCCTCCAGGTGTTTTTGTACTTCATTGGCTGGATGCCATAATCTGAACCCATCATAAAATAATTTGGGTTGGAAGGGACCTTAAAATCATGTAGTTCCCAACCCCTGTGCCATGCCAGGGACACCTTCCATTTGACTAAGTTGCTTTGATCTCAGAGTATCCTCTGGTTGCCTGTTTCTTTTGGATCAGGAAGTACTCATATAATATATATATATACTTTTTTTTTGTATTTATATACGCAGAGGCAACACCATCTGTAAATATAGAAAATCAGAACAAAATGCTGTCTTCAGAAGCATGTGGTATACGCAGACAATAAGAGAAATCCTCAAAAGCATTCCCAAGAAAGGCCACTCAAACAAGAGAAAACAGGCCGTGAATTGAAAACTGTATTTTGAGGCGTTTTGTGCAGAGAGTGCAAGTAGTGGGGAACTCCCCTTGGCACAGCTGGCAGAGCATCCTGCTGCAGAGCATTCTGCCACCTGTATTGGGGCAGGTGCTCTATCAGTTTCTTTGCCTTGATATTGATGACCTTACAGAAAGTTCCATGAGCTCTGGATGAATGACCAAGGAGGGAGAAGGGAGAAGTGTGCTGTGATGTACCCTTGTCCAGACCTGCTGTAGTCAAAGAAGGGAGAATGGGTGTAGAAGGAAAAGTGGAAATGATACTGAGAGGGAAAAAGAAGCTGCAGAAGCCTGACCAGAGATCAATATCACTCATACATTGTGGCCATTCTCTGGGAAAGGTGTCCCTGAGCTCTGTTCTGGGGCACCACCTCCCCATACTGCTGCTGTGCACCTGGGACACATCCTGGGTCTCCCCAGGCTTACCATGGTCCCACCTGGCTGTCCCAGGGAGCCCTACACTGACCAAAGTCAGGCCCCTTCCCTGGATGAAACCCTGATCCAGTCTGGTCCTGACCTTCAGCCTCCACCAGAGAGGCACCGATCTGGGGTGGGCTCCTGTGGGAAGGCAAGTGGCCAGGATGGACTAGGTGGTTCTTTGAAACTGGCTTGACACAAGCAGCTAGAGATTCAGGCTTTACTGAAGATTTCTTTCATCTCCTCTGGTTCCAGTGACACCCTGTGGGTTACCTGAGGGGAGCCCTGGCTCGTGTGCTCTTTTGTACAGATATCAATTCAGAAAGCCTATTCCCCGAGCATACAGACCAGTTGTAAGTACGTCCATGAGGAAAAACTGGTGTCTCATTCAGGCTTATGTTACCCCTGGGCTCACTCCTTTATGAAGCAAATAGGCCACTTTACTTGGTGTAGGCTGGGTCCCTGCACCTGGCAGCAGGACTGTATGGGTCCCTGCTGCCACTGATGTTTTTCATGTTCTCTTATTTACAGGCCATCCATCTATCACCCAGCACTTGGGTACTTGCATAGAGTAGACACTGGAGAGACCACCAGCCTTTGGTGGTGACAGTTTCTGGAATTTTTGTCAGACTTTAACATTAAACTCAAAGTAATTGTGCAATACCACACTTATCCACAGGTTTTGTAGGAAGAACAGTGCAGTTACTAAACTATAACCAGTAAAAACACCTTTCCTAGTAGCAGCATCTTGTGGGAATAAGTATTCCAGGGACAAGATCCTTCTTTAACCTCACAGCTAAGACTGCAGTGCAAGGATTATTGTCAAAAGACTAGTATCCTCTTTGAGTTAGGCAGGAAAGGGAACAATTTGGTAGTGGCTTATGCTTGAAGAAGAGTGTTTTTTATGAAATGCTTTATTTCAGAAAGAATATACTTAAACATCCTTCTGTATCTCAGATATTTCCATACCCATTTTCTCCTGTAAGTATTTTTTCTCTCCAGAAGCCCTCACTACAATCATGTCAATCTATAGAACCCACCCAGGACAAAACCCTGGACAGCATATATCCTTTCACCCAGCTATTCTCCTTTTTGGTTTAACTATGACCTTGCAGCCATTTTCTCTGTTCTTGCCTCCTTCCCCTTTCCTGAGCAACTACTTAAACAATAATCCTCTTCTAACTCTCTCTTCTTACAAAGAAAGGATGCCTAGTTTTACTTACTGACCAGGTAAAGAAAAACAAACAAAACACAACAGTTAAATGTAACAAAGATATGACAGCTTATTTGCAGAGCCACATTTCTACCATTTTAAGATGCCTTTGATAATAAGACTTTGCTCATTTGGGTTTATATGAGTCCAAGTGTCACCTCCATCACCCAGCAGTTTTTGGCAAGCTTTTTGAAAGATGTGGGCATACACACATGGCAAATGCGGGAAACAAAACAATCAAATGTATCTTTAGGCTGCTTTCTGCCAGCCCCTTTCATCTATGCTCTTCAGACAAGGACAAAGATCAGGTCAGAGTTGGTTAATTTTTTCTTCCAGCCCACCCTCTCACGCCCTTCTGCCTGTCTGCTGCGTGGGCAAGAGCATGTTTGCATGACTAGGGTGTGTAGGAGCTCCTTCTGTGGGACCTGTGCTTGTCTAACCACAAATATTTGCCTGCCCCATCACCTGGCCAGCTGCAATCTGCATGCCGAGGAATTCCTGATGCACCTGAAGTATAAGTGACAGAGAGATGTAGGACAGAGGAAACTAGTGAAAGACTCAGAGAGCCTTAAAATATTTACATAAGTTTTCCTGATGTTACAGACTATGTTTTTTTGTGGTTTTTAGTTGTGTTTTTTTAAAATTTAAATTGTGATTATTCACAATTTAATTGGGAAGGTGAAAATATTACTGAAGATAATATCTGTGATACCTATTGTGCAGTTATGGACACATCACTTTCTAAAAGTACTTTTGTGTGTCTGTATTAAATTGCAAAGATGGTACCTAGTAGAATTAGGATAGCCCTTACATGTTTATTAAGATAATCTTGTTGCTAAAAATTACCTCCTGGTGAATAATAATGCAGCACTAGGGAATAAATTGAGAAGCTATTCAAATTTTTAGTCTCCAAGGTGACTATGGCACAAGATAGCAGCTATTTTTGAAGAGCAAGTGGAAGTTTTTTTAACCTGCTGGAATGCACTGAAAACGTTGAAGGAAGTGGTGGGTGAAGGAGAATGAATGAGTATGACAAAATTGAGAACAAAAGACTCTGCTGAAGGTCTTCACAAGAGACTATTAAGAAACTTTGGTGGTCAGAGGTTAGATCCTGCTGTGGATTAAAAGTGGTTAAAAGATAGACAATGAAGTAAAAATAAATAACCAATATTTCAGAAGAAAAAAAGGTTAATAGTGAGTTGCACCAGAGCTGAGCATTAGGAACTACCAGTCTGTTATGAAATAGGTGTACAAATGACCTGGAGGAAGAATGAATTGGAGCATTAGTTGCGCAGCAATTGCACAATTATTTTACGTAATCAGAAGAAGATAGGAGAAGTCTGGTCATTTTCAAGACATGAAACAATTAGATTGGAAAACTTTAATAGATAAACCATTAAACTGGGAGTCAGGAGGTGCTGATCCCAGTCTATAGCCAGAAGAAAATCAGTGAAAATATTTCAGTTCACATTGCCAGTATGCAGCTATGATTCTTCAAGCTGTTTGCACAAATCTGCTTGTTCTGAGGAAATTTGCTTGGAAATATAATAATATGATTTAGTGTTACAATTTAATTGCTGTTGTAATTTGGGGATTTATGCAGACAAGAAAATGACCTGCTGATGGAAGTGACTACCTAGTCTGTAGACATTCTTTTCCTTATTTGGATTTCATTTTGTCTTTATTTCACAAGAAGATGAGCCATCACATGACTTTTTAACTTTTTTTTTTTTTAGTTGATATTTTGTGTTGTATGTCTAATGTTGGCTACAATTTTTTTTTTTTTGTAGGAAAATTTTCACAGTCTTGATATGAGTATTGTGAAAAGTTGATTTTTGAAAATTTGGAAAGTCTCAACTTAGGAAAACGTAGTCTTTGATGAGCCATTTCCAGCATTATTTTTTGTCTGAGTCCCAGGAGCTATCTAAAATCCTGCATTGGTCTTTAGTCACCTGCTTTCAAGAAATACTCATTTTTATAGCAAGAGTTTCAGAGAAGGGGTTTAGCATGAATAACTGGAATAAGTCTCTGCTGTTGCAGAACATAGGTTTAAGGTTTTGCCTTCACCTGGATCATTCTCCAACCTGACTCATTGCAGCTACATGAATGTATGCACACTCTGAAAAAGGAGGAGGGCTGTTTACTTTTTCTAAAACCTGCCATGATTTTTACTTAATTGGAACACAATGAACTCCAAGTCTTAGATCAGAAGAACTTGTTTTGACTAGATCAGAAAAATAGCTATTAAAAACACTGCTATAGGTAAGAGTTGTCATGAGAACTAATCATAGCTGACTAAATTTAGATGAGCAATTAAAAGACTCTCCGATTTGAAAACCATGGTGGAGATCAGGGAAGAGCAAAAACGTGCTGAGGATAGAGCATGGAGGGAGTTTGCAAGCTCAGCAGGGACAGTGAGGATGCTTAGAAGACACCGCAGTAGGAGCCAGCCCAGACTGAGCCTGGCAGGTCATGGACAGGAGCCTTTCCTGGAAAACCTTTTCTAGGACTGGGAGCAACTTCTTCAAACCAGGAAGGTACTGAAAGTTTCAGAAAAGGAGGGAAAGCCTGACTGAGGAAGGGCACAGGGTGAGAGGTGCTGTGTGTGAGTGTGTGTGTGCCTGTGAAATCTGTGCGGGGCACTTCCATTTGCGTCCCCACATTATCTACATTTTTCTAGTTTAAGAGGGAGTGCTGAAACTTGTATTGCATTGACCTTAAGATGAAGGCATGGAATTCCTCCGTGCTTTGAATTTCTTGGAATCTGGCCATGCCTCCACAAGATGCATGAGGAAAATCATGCACATTTTATTTCTGGGTGTTGTTAACAGATTGTGTGCAACCTGGCTTCCACACAGATAGTCTTTCCTTGAGCTTATTTTGTGTGGGACAGGATAACCATTCTTCACTGACTTACTCTGCCAGTTCTTGTACTTTTCTGTTTTGGATCAGCAATTTTATGACAATAGGTCTTTACAGTGTATCATCTTTTACTACACATTTATTTCTTGCATCAAAATAGGTCAGTAAAGGTTTTGAGATACCATGATAATTAAAATGATCAAAATATGGAAAAGAACTCATTATGCCTACTGATGTGCTGTCAAAGTCAGAAAGCTAAATGAATAAAAAAGGAAGGACATAAAATAACCATTTAATGTAATTATATCCATTAGTGGTGTAAGATGTCCTTCGCTTAACACACATTTGATGTGTCAAGTCCTTCCAAATGAACTAAAAAGCTTGATACAAAAATGCCCAATGGCTCAGAGGAACAACACAGGTCTTCAAAATAAACAAATATGAAGGAAGTTTAATGCCTGTGGTGTGTGGTCCTTAGTTACTACAGAGATTATAAACACGTATTCTGCTTCTTCTGGGTGTTCCGATGCATTTGAGTATATTTACAAGTAAATGATGGCAGAAAAATACCAGTCTGGATAGGAAAAGTTCTTATTTGGAAGTGATAGGAGAGCTTCAGACAATGGATTGTGTAAAGATGCAAAAGCATGAAAAAGTGTTCATTAAAATGAAGGTTTTTCAGATATTTAGGAAATTACCTGTGCTTAAGCATTACCCTTTTCCTGTGGACAGCCCCACCTACGGATTCTTCCAGTCTCATCCACACCTTGCACTATCAGAGGAGGTCAAAGAGCAATGAATCTCCACTGAGCTTTACCTATATAATGTCTGAAATCTCTTAGAGAAAACAAAGAAATCAGCATGTCATGAAGCCCTTCCCTTGGCAGGCAGTTAATGCCTTCTTGTACTGAGAACAAAATAATATTCTAAAGGAGTATCTGACAGACCAACCTAATGTCAAAATTTTCAAACCCTGCTGAGGAGATGGGCACCCAAGCCCCCAAGAGGGACTGCCTGGAAGGGAGGGAGGGAGGGAGCAGTGTCTGTGTTTGATGTTGAGATGACTGCCTTGGATTGTAAATGTGCTTCTGGGACCTTCCAAACATCCCCTTCTCTTCTGTGATTCCTCTTTGCTCTCTGTCCACCCCAGATGCCTTGTAATAATTCTTTTAGATATCTAAAAGTGCTCTATTCCCTTTTTCATGCCACTGAAGAGCAGAGCTGGAGATGGGGCAGGTTCTTGAAGTGGCTTATTCTTCTTTCATATTGCTGTTGATATTGTGCCAAGTATTGAATGCAGAGGGTAAAATTCCGTTTCTACAATGGCCACTGAGAACCCTTCCTGAGGGAGGCAATCCCAGAAACACAAAAAGTAAAGAAACCCTCCCCTCCTCTTTCCTTTAGTGGTTGGTTGCAGAACATCTGGATATTCAAAATATTTAGATACTTCAGTCAAAGGCATATCTACCCTGAAAAAAGGTTAAAGGGGTACTTTTTCTAATATTTACATAGAAATTGTGGCATGTCCTACTACAAGTTAAGAGCTTTGCAATATTTCTTAGGGGTCTGGTAATTTGGGTATTAATACCAATTGCAGAGACAAATAAGAGCTCATCTCCATCAAATGTCCTAAGAAAAATGGTATTTCGTTGGGATTTCAAGAGATCTGAAGTGTCACTATTCTCAAAAGCTTATTTGGGAGTAAAGCTCAGTATAGGTTAGATGTATGAAGTTGGGCCTTTGCAGAGCAGAGGGTCTGCTAGCATGGGTTGTTCATGAAAAAGTTGTAAAAGAAATGTTAAAAACTTAAAATAGCAAAAAAATAGCTCTTCCTTTTGATTTTCAACTGCCCTAGTCTTCCCCTGTCATCTTGTATTTTTCTCCTCCTTTTCTCTTCTGCCCCAACTCTTCAATATTTCTCTTCTTGTTCTCCTAAGATGCAAAGATTCTGCTCCTGCCATCAAGTCTGTGCTAGATGTATTGGTTTTGCCCATGTCAAACCAAAATAAGTGAAGACACTTGCCTTATCTTCCTCTAAGTATAAAATCATCTCTGTAGGAGTAGCTGTCAAAACGCAGGCTCCCTACTAAATTGTCTTCTCAGAGAGTTTTTCACTTAAGGTAATCATTGCAGAGAATTGCTATCTGTGGTGGTGGTTGGACATTCTACAGGAAAGGAGGAATGGCCCCTGTCAGTACAACTTGTCCAAAGCTTGTGCTCTCATTAGGGACACATCTCCTCCTCTAAGTTGGTCACCTTGCTTCTGGCCCTGCCTCAAAAAATTATCAGGAGGCCTTTAGAGAGTACTAGGTTTGAGGACAAAAATGGGGCGAAAACACCTTCTGTCTCAGAAAAAGAGTTGTTCTTATTTTTCTCTTTATTAGTTTAATTTGTTAGAGTAATACAAATCTGGTTTGGCTTATTAAGAATAGAAGCAAAGCTTATAAAGAATTATGAGAGATGAAACTTTGAATTTTTGTATAGGCAAAACTGGAAACCAGGTCTGAAGAATCTGAGTGTGTAAATACAGTGAAGGAATTATTCTGGCAAACAGAATTCTGTATAGCAAATTATTTCTGTGTGTTTATTGCTGATATTTTTGTACAATATAGCAGTTTCAGATCACTGCTGCCTAGTCATTTTTCTTCAAGAGTGTATCAATCAGAATGACTTTTGCTGAACCTTTTAAATGGGTGATTGTTACAGAGTATCGCCAGGGGCCTGAACTGCAGTGGGATAATGTGAGCTTTATGGTATGTTACGGTATGCAGTGATAATATGTGAGCTTTTCCCTCCAGCTTAGTTGCTTTTAATGAAAATAATTAAAATACAGGTGATACAGTTGAAATTGTACCCTATTTGGCAGAAGTAAAAGCCTTGCACTAGCACTGAGATATTGGTAGCTGATGACTTTAATGTACTGTACGAGAATAGCATGTCAGTAGGTTTGTTTTTCATTTGTTTTGTGTGGGACAACTAGTTACTTAACCAATTCATTACTCCTTATATTGATTGAGCATTTTGATATGACGTTTTCTTTTATCAGTCTCCCTGAACTGATAAAGAGTCTTGTGCAATAAAGGGAGGATTCCTGCTTTATTGTAGTGACCAATTCTCTGTCTTTGGGGTTGTCAGGAGCTCCTTCATGCTAGTAAATGAAGTAGAAAGAAAATTTTAGAGCATCCTACAGCATTTCTACAACTGGCCACATGAAAAGTTCTGCTTCCAAAAGAGGGGTTGTCATCTCGTTGTGTAGAAATCTTGTACATAGGAGGCTTTGGTGTCTTTTCAGAAGATAACAAAAAAAGATATTGAGTGATGTAAAAAAATCCAGTTCTAAGAATTATTTTTATGGGAATCTCTAGTCTTCTATGTCCTTCCAGCCTCACATCAACTTCTTTGCTTCTGCAGCCTCTGTGCTTCTGACCCTCTCTTTCATCCTGTCATCACTTGCTCCACAAAACAGTCATAGGTGGGCAGGTGGGAAGCAGCAGGTATTGTCCTCTGTTTTCCTTTTTTTACAATTTTTTCACTGCTTTTAATTTCAGTAAATATCCCTCCCTTTCACTGTAAACCTATAGATAAGTCACCAACCTGGTCATGAATTTGTCATCATGTTCCTCATTCCAGTCAACTCTCAATCATCACTCCTGGCTCTGTGAAGAATTTTCTCATTTTTGTTCATACAGTAACAGCTTGTAACAGCAGTTTCCCCTTTCCAGTAGGAAGCTGTGGGTTCCTACTGGAACAAAATAATTCAGTGATTAAGATAAGAAGATGTCTGTCCCTGGCCTGTGGAATGCACAGTCTAAGTTAATGCCAGGACTGAGACTGGTGGTGATTAATGTTTGGGACTAGAGAAGGAAATTGAAATAACACTAAATAGCACGGGGACTAGCACACAGGTTTGTATCTGCCCATCTCTTGTCATCTGGAAATATCCCTGAGCAGAGTTACAGAGGAAATGAGAGTTGATTGAGGGTGTAGGATTTGGGACTCATTGAGCTAGGGGAGATCTGTGTTTAGAGAGAGTTCAAGGAAGCTTGGGAATGCTTGGGTGGTATCACTGGAGAAATTTTGTAGATTACAGTTCTGCTTCAGTGTGTTTGTATTTCATTTACTAAGTGAAGGTGGAACTCCAGATAACCGTCTTCTTCTTGCTAGCACATACATCTGAGTGTGAAGAAAAAACAAATCCTGCTAAGGTCTTAGATTTGGTGATATAATGGACTGTTATCCATATAAGGTGATTGTGTGTTGTGGGTGAAATATTCCTCTGTCCTGAAGGCAGGCATTGAGCCTGTGAACTGTTAGAAGTCTCAGAAAAGCTCTCAGGGCAGGGAGTGGCAGCTAAAGGAAAGTCTAAGCCTTCTGCTGACTTTCTGCATGGGGTAAATTTCAATGTGTGCAAAAAAATTATAGTCTTTGATCCATTTTAATTATGTTGCCCTTCTGTTTGGCTGAGCATCTCCTTTTTTTTGTTTGTTTGTTTTGGTGTTTTTTTTTTTTTTTTTGTTTGTTTGTTTTTGCACTGAAATGGATTTTTTTCTCTTTTGGCATGCATAACATTGGGGTTTTTTCTAAACCAAGAAGTCCTAACCTTTCCCTTAGGCCTTGGAAATGTCTCTCTATGTAATTTCTAAAGGACTTATTTTTCTGTTGCATCTTTTGCCAAGGTAGAAAGAACAGCTCTGAATACAATCTGCCTAGGAGGGCTGGAAACAGGCATATACTGCAACATTCCTCTCCAAAAATTGCTGTTGATCACCAGGAGATATGGAGTAACTCAGGTATGATCCAGTATGACAATTGCTGTGTTCCTATAGAGTTTTAAGACTTACAGGATTCATTGCCTATTCCTGTAGGCTCCAGGGATATAGTTCTAACTACAGTTGGACAAATGAATACATAGAAATTAGTTGACCATCCCTTTTCTCCTCTTAATGGACCACTTTTGATTTTAGCTCATATAAAGATTTAGGGAACATCCCAGAGAGCCACACAGGTTAGTAGTAGACAGTGTCTTCAACACATTTTTCCTGAGCTGTTTGTTTTGCCATCTGCAAATATTGCCTGAATCACTGTACTTTTTTTATAGTCTTTCATTCAATAACCATCAAGGGATTAACACAAAAAAAAAAAAAAGGTGGGAATATAATGAATAAATGTGGAAAATATAAACATGAAAAATCTTAACTAATGCAAATATCTGTGAATATTCTAGGGTTGTAGGCACTAGGGGATGCATTTATTAGCTGGCTGAATTTGAATAAAAGTTTGCAAGCGATGGATTTTCCTAGTGAATAGCTAGCTGAGCCCTTTAACCTTTCAGGGAAAGAGGTGAGGCAGAAAAAAGGACCTCCCGAAGCAAAGTCTTGTGACAGCTTTAGCTGACTTTAGGAAGCTTTTGAGCAGCACATGGCATCATGCAGCAAAAGGATGCCAAACGTATGTGTTTTGGAATATATATCTCTTATCTGAAGAGTTGCTCTACATCGTAAATCATACCCTGGCAGAAATCAGAATGAAGGTTAGAAATAAAGAATTCCAGAAGGAAAAAAATAGTGCTTCACAAGTTAGACTTGTGTACTACTTGTTTGGTAGCCAAATTTAAAACTATTTATTGAGTGATGACTCAGGTTTTTACCTGTGATATGCCTCGAGAAAGCTGGAATCTTATTGAAGCAATTTCTTTAATGGAAGAAAGATGGTGCTATTATAAAATGTGACAGTTAACAATATCTTTGGGTGGGGGTGAGAGAAAGCATCTGCAACAAAATTACTTGACTTTGCATAAGAAATTGCTGGCTTACATTATGAATTCATAAATATAAACTTGCAGGGGGGCTACCTCATTAAATCAAATAAAAGCAGTGGGGGAAAAAAAGAAAAGCATTGAGAATCACTTTCCCTACTTCAGGCCCACGGGAAAAACAGAACCATGTGAGGTGGAACACATTCTGCATTCTAGTTTTTGCTTCCTTTATGTGAGTGTTAATAATTTAAATAATTTTGAATGCATAAAGCCAAAATTTCAGTATTAGACAAAGCTGGCAAATAATTTATCCACTGCAGAACAAATAGTTCCCTTTAATTGAAAGGAATCCTTCTGCATTCTGTAACAATAACCTAATGACTGGGGCTGATGATAAAATTACCTGACTTCTTTAAGCCAGATCTCTAGAATAATGTACTATTCTAATATTTACATTATTAATCTGTTTATTCTTAAAATTCATTTTTATATCATTAACTGAAAGCTACCTAGCTACGTCTTTTTCTCCCTCCTTAACTGTTGCATTGATCTCTGTATATGCACACAGGCAAGGACACATGACTGTTTTCCCACCTCAGGACACTTACTTCCCTGGTATGGATAGTGTTATTTTATTACATTGGATTGCAAGATCCTGCCTGTGGATCTCACTATGTGACCCTAACTAACATTGGCAAATGGAACTTGATGAGACTGCCTGAGTTCAGTGAGACTGCTCACCAACTAAGCATGTGCACAAATGATCACAAGACTTGGCAACAACAACGACAACAAAAAATAAGCACAAGAAAGGGAGATAAAAATGGTGATAGATATTTAAACATCAGTCATGCATCTGCATAAATGGCTTATTGGAAGAAGAAGCTGATCATTGCCCATGGTTATAGCTGTTGAAATCTGCAAAAAATTTGCAATGCTTTCCTAACAGTAAAAATAGGATTTTGATTTTTTTATTATTTTCTTTCTACACTGGATTTCATTGTGCTAGTAGCAGGTTGTTTTTGGAAGGACGGGTTGAACTTTGCAGGAGACAGAAGACCTCTCCACCACTGAGCACTGGAGCAGTCCAGGCAGCAGCAGTCCAAGCTTATGATTGTCCCTGTTTAACCCTGAACGGGAGACTTAATGTCTTAGCACATGTATCCCAGTTTGAGATCAATTTCATGTCTGATCTCTGAGGTGAGATTGTAAGAAGGATCTCATTCTACTGATTTTTACTCTGCTACTGCTTGTTGTATATGATAGATGCAGTGACAAATACCTACAGATAGGATCTTACATCCAGTGGCATCTGGGTTGAGGCCACCAAATCTGACCATTATGACACATCATTGATTTGTTCCTTCATCACTCCTATGGAGTTAAAACCTTCATTTTCCTCTAAGGCAGGAGTGAGTGGCAGTTCAGATTGATTCTTTCCATGTGAAAAGCAGGAGATGTAAATGACAGAAAGGTTAATGACAGGATAGATGATCTTTTAAAGCTTTCAGCTATTAGCATTCTTTCAAACTTTCTATCATGCTTCAGATAAATGATTCAGGGTTTTTTTTTTAGCTGCAGTCACAAGAACAGGACAGCTTTTGTGATACTTGATGACTCCTGTGTAAAAGCTCCAGACGTTGCTGGGGACGTGTATTCCTCTGGTGTTCTCTCTAGAATGATGTTTTTCCAACTGGGCAGTAGAGGATATCAAAGGGAGCTTAGGCCCACTGTTGTGTCAGGCTGGCAGCCAGTAGCTTGATGCCAGTATTTCAGTGCCTGTGAGACGGATGGCAGATTGCTGACCCTTTGCTGAAATGGCAGTGGCAATCAGAAGGACCAGACAGGGCTACATGTCCCTTTTACCAAAGCAGCAGGGCCTAAGGTAGATGGAGCCCAAAGGCACTGTTAGAGACAGCTTGCTCTTATATAATTTGCCATGAGGTTGGATGCCTTTCAGAGGAAGCTTCTTTCCAGACTAAAGCTGCAGAAACTGTGGTGGAAAAAAAAGAGCAAAACAAGGAAACAATGTCATAGCAAAGTTGGTGTAGTGGCAGAATCTCAGGCAACTATTAGGTAGTGTTAAATCTTCAAAGATGTGTAGATGTGTGCCTTTACTTCCTTGTAAGGAGGTCCTGCTGTGGCAGCGAGGGATGGTGGAAGTTACAGTAATTAGAAGAGTGGTGTGTGAAATTCTGACTGTAGCTGTATGTTTCTGAAGTTGTGTGGGTGCTGCTGCTGGTGATGCTGTTGAAGTGAGATACAATACAGAAATTGGTCAACAGACATGAGAGACACATGGACACCTCCTTAGTCAACATGCAAGCCTGGCATCATAGTGCTTATCCAAACGTTTCCTTCTGTTACCCTCTTTCTCAGAACGTATTTCTTTTCTGTACACATTTCTCTCTGCTGACTTTCCCAAAATTTATATTCTTCCAAATCATTCCTTCTTTCTAAATGACACTTGCAGAGGATTCGGGGCGCCGTAGAAACCTCTGCGATGATGGATGCTTTGGACAGAGCGCTCGGGAGTCCAGCCTTAGAGCATGCAGGTTTATTGCGAAAGAGGGTGGGGGGGGAGGAGCCTGCTGCGGAGCTGCGGGGCGCGGCACCGGGGCAGGTCAGGGAGAGAGAAAGAGGGCGAGTGGAAGTCCCGAAGGGGCAGAGACAGAGCAAGTACAGAAGGGGCAGAAGGCAGAAGGGCCAAAGTGTCCCTTACAGTACAGTAAGACAGCTTCCCTGCTGAATATTCTAATTTACACCAACCAATCTAGTACAAGACACAAACCCTATAGCATTTATATACAGCCTATGAGGATCATTACATTCCCAGAAACACTACCATTTGGACCCCTCCTGCCAGGCCAGCAGATTCTGCTCTGACCCCTGGACTCTTGGTAAGGAGAGGGGCATTGCTTAATCAAAAGGGGGATTACCTACAGCCGGCCATACTATTGTTTTCCAGTTGTTCAGTAACTGAGGCTTGGCATCTTAGACATCGAAACTTGCTTTCAATTCTGTTTCACTTACAGGTTTCATATACTCAAAATTTAAGCAGTCATATTTACGAGGCCTTCCTGTTTCATCTTCCCCAACAGACACTGTCTTTCTCTCTTAGGCCAAAACATTGCTTGCTAGCTTACTGCTAGCAATGTGAACTGTATATTACATGGATTCATTTGTAGTCTGGACATTGGAAACATAACTGTAAAGGTTAACATAGCAAAATAGGATAGTTGTCTATGGCAGATATCTGTGGTGTTACAAAATCAGAGCCCAGTTTTTTCCTCAAAAATACATAATTTAGTTATTTACTGTTTTTCTTCTGTTAATAATTATCTAGTGGCTAACATAAAAATAATTGCAGGCCAGATACAGTGTGGTTAAAATATATAGTTCTCCCTTATTTAATATTATTTTCATTTAAATAATGAGGTTCCAACTTGACCATCCTGGTTGATTCATACTTTAAATTTCAATACAAATAAAAAATTTAAAAATTACCAAGGGAATAATTCCAAACTAAACTGCATAATACTATGTGAATCTTGGGCAGAGGAACGTTACATTCTTCAGAAATAATCACACTACCTGTGGAAATGACTGATGAGGGTTTAGATATTGTTTCTAAACTGTGGGCTAAAGTAGCCTCTGGGGCTCAGAGAAGTTTCCAAGCTGCTGAATATTCATAAGGAACTTTATTGTTCTGATGAACAGATGTAGTGGTGTAGCAGTGTAAAACCCACCAGCTTTGGAATCTATGCTACACGATGATGTTCATATTTTTGTGATAGTCTACACACACATGATTCCCTAAGGCTGTGACATCTGAGTGCAGACTTTGCTGAGATTAAGAAAGGAAATTCTGACTGGAGTGCTTTGTTTTTTTCCATCAGGAATTTCAAAACTTGTCAGAGACATGCAGTGTAAAATACATCTACCATGAAGACGGCCAGTGCAAAGAGTGCTATAAAAAACTGTGTAAAGATTCGAGTGTTATGGTTATACAGGAGCACATCTGGACCTCTCTGAGAAACACAAGCTAGCTAAGAAGTAATGCATGTAAAATAATCCTTTTAATGGTAACTCACTCATCTAAAACCAAAGTTTTTTATTAAAATTATGGTAAGATATATAGGGAAACACCCTTTTGAATTTGCCAACCTGCATGAAAAGGAAGAGGAAAAACCAAGACCTCCTCTAAATGAATTGTTTTATTTCACCAGAGACAGAGATTACTGATGTATCCTAATGGAGGTTCACTTCTTCATAACTGAGAATAAACTATGAAGTTTATAGAACAGCATATTTAGAGCAATATATAAATAATACTCTGCTAAATTCTCTGTTTGCACAGAACACCTTTGAGTACAGTAAGATGCAAATGGATATGAATAAATATTGAAAGGACTGCTCTTCAAAACCCCTGTTAATTTGGCAGCTCTTCTAGATCAACCTGAATTATATGCAATTAGATTCAGTTATCCTCTCTTCACAAAAGGAGCAGATGTTTTAGTCCTGAACTAAAATCTTACTCCTAAGATGCCAGGAGTTTTCATGCGTATTCTACGGCTCTGACTTTTTAACTGCTACAGCACTTTGCTAAAGCACAGAATTTTAAGCTGAGACAGACATTCCAAATGCTTGGTAACATAACATTAAAACATAGTATCATAGAATTGTTAAGGTTGGAAAAAACCTGTAAGATCATCAAGTCCAACTGTCAATCTAGCATCAGCACCATGTTCACCACTAAACCATGCCTCTGTGTGCCATATCCACAGATTTTTTGAACACTTTCAGGGATGATGACTCCAGACCTTACCTGGAAAGTATGTTCCAATGCTTGACAACCCTTTCCATGCAGAATTTTTTCCTAATACCTAAACTGAACCTCCCCTGGCAGGAGGCTAAGATTAGATATTATTAACAAGATTCATGTTACAGGATCAATAACCAAACTGAAGTGCATCTACACCAATGCATGCATCATGGGCAACAAACAGGAGGAGCTGAAAGCCATTGTGCAGCAGGAAAACAGTGACACATCATGGAAACATATTGGGATGACTCACTGTCATGGTTTGACCCTGGCCAAATGCCAGGGACCTACAACGTCTGCTTTCTATGCTTTCTCCTGCTGCATTTACGCAGAGGAGAGGAATCAAACTAACACAAACACACTGGACTCATGAGTTGAGATGAGGCAGTGGTGGGGAGGGGACGCACAAAAAACATGAGCAAACAGGTGAGAAACTTAAGTTGCAAAGTGATTTATTAACCTAACAGAGTTGGAGGATAAATGAGAGGTAAAAATAAGCTCTTAAGACACCATTTCTTCACTCACCCCCCTTCCCTCTTAAGACAC
>VZTX01029380.1:110352-240336 GCA_013400915.1 Pardalotus punctatus
TCTACTTGGCCCAGGTTTGGCCAGCAGCATGTCCATCATCTTCATAGCCAACAGAGAGTGGCTCTGCTGGAGAGGGTGAAAAACTTCCAGAACCTTCACACAGGACACACAGGAGCCATCTTTGTGCCCCTCCCTACCCACTAGCAAAAACTGGGCCAAGTAAAACCACCACACTCACACAGCTGGAGCTCAGTTATAAGTGATGGCTACAAACTCTTTGGCAGGGACAGGCAAAGGAGACGCTGTAGGGTAGCCTTATATGTTAGGGAGTGTTTTGATTGTCTAAAGCTTGATGATGGTGATGAAAGGGTGGAGAGCTCATGAATAAGAATCAGGAGGAAGGCCAAGAATCAGGAGGAAAGCCAACACACAGATATCATGGTGGGAGTCTGTTACAGACTACCTGAGTAGGATGAAGAAGCAGATGGAATGCTCTATAAGCTGCTGGGAAAATCATAGAATATGTTGAATTGCAATAGACCCATCAGGATCATCAAGTCCAACTCCCGGTCCTGTGCAGGGCCAAGACTCACACCATACACCTGACAGCACTGTCTAAGCATCTCTTAAACTCTGTCAGACTTGGTGCTGTAACCACTTTCCTGGAGAGCTTATCATGGTGCTCAACCACTGGGTGAAGAACCTTTTCCTGATATCCAATCTGAACCTCCCCTGGTTCAGTTCCATGATGTTTCTTTGGGTCCTGTCATTTGTCGCAGGAGTGAAAAGATCAATGTCTGCCCCTCCATTGCCCCTCATGAGGATGATGAAGACCACAGTGAGATGTCCCCTGAGTCTTCTCTTCTCCAGGCTGAACAGAACAAGTGACCTCAGCCATTCCTCATACTCCTTCCCCTCCAGACCCTTCACCTTCATGCAGTCCTTTGGATGCTCTCTAATAACTTAATGTCTTTTTCATTGTTCTTGTGTTCTTGTATTTTCCCTTGTTCCCTTCAACTTACCAGATGTGTCCTGGAAATACAAGACAGTGGAGAGCAAACAGATCTGGAAGTTCTTGGAGTATGTGGAAGAGAACTTCCTGAGACAACTGGTAAGGCAGTCAGCTTGGGAAGGCATCAACTGGATCTGCTATCTGTGAACAGGGAAGGACTTTTGGGTCATGTGGTGACTAAAGACCATCTTGGGAAAAATGATTGTGAAATGATAGTGCTCTCAATTCTCGAGAAGATTCTCAATTCTCAAAAAACCTTGGATTTCCAGAGAGCAGACTTTGCACTGTTTAGAAGATTGGTTGACAGAGTCCCCTGGGAGACAGTCCTGAAGTGCAAAGGAGTCTAGGAAGGCTAAACATTCTTCAAGAAGGAAATCCTGAAAGTTCAGGAGCAGGTTGTCCTTATGTGCCTTGTCTGGGAACAAGACTAGTCTGACTGAACAGAGAGCTTTGGCTGGAATTCAGGAAAGAAAAGAGAGTTTTGAGCTTTGGAAGAAGGGGCAGGGAACTCAAGAGGACTACAAGGATGTTGTGAGGTTAATGCAGTGAGAAAACTACAAGGGTTTTGGCCATAGAACTTAATCTACCTATTGCTGTTAAAGAGGATTAAAATGTTTATACACATACATTAACAACAAAAGGAGACCTAAGAAGAACCTCCATCCTTTATTGGATGCCATGGAGACATAATGACAAAAGATATGAAAAGGCTGAGACTCATAGTATCTTGCTTTGTATCAGAATCAGTGTGGCCAGCAGGACCAGGGTAGGGATTGTCCCCTGTACTCGGCACTGGTGAGCCCACACCTCGAAACCTGTGCTCAGTTCTGAGCCTCTCACTGCAAGAAAGACATTGAGGGCCTGAAGAGTGTCCAGAGGTTGTAGGCAGGCGAGGGTCGGTCTTTTCTCTCAGGCAGAAACAGGAAATGGCCTCAAGTTTCACCAGGGGAGCTTTAGATTGAATATTAGGAAATTTCTTTTCACCAGAAATGCTATCAAGCATTGGAACAGGGTGCCCAGGGAAGTGGTAGAGTCACCATTCTTGGAGGTATTTAAAAGATGTATAGATGTGGCATTTAGGGACATGGTTTAGTGGTGAACTTGGCAGTGTTGGATTAAGGGTTGGACTTGGTGATCCTAAAGGTCTTCTCCAAACTAAATAATTCTATGAGATTATGGTTCCATGGCTAAATATAAAATGTTTGAGAAGTGGTTTGTTTTGGTTTTTGTTGTTTTTTTTGAGAATGTGCTTCCACACTGAAAAAGCAACACGAGACTAGAAAACACTAATTATATTTACATCACATAAGGGAAGAGTCTGGGAAAGATGTTGAAAATTAAGTTCATTAAATCCAACAACAGTATTAAGACATTTTTGAGATAATGTTCACAGAGTTTAAAGCTGCATTTGGAGAATGAAAATGTAATAAGAATGAGTCAGCGTGGGTTTAGGAAGAAGAAATTATGACAAACAATTCTGATTACATTTTTAAATGGAATCATGATTGGTTTACATAGGAGGAAGCCTGGTAGACATTTTATAGATGGATTTTCAGGAAAGCTCTCAACAAGGTTTCACGTGACGGATTACTGCATAAAGCCTTCTAAATATGGATTAGTGGATGAATGCTTAAGATGTCTAAGGAATTGCTTAGAAGATAAAAATGGAGGAATTAAAAGTGCATTTTTGTTCACCCAAGCTGGGATCTTTCATGAGAGTCCTTTTAGTGTCTTCAGCAGGACTTATATCAGCACTGTCATGTGAAGCAGAGGCACACAGGGGCCTTGACTGATGGCTGTGTGCCCTCATATTGATAATTTAGATGGTGCTGTAATACAGGAGAGAGACATTTCAAATAGCTGACATGGGCTGTTTTAATACCATGTGGTGGAATATAATTCAACGGGCTCTGAAGCAGTTCTGGACACACTGCTGCTTCTACATTTTTAGCACAGGAGCTAGCAGGGTTCATAGGTAGAGCTTTTGAAGGGACAAAGCCAGGCTTGCCAGCGATTAGCCATGTGATGGCAATCCAAAACTTGAGGAGCTGAGTGACAGCAAGATCTCACAATCTGCTCCACGAAGTGCTGTCTACAATGAAACATTTGACAAACTTCTATACCGATGCATGCAGCATGAGGAACAAACAGGAGGAGTTTGAAACCTTGGCCCTATCCCAGGGATTTGACATCATTGGCACAAGCAAAATCGGATGAGATGAGTCCTGTGACTGGAGGGCCCTGTTGGATGGTTACAGGCTTTTCAGGAGGGACAGGCAGGGCAGGCCAGGCAGGAGGGTGGTGGCAGATAGTAGGAAAAGGTTCTTCACCCAGAGGGTGGTTGGGCATTGGAACAGGCTTACTGGGGATGTGGTCACAACACCAAGGCTGACAGAGCTCAAGAACGCTCAAGACAACGCTCTCAGGCACATGGTGTGGCTCTTGGGGATGGTCCTGCACAGGGTTAATTGCTGGACTCTATGAACTTTGTGGGTTCCTTCCCACACAGCATGTTCTGTGATTCTGTGATTCTGTGAAATGAAATAATATGAGAGAATCAGGAATCTGAATCTCTTATAAATGGTCAATTTCCACTGGACTTGTAGGACTCTATTGTAAAAAATTTGTATTTCTGTCCATTTAAAGTTTAGGCCAGTAGGATGTATGTCTGCTTCTTCAGTAAGATCTCTCTGGGAAAAGGCGTTCTTGGTCTGGCATGCAGAAGAAAGATGAATACTTTAAAACATTATATCTAAGGCTCATCAGAATAGATCATTACCTTCCAATATAGCTAAGGGAACTAATTCATAAAGAACTGAAACAATTTGCCCTACAGGTCCACTGTAGAGCTGGGAACAGAATTAATGTCTTATAAAGCCGAATAAAATGCCCCATTCACTACTCTAATTAGAAAATTATATCAGTTTAAGAATGATGAATGATACAGGCTTGAAGATGATAAGAGAAATATGCATATTCGGCATATAGACCCGCCTCCAGAATGACATTGAGCTTGTGAGAACTGGTGTGACTTTAATTTGCAAAAAAATACAAGTGATGACACAATATATTTGAACTGCTTAACAACTGGTACAAATTTTGGAAGATTGGATAAAGTCTGAAAGAAAGAAATCAAATTATTACCCTAATCTGTTCAACAGTTTCTACATAGACATAGGATGTAACTGTCTTTTCTTTTCTGAAAATATATTTTGAGAAGCTGCAAAATGCAAGCAAATTATATGGGAGTGTCAATATTCCTTTGGCTTCCCTTATGGAGTTCTGAGCATTTTGGCATACCATGAAACTTGTGCAGGCTTTTTGAAAAAGAGTTAATTTTACTAAATATTGTCTCTTGGTTAATCTTCTTGTTTGCCTTTTTCAGTTACTTTTTTTAAAGTGTTGGGTACTTTGGGGATAGTTTTGTCTGAAAGCATGTTTTGGTCTATTAAAATACTTCACATCAGAGCAGATGTTTTGGAAATCATAAAATATAAAATAAGGATTAGTGGGAGTAGAGATAGAGGGAGAATTGGCAGGTAACCATCATAAGCATTCAGGAAAATTTAGGGAGAAATTTGTTCAGTGCACATTAACTTAGACCCAAAGTAGTGGGGAATAAGAACAACTAAGAATATATGCAGAGAAAATAACCTGGGAAATATTGACAGAATAAAGAAGTGTCCCTTTGTTTCCCTCTTGTAACTAGGGTGGCAGCACTACATGTAGAGATTTCATTTTGCTGTTGGTATTTTTTTGGTGTTAAGAGTCAGTTTGTTTGATTTAAAGACCAAAGGCTTGCGCCTGTAAATACAATGCTCCAGATTTTACGTCCTCTTAGAAGACCTGACTGTTTAATATATAGATCCTAACTCTATAAATATCTTCTAACATAAATCCTGCTTTGACTTAGCCTTTACATATTTTCAGGCACTGATGATGATAGAAATATGCTTTTTGGTTAGAGGAACAAGAAAATAATTCCAATGATATCCAGGCTGGTCATGAGTTTAGGAAAAATAAAAAACTGTAAGAATGCAACTTTAAAATATTTTGAGATATTTCTTGGATTTGTGGGACAGGAACCATCATTAAATTGTCTTTTAGTTTGATATTGAAGGGTTAGGAGTTATAATATGATCAGTAAATAGTCAAAATCTCTTTTAAAGCTTTGAGCTAATTTAGTGTGTCCTCTGCAAAGACTTTCAGTGGGATGACTGTAATGTCTTTGCCTTGCAGTAGTGAGCTGAGCCACAGATAGTGTTACCCCCAGCGAAAACCTGGAGATGCTGTGAATGTGAGAGCTGAATAATGAACTGGCAATGAAAACATAATAGCCCATGGCCAATGGCATGTCTCCCACAATATGTTCCTCTGCAATGGGTACAGCTGTACATATTTCAATTTCTATTTTAAAATGCTCATTCCCTATTTTCCCATCTTTCTCCTTCACAAAAGTCTTACCCAGTAAACTCAAAATAACTTTTGAATAAGTGCACCCATATAAAGGAAATGAAGACTGAGGATCAAATAGAAAAAATGAACTTTTTCAAGTCAAATGGTTGTAGAAGTATCTATACAACCCCAGTGTTTGAATTCTCACAGACAGGAACTTTAGTAGAATCTCTTGCTAAATTGTAGTTGTGATAAAAATTTTAAATGATACTCAATTTTCACCAGCTAGCAATAAATATAGTGCAATACTGTGTGTTGACCTTGCAAAGGCATCTGATAGAACAGATCGTAGTCAGCTGTAGGGATTTGCTTCCAAACTGTAGCAAACTAGGCGTAGAAAAGGCAGTGCTGTAGCATATACTCCCCTCTCTAGATTTTGAACAGATTGAAAGGGAATACAGTCAACATTCAAATGCTTCTTTGTTGTCATGCATATTAAAAGCCCAGGGTAAAACTTTGCATTTTTATTCCTGACTGTGTACATAGATAGTACTGTTCTCCATCCAAATGTGCAATACAAAAATTTGTCTGCATCAATCATTTTAAAATAATTGCTTTAATTTGGGTCTGAGGCTGAAAGTGAACACAAGACTGGTGTCATCACCTAGCAGTCACTTCTCCCTACAGTTTCCTTTTTTCTAGCTTGACGAATAACAAATGCTTAGTGATAGCTTTAAATTTAAAATTCATTGTCAACCAGCTGATAAGAGACATATCAAATATTGAATTTCACTATATAAATAGGCATATCCAGAAGTACAAAGAAGATTCCAATGACTTTCATTTGTTGTACTGCCTTGGTTATCAAATTTCCCACTAATCAAAACTTTCACTTCTGTCATGTTCCTGACAACTTTAGATATCATATTTATTTATCATACACCACTGTTTATCAAAGTTTTGTTTATAACATATCTCCTGTGGAGGAATGCTACCCTGCATACACAAATGTAGCTGGTATTTGATATTTTCACTTGCAATCTTGTGAGTTTTAAGCCAAGATTTAAAGGATAAAGGAAAATTGCCATTGTTCGTGAACTTGAGAAGAAAATGCCTTTGCTTATTCTGACAGATGATGTGCAATGATGGGAGAGATTGTAACGCAGTGTGCTTAGAAATCCCATTTGGAGAGTGTTAAGAGAGCTAAGAACCTAACAAAGGAATTTGATTGCCCACATAGAATAGATGCTGAGTTTGGACCCAAAATTTGGTACTTGATTTTTTAAATAGCTTGGTGTCATTCCTAAGATTAACTGCATCTTTGGAATATTTATTTCCTCCCTTTTTCCCTTAGGTCTCATGTTTTATTATTTCATATATCTTAGGATGGTCTCCAAAATCCTTGCCCAGTCTCAAATGTGACTCATGGAAGAGCATCCCCTATAGTCACCGACAAAGCAAGTGGGTTTTTGTGGGCAGTGACCCAATAAACCCTTCATAAAGATAGTTGTTTTCTTTGGAAAGAAGACAAGTAAAAGAAAAGCATTTAAAAGTAAAAATTGTTACACAGGTTTGTCTTGCCTTGGTATACTTCATTCCTTAATGGAATGTCTCATTTTCCGTCAGTTCTCCATACTGGAACTTGCACTTTCAAATGACAGTTAGGTTCCTGAACATAGTGAAAATAAATGAGAAACAAATGCTTTGTTTCTTTCTCCCCTTTGAAAATGTGTCTGTAAGTTCATTAAAGTGAAAAAAAAATTTAAAAAATACAGAATTAATGGTTTAAATAAAATTAAAGTGTTTGCAACTATCATTCTTCCTCAAAACTGGAAGTCTTAAACTTAAAAAGTGATAATCTAGAAAGCTGAAAATAAGAAGTGTCTGAAAGGACTGACTGTTCCTTTTCCAGAGCTGAAGGGTTATTCAGTTTTCTCCTCTCTTTGGTAAAATCTCCAGTTTTATAAACACAAAGAGTCTGGCTCTCGAACTGGCAGATGTCTCTAATGTCTGCAAACAGGCCCTGCTTGCTCAGCTTGGCAAGCCTGGGTGTTGAAAGTGAATTTGATTATGAAGATTGCAAGAAGACCTTGTGGAGGAGTTCAGGCAGTTTCTACAAGAGACGGAAGCAGTGCGGCAGGGAGTGTGACGGTAACACAGGGATTCAGCCACAGTGCAGGAAAGCAGCCAGAAAATCTGCACTGCTGGGGTAATTAGTGCTGACATGAATCCAAGTCTCATTTCTTTAAGAGAAACTAAGTTTCTCTTTAGTAATGCAGCCTTCTCAGAAAGATGTTCTAGGATTTGTCCCACTGTAGAGATTTAACTCTTAGATTGCTCACCAAATCTGAAGGAAGATCAGAAGCTTTTTCTCATGTAATATATTTTTAGTAGAATTTCTGTGGTGGTAAATTATATACGTGATTAAAACCAAAAGCAATAGCATATGTCTCATTACTTTTATGCAGATGGATCTGAGTCAGTATGAAACTTTATTGGTTCTTGATCAGCCCTGACCATAAGCTGAGAAAGAGGATTCTAGTGAACAGGCATTTATGGCTGCTTGGAGTAGATTCCTCAAACAATTTATAGCAATTGGGAGATCTGCAGATCTTAATGTGGGCTGGTATTGAATCCAAAATTCTTATTTTCATATACAATTTTGTAGAACTACAGTTCCTGGAAAACCCATTATATAATCTGGGACTCCAAGTTTTCTAGTATAACATGATGTGGCTGTAGCCTAAAATATGGTATAATAATTTCAGCCGTGGAAATTGCATTTAAAAGTTTACTTCATTCATTTACACTCTTTGGTCACTGGTTTCCATATGTTAATGGATATTTCTGATTTTAGGAGATGACTGTATATATTTTTAATTTTCCAGTACCAAGTTTAAGCCTGGTAGCTGTTTAATCCTAAATTACTCTAAGATCATGAACATGCCTCTTTCAAATTTATTCTCAAAGGCAATTTTCAAGACATTTTCTTTCTCTGTTAAGATCAGTCTCTAAAAATCAAAATTTTTTTCCTTCTTAAAAGTGTCTCGGATTCATCTTAATCTAAGATGAGAGAAATTTCCTTTCTTTTTCTAGCCTTTCTCTTGTTCAGCTTAGGTGCTGATCAAACAGAAATTTGAAGGAACCCTCATTTGCAACAAATTTTTTAGCTTTATAGCACTTCTCTTTTGTTTTGCTACTTTATTCCTTTTCTGCTCATTCTAGGTGCAGTAAAACCATAGCAAACAAATTACAGTTTATAATGCATGGTAATTTCTCTTGCATGGTAATTATGTTTTCCGAACAAGCAAAGTGATGGATTGATCCTCTGCAGAGGAGGGGCTAGTGAAAACCAGAAAGTGAGAAGCTCTGGATACTCCCTGATTTAACTTTTATGGTATGTGCATTCACTTAATGGGTCATTGAACTAAGAATCAGGATTTATTCTAAATCAGAAGCCACCTTATTTTACTCAGCTGTGTCCAACTATTCAATGAAACACTAGAGAAAAACTAGGAAGTGCAAAACAGCAGAAGAAACATTGCTCAGTGTAGTAATCACTTGTCATTTTCTAACTGTAGTTTTCCTAAGAACAGCTACATTGGTACCTTTGCAAGGGCCAGTGCTGTTTAGTACTTTCATAACAGTTTGATTAACAGAATTAAAAACATTAACAAAATTTAAAACATTTTGTTAAAATTACATAAGATCTGGAGCTGGTAAAGGAAATTAGGGACCAGATCAGAACAGAAAATAATCTTGACAAACTGGAGAAACAGTATCAAAAACATGGCCCAGGGAGTGGTGGTGAATGGTGTTACCTCCAATTGGTGGCCAATCACTAGTGGTGTCCCCCAGGGATCAGTGCAGGGCCCAGTCCCATTTAATATCTTTACTGATGGTCTAGATGAGGGATTGAGTCCACCATCAGCAAATTTGCTGATGACATCAAGCTGGGTGTGGGTGTCAATCTGCTGGAGGGTGGGAGAGCTCTGCAGAGGGACCTGGACAGGCTGGATCCATTGGCAAAAGTCCAGTGATATGAGATTTAACAAGACCAAGTGCCACGTCCTCCACTTTGGCCACAACAACCCCTTGCGGCACTACAGGCTGCGGACAGAGTGGCTGGGCAGAGGCCAGGCAAAGAGGGACCTGGAGGTACTGATTGACAGCAGCTGAACATGAGCCAGTACGTGCCCAGGTGGCCAAGAAGGCCAATGGCATCCTGGCCTGGATCAGGAATAGTGTGGCCAGCCAGACCAGGGAAGTCATTCTTCCCCTTGGCGATGGTTTGGCCGCACCTGGAGTGCTGTGTCCAGTTCTGGGCCCCTCGGTTTAGGAAGGACATTGAGATGCTGGAGTGTGTCCAGAGAAGGGCAACAAGGCTGGTGAATGGTCTGGAACACAAGTCGGTGAGAGAGCTGGGGTTGTTTAGCCTGGAGAAAAGGAGGCTCAAGGGAGATCTTATCATTCTTTAGAGCTCCCTGAAAGCAGCCAGGTGGGGGTCGGTCTCTTCTCCAAAGCAACAGTGACAGGAGAAGAGGACAGAGTCTTCAGCTGCACCAGGGGAGGTTTTGGTTGGACATTGGGAAGAAGTTCTTCATAGAAAAAGTGATTGGGCATGGAATGGGCTGTCCAGGGAGGTGGTGAAGTCACCATCCCTGGAGAAATTTAAGGAAAGACTGGATGTGGCACTCAGGGCCATGGCCTCATTGACAAGGTAGTGTTAGGTCATAGGTTGGACTTAATGATCTCAAAGGTTTTTTCCAACCTATTTGCTTCTGTGATTCTGTGAAATTCAAAAGTTCAAGTTAAGGACATTGAACTTACACAGGGAGAACAAATTGAACAAATACAAATCACGCAGCTTGGTAACAAATCATCAAATCAGGCCCTTGGGGAAGAATGGGGGTAGAATACAGGTAGCAACATACATATCAATACATGGTGAATGCATATAACCAGGTCACGTCATTGTAAACAAGGTGAGCACCATACTGAGATGTATAAGCAGAAAGGATAACAGCCTGCTGGAACTTTAAAGAGATCTTTTTGCACTTTCCATGTTGATAAGAATATCTGGAGCAGAGTCTTCATCTTTAGACACTTTGCCTCAAGAAATATACAGACCAATTTAAAGAAAGATTGCAATGAGAACAGGCAGAGGTCTAGGAAATATAAGTTAAGATAAAAGGATGAAATAAATGGAGAAGATTAACAAGGAGAAAATAAAGGAACAGAAGACAAGTCTAAGAAAATGCAGGAATATTGCAGAGAGAGAAATTTGCTCATTTTCCATGTCTGGGATGAAGGGGCAAGAAGTGCTGGCTTAAACTGTAAAACTTAGGAAAATCTTTCCAATAGTAATATTAGGAAGTCACTGGGACGTGTGGAATGAGAATCTCCATTGCTGGAAATCTTTGCAGACAGTGCAGGAGAACATCTGGCAGGGTATGTACAGACTACTCTTCTGTGGAGCGCAGGATGGCCCAGACTGCCTTCCAAGTCCTTCTTTGACACAGCTACTCATGATCTTGTGGGAAGGCAGGAACTGGAAAAGATATGCTGTCGTGAGAAGAAAATGTGAAGTCGCTATGAAATCAAGGACATGATTTACTCAGGTTTGCATGGTGCAGGATTTTATGCCACTTTCTTTGCAGATTGGTATAAAATACAACCATACAACTATAGTACACCTCAAGACCTTACTACTGGGATGACTGTGGTGTGTACTATGAACTTAAAGAGAAAACTGTGAGGGGAGCAGTGACTGACTAGAGCTGACAGTGTCATCTGTGGATCAACAACAAACTGCTCTGAATGGTGACTCAGCATGAAAGGAAACATGGACAGACCCAAGGCTACCAAGCTGATTGGGGAAAAGTAACCACTTTGTGGATGAGGAATCTTTTAGTCAAGGAAAGAATATTTTTCAAGTTCCTACCAAAATATGCATCACCTTGGATACAATTTATAGATTTCTTTCCTTGCCAGCTGCGCCTAAGTCACCTACTCAGTGTGAGTCTGATGGTTTGGTGCCTGGCTGTCACTTGTTTGTGCTTTTGTGCTTGTTTTTTTTTTTTGCAGGAGAGGCTCTGAAGGGTTTGACAGCAGCTCTCTTGTTTTCCCAAACGCTGAAGAATCTAGGTGACATGCTTGTTCTGGTCATGCTGCAAAGTCTCAGAAATCACATGTGAATGAAGATCAAAGGGGAACATGACTCTTATAGGACAGAAGTCCAAAAGCCTGAAGAAAGCTTGCACTTAAACAAAGAGCTTGAGAACAGTAAAGGGAGAATAACAGCCACTTATAATATTGTTCCAGTAGCCCTTTCTGTGTTACATCATCCAACACAGATAACATAGAGTACAAAGGCTCTCATCAAATAAACCTTTCCTGATGATCAGACCCAGAACTGCCCAGCCTGTTTCTGTACTTGATTTGTAACTGATGGATAGGTTGAGCAATCTAGAGGCAGCCGAAAACATCTCAGGTGTTTCGGTGCTTCATTGTCCAGCAAGGCAATATTTTCCACTGCTGCTGTAAGGGGAGTTCTCGATCCCTCACTTGTAAAACTCAGCCTTCAGGGGCTGGACTGGAAAGCAACTTCTGTGGCATTGAATTTATCTGACCTGGTATTTGAGTCCAAGCAGCATGGCAATGGATCACCTCCATATGCTCAAGCTTGCTCCCTTTATCCCTTTATCCTCAAAACATGATGTCCATGTCCAAATTGTCTCCTGGAAACAATCCTTGGCATCTGGTGTCTCCTGAGCTGTGCCTGGGTGCTGTCTGGACAGGGTTACTTGGCATGAGCCAAAACTGTGCAAGAGGCTATGCTTGCACTTAAAACAGAGCAGATGATTGTGGACCACTGCCAGTGTCTGTGCCTTGGCCCTGCTTTATTTGTATTGAAGTAGCCTAAGACAAGATCTGTTAATAAAATGACTGCTCTATGCAATACAGTAGGTCTGATTAAAGCCATGTGGGATATTTCAAGGGGCCAGGGTTGCTGCATGCATAGGTCAACATATGTGGCTTCCAGAACACAGCTGCTCTGGGAACCAGATCAACAGACTTGAAATGACCAGACACCAAGTAATCATTTCACTATTTGCTTTTGGTGAGAATAAATTTTGCAGGTAAGTTTTCAGCCAAATTGCCTCTCTGAGTATGGTACGTTGACCTTGACCACATGCTAAATGCCCACCAGAGCCACGTTATCACTTCCCAACCTCAGCTGGTCGGGAGGACAGAGAAACACAACAGAAGGCTTGTGGGTTGAAATAAAGGCAGAGAGAGATCACTCACTGATTACTGTCATGGGCAAAATAGACTCAGGGAAATTAGTTTAATTTATTACCAATCAAAGCAGAGCAAGATAATAAGAAATAAACCCAAATCTCAAAACATCTTTACTCCATCCCCCCTTCCTTCCTGGGCTCAACTTCACTCCCAATTTCTCTACCTCCTCCCACTGAGTGGCATGGGAGGACAAGGGAATGGGGTCTGTGGTCAGCTCATCACACGTTGTGTCTGCTGCTCCTTCCTCCTCAGGAGAAGGGCTCCTCACATCCTTCTCCTGCTTCAGTGTGTGATCCCCACAGGGTTGTAGGTCCTACCAGTAAATCTGCTCCAGCTTAGGCTCCTTTTACCATGAGGCCACAGTTTCTGCCAGGACCCAGCTCCAGCAGGGCTTTCCCATGTGGTCACAGTCTCTTTCAGGCATCCACCTGTTCCGGTATGGGCTCCTCCATGGGCTGCAAGCAGATATCTGCTCTCCCATGGACCTCCACGGGCTGAAGGTGGATCTATGCTTCCCCATGGACCTCCATGGGCTGTAGGTGGATCTCTGCTCCCCCATTGTCATGGGTGGAGCGGAGGTTTCAGACAAAGTTTATTAGAGAAGCCCTCCCACTGAACCATGAGGTACAGAAAGGACCCCCTTGCATTCTAAACTCCATTTCAGAGAGGAACCTGGGGGCAGCTGGATACAATCTCAGCCTCAGGCTGTCAACAGTTTGAGCAACTTTGTCCCACAGATTTTAAAGATGGCAAATCATATATATTATATATACAGCTAATTATTTACTATGGGAAAAGACTAGACAAAAGATCTTAATCAGAATTCTTTACTACACAGTAAAAGCTAAAACACTAATAGTGTACAGTATTATAGAGTGAACTATATTAAAGCAATTATATTAAAGCTAGCAAAAAGAAACAATTGTTAAGTAGAGGTTAATGTAACCGACCAAAATCAACACTCGGGGGCAGCTCTCTTTCTCTTAACCTCGAGAAGTATCCTTGGTGGGTGTCCCTGACACCCAAGGGAGGAATCTCCACACACTCTAAGGAGGAATATGTTAGAAGAACCTAACCATATGAATGTGGACTGGACTTTTATAGTGTAAAGCGATTTACTGTCAGTCATATGTCCCCAGGTCACCTCTGTCAGCTTAGCACTTTTAGATAAGAATACTTTACCATATCTGCCACATCTTTGCCCCACTATCAGGATGAGTCAGACTGGTTTTAGCATAATTCAACACCAAAACCCTCTCAGTCCACCACCCTGATAGCCTTGCAAATAGAGCATTATTTGAATTTCGTGACCACATTCCAGGTAAAGCATCCTGCTACACCCATGGACCTCCATGGGCTCCGGGGCACAGCTGCCTCGCCTTGGTTTGCACAATTGGCTGCAGGGGGATCTCTGCTCTGGTGCCTGGAGCACCTCCTGCCTCTCCTTCCTCACTGACCTGCGTGGGTGTCTGCAGGGCTCTTTCTCTCACATAATCTTCTGATCTCTCCAGCTGCTGCCCCCATCGCTGATGGGATCGGCCTTGGCCAGTGGTGAGTCCATCTTGGAGCTGGCTGGCATTGGCTCCATTGGACATGGGGAAGTTTCTGGAAGCTTCTCACAGAAGCCACGCCTGTATCCCTTCACTACCAAGATCTTGCCACACAAACCCAATGCAGTGACCAAGCTCATGGTGTGCTGTCACAGTGCGGGCGTCTGGACTGCATGACAGGGGCAAATCTGGCAAATCCAGTGGAAACATGGATTTTGATAATTTTAAGGCAATCATGACCTGTCAGTTTCAGACAGCTGTGTGTTATCTCCTTGAAGATCTAATTTTTGCCCTGGCTCCTTAAGAGACCAACCAGCTTGCAAATATTCATGCTTTCAAGTGTCTAAGCATGAAAGCAATGAGACTTGTAGGTTGAATGAAGTTAGATATGCATGCCTAATTAATAACCCTTTTTTTTTTGAAAATGTGTTAACATATATATTTTATCTGCAATTCTAAAAATGAAAAGCAGAAATATCAGAACCAGTCTTCTAAAACCAATTAATGCTGTGTCTTGGTTTTGAATTGATTTTGGTATTTCTCATTTAAAGTATCAACTTCTGAGGTTGCTGAGACCTTCTGTTTGTAAGTAGAGGGCTTGGTTAACTCATGTGTCCACTTCATTAATATAAGTAATTTTAAAAAGTAAGATGCTACTAAAATAAAGGTTAGCCAACTAATTAATGAGAAGAAAGCTCCAGTTCTTTACTTCCAATCTGTAGTTAGCATACTGGTTTTTTCACTGCTTATTTGCCCATACTGTGTTCTCTGGCTTAGTTAAACATAGTAGCAGAAACTACTAAAAGCAACATGTGTGTTTTTTGAATTTTTTGACTATGTGCATTTCTCAAAACTATCAGGTGACTATTTTGACATGTCACACATCTGTTTTCTTTTACTCTGTTTTTAAATCAATGACTGCTCTGAAGAAAATTCAGTCAATAGAATATTTTTGCCTTCCAGGGAATTTGGGCTGCATCCTGGAAAACAGATAAAATATAGTCCAGTTCCTTTAAAAAACAAGAAGAAAGAGGTTGGTTTGTGACTTTCTGTTTCTGCCAGGTGTATTAGTATACTAGTTTCCTTCATCTTTCAAAATTGTAAAACATATAATATGGGAACAAGAGAAGGATAAAGGTAACAAACATTTGTCAAAACATTACAAAAACCCTATTAATAATGCTCATTAATATATTTAAAAAAGAAAAAATAGGGTTGTTTGTTTGGGATTTTTTGGTCACAAGAAAGAAGCCTAGTGCAGAATTCTACATAGCTAATTTCCCTGTAAGTTTATTAAATATTATAGTGTTTAAACCCAAGCATAAAAACACAGAGAAGGAAGAAACTCTCTAGAGTCAAAATGTCTTTTGGACTATCACAAGGCAAACCCAAACAGATTTATTTTTACTATAAAATTTGAAAAGCTTTTCATTAAACTCAAGCTATAAATCCATTGTCCCAGTGGGTCTGTCACCATAACACACACAATACCTTCTGCAATTCAGGACAACAGCAGGGTGTTCAGTTTTTCTGTAGACATGTCCCAGCCACAAATCCCACTTGCACAGGTAGGTTGTGGTATAGGGGCATCCAGTGGGAGACAGGAGCTCAGGGCTGTACAGATGAACCAGATTCAGCTGAACAGGAGGATGACCCTGTCTCTGAGGAACTGAATGTCTAATCTGACCGTAATCAGTTCTAAAATGGCCTGGCTGTCACTTTCAGAGCTTGGATGGACATGTCATCAAATAGATGCAGAGCTAAAAAATAACCCTGTTTATCTGAGTCATAGATGAGGCAAGATTTCATTCAGCAACATATTTTGCTCTTTCCCTGGATGAATATAGCAGCACTTTGGATTTCCTTTTCAGTATTGGTGAACCTAGCAGTTTTCATGAGCCCACAGATGTAGTGAGAAGTAGAGGTGCCCTGTAACTCATAACATAATCCTGAGATGGTGGGAGTATTGTATGACACAGCCTGACAAGAGACACTAAATAGAAAACCATACGTCTGACACTCCATTTTCCTTGGAGATTTGCAACTTGTACACAATCTATGATCATGCACTGCTGAGAAATTTCTTTCTATTGCTGACAA
Source organism: Pardalotus punctatus (assembly GCA_013400915.1). Lineage (NCBI taxonomy): Eukaryota > Metazoa > Chordata > Aves > Passeriformes > Pardalotidae > Pardalotus > Pardalotus punctatus. The sequence goes on from VZTX01029380.1 coordinate 126,655, forward strand.
TCATTGAAGCTGGGGCAAAATACTACTCTTTAATTTCACAGCTTTTCCCCAGTTATAATCATAGGTACTTTCTTTTTAGAAAAAAATTCATCTGCTTTCATATCGATATTAAACTGATAAATAACAAAGTAAATGCTACTACTATAATATGAAAACTTGCACTACCTGCTAGGTTTTCAGTATTACTGTGGTGGTCTGAGAAGGGAGCATTGGTGGGTGCCGTCTGAGGTGTGAGTTTAAATACTGATGATCAAAACTGGCCATGGCCTTAGCAAACTAAGACCCTACTTGCTGTCAAGAATTTTCCAAGTGGAGCAGAGAATAAGTCTTCTGAAATATGATTTTTAAGGTGATACGTGGTTTGGGACATGTTCGTGAAGATTTCCTCTCAGCAATGAGGACCAGCACAGGATTCTCCAACAGAAATACCCCAGTTTCAGAATTGAGATGTGGGTAGTGAAGCTGATTGGGAAAAGAGATTATCAAACATGTTGTGTCAAGAGAATGGTTGGGTGTCTCAGGAAGGAGGCTGATTTTTCGGGCCCTCTGAAGCTACTCGTGACTGAGAGGGTTCTAGGGACAGTAATTTTGGTGGACAAGATGGTCATTGTGGATAGCCTGTACCTCATGTAGAGGCCCTGACGAGGGACAGGGATGAGCCAGACACCATCCAAAGAAGAGAGGAGAATGTTCTTAGGACCCCGCCACTTGGTGAGGCAGTGAACTACTGAAAGCAAGACCCTACAATGGGCTGGGGAAGGCTCAATCTCAAACTTTTCTATTTATGTTGCATTTAATTTCATTGCTTTGAGTTTTCTTGACATAAAAAAGATGTTTTTCTAACTTTTATTACACAATATTCATTAGTTTTTGCTTGGATGAAACCTATTAGTGAGAGAAAAGGGTATGTTTGCATTCTAAAGCCTGCTAATCTCCTGTGAGATCTCAATATAAGGGACAGGTTCAAGCCTATTCATCTCATTGTTGTGACTGACTTGGGCTCTCATCACACAGACATATTGAACAGACAAGAGCTGATATCATGAAAAATAAAAGGTAAAGCAACAAGGATTCCTGAAACCTAATGATGTACAAGGGAATTGGGGAGGATAGAGGTGCTGCTGTGGAGGGATGAAAATACAAGTTAATATACCAAAGCAATAAGCCAATACAAGTTGTCTTTGTGGCAGCACTCCAGGTTTCTTTGAGGTAAGAAAAAATTGCGTTCGTCAAGATTAATGAAAAGTGGTGGACCAGACCAGAAGTTGTAAGCTTAAAGTGTATCAAAGTTAGATAAGGGGATGTCTTACTATCAGTCAGGACAGTGAAGCACTGGAAAATATTTCACTGGGAGGTTGTGGGGTCTCTGTCACCCAGAACAGATTAGGAACACATCTGCTGGGAATAAAATAGATATATATGATCCTGATTAAGGACTGAGTAAAGCAAGGCAGACTACCTGACCTCTTGCAGGTCTGGTTTGTTGATTGCAGCATAGGGGGATAAGAGCTTGGATGGAGAAACAGTGCTGTTTGGATAGATAAGAAAAGCTGAAACTCAGAGATTTTCTACAGTATGAAATCTCAGTTATGACTGACATGTTAATGATACAGAGACTGGAATACACTTTCTGAATTCCAGCAATGGTGAGATATTGGGAGTTTCTAGGTACTGAGGGGTAGACATGGGGGACCCAGGCTGGGGATTGTCTAGGTTTAAATTGAGAAGGTTTCAAACTGTAGTGAACAGAGTCAGAGGGAGAAGGTGGCAAGATGCAAAAAATAGCTAGAAAGAGAAGTGGTGAAATTCTGTGATTATAAATGGCAGAGATCAAGAAAAAGATGAAGTGAGGTAATCAGGAAAAATATTATGAACTGGAGGAGTGGGTATAGGGGTAAGAAGAAGATATGGAAAAGTGACTATATTGACGTGAAGATGATCAAATTATCAGTCCTTAATGGCAGAAAAAGAAGGAAGGCACGGTAAAGAAAGCAGGTGTATTCCTGCAAGTACAGTTTCTGAAGGTTGCCTTCTCATTTTGATCTTCACTGGGTCTGCTTGGAGTTTCTTATTGAAAAAAAACACATTATGATCTGGCATGTGAAAGGTTCTGTTGCCATAATGGACTGCTCAAGAAGGCAACTGCAAAATTATTTCTTGCTAGAAGGTGTAACATGTTGGTTTGTGTTTCAGAAGTGATACAGGCTTCTGTAGAAGCAGGCCCAAAGCAGCTCCTTTTGATGTCAGCTACAACTGTCAAGACTGGTTTTAGACTGATGTTTTGATACTATTGGAGGAATTATCACTCTGTTTTTGTAGAAACCTTTTTGTAATACGTTAAGTGTGAAGAAATTATGTGATAAAACTTGTGCTTGCATGAGGATCCAGCTAGCAGATCTGCCATGGACTGTTAAGGGCATGTTTGAATCACGCGTGTTCAAGCCCAGCATCCAAACATTGCTGTAATTCTGCTGGAAGTATCTCCAAAGGCTTTTGTTTGTTTCTTTTCCCTAGTGAAAAGAGTTTTTGATTTAAATGTTCCCCTCACAGTATGCACAACTAAAGATTTCCACCAAATGCACAGGAAGAAGAGACAAAAACTTGAGAGACTTTTGTACAAGGTAAATGAGGTTGCTGGACACAGTCGCTACCTCCCGCAGCCCCATGGTCTGACCTGCTTGGGTGGAACCTCTGTGCAAGCAGGGCTGAAGACAATGATCTGTGTCAGCACAAGGTTGCCTGAAGGACAAGGTCTTAATACTGAGGAAACTAAAGCAGGTTTTTCAAATCCTTCTGGCACAATAAGCAGCTTTTGCAAAGCAGGGAAGGCTATGTGGGCTTTTGTTTTTGTTTTGTAAATGGGGGTTGTGAACTCCGTTAAGTCTTGAAGAAATTTATTATTGTGTGGAACTAGTTTCAACTATGCACATGAAAAATCACCTTTCTGCCAATGCTTGGAGGAACCCCATGGCTTTTCCACCTCTAAAAGCCTGGCTGAGAGTTCCATAGAAGCAGGTTAGATTGAGCAGGATAATAAACAGCTTTCTCCCTTTTTAGATTCCCCAGGTACTCCTAAGAGGTGCATATGTTTTGCTGACCACTCTCTACTTCTTATATCTACACTGTGCAATTCAATGGGAATTACTTTAAAAAATATCCTGGGAAACTTGGCCTTAACCTTTCATTAGGTTCAATATGGATCTGCAAAGCAGGTTGTTTTGCACTCTTCAGATAATCACTCCTGTTAAAAATATAGGAAACAGAATACCCTGAAAAATTGCAAGGAACTTCTTTTATGAAACAGTTAGCTCAGCATGTACTTCACTGTTCAAGGAGCAAAAATGTTTATTAGAAAAGAGATGAACTTTGGAGTGGAATAAAGAGGAGAATCCTTAGAAAATCCTGGCTAATATTTGCCCAGTTCAGAATTCTGCTCAGAAGCTGTATTGGTGTGTTACAAGTCCAGTGGCACCCTCTTTCCGTACAGCCCAGGGCACATCAATAGCACCCTGGTTATGCGAAAGAAAGTGACCTTGAGCACTGAGCCCCAGCTACTTCACTGCTTGTCTCAGTTTGGGAACTGTTCCAGCCAACCATCACCAAGCCAAAGGCTCCTCCAGGTCTGACTCTCTGCACCCCCATGGGCATGGTGTAGCCTTGATGTCCTGCTTCAGTACACTCATCTGGAGCGGTACTGGGGACCTCTCAAAAATGTCATCTGAGACACTTGTAATGAGAAAAGCATACAATATATTAGCTCTCTCTTAGTATGAGAGGAGCACCACAGACTCAGAGGAGATGGAGGGCCAAAGGCCCTGCAGTGAGGGTCTGTCCTATGTACTCAAATGAGACTTTGTTTCAGTCCTCTTGAAGCAGAGAATATGCTGATCAGTCCTTTAGGAACAAGCCTTGGCTGGGGCTGTTAACTTGGTCACAGCATTACGCTGTCAGATTCTAATGCCTTTTACACTGGAATTGCCTCGGATCTGCCCAGCAGAGAAATTAAAGTCTGTGGGTATCCCAATGTCCAAGTCATCACAGTCAGAGCTAGAGCATATCAGTGTTTTGTTCTCTAGCACTTCCTTTTATGAGACTGTTATTTTGATTGTGGATAACTTTGCCAGATTTTTTAGGATTGTGTTTCACATGCCAGTATTCTGAAGATTTGAGCCAATGTGCTTTCCTGTATTGCCCATTTTCCAAAAATCTGGTGTTATTGTTATTGGAATGATAATGTTCATATTTTATTTGTAAAAGGGAAACTAGGGGAGGTGGTATGTGTGTGTGGAATAGAAAGAGTTGTATTTCTTTTTTGTATTACAGTGAAAGAACAATGTTTAAGAGGGAATGGAGGTAAATGGAAACTTTTTGCTTGTAAATCAGAGAATTTTTTACCATTTCAGATGGGGTCATTAGTTAGATTGCTTCATGTATATAGAAACAATTATTTATACAAATAATTACAGTTTAAATTATGTAGAGAACTGTTACATGGTTACTTGTAATAAGAGACTTGATTTATTGGCTCAGAACAGTCCTTCTATGAGTGTGTATTTTCAAGTCCTTCATTCTGTGTTAATGTAGTTCATCTTCAGAACTGTACAGTTTCATCCATTCTTGGGTCTTGACTGATTCAGTTATTCGAGTAGTGTTCTAGTCCCCAAGACAAAAGGTTTCCTTATTTATTTCCAGTGGTATATCTGACTGGAAAATTCTATTCTATTCTTTTTTAGTAATTTTTGTGCAAATAGGGGAGAGAGAACATTGAGTTTGTTTTTACATTTTTCTACAGTTTTAAATTAAGACCACAACTCTGTATTCCATCGTGTGAACATCAGCAAATACCCTGTGTTTTGTTTGCAGCTGGCATTTTGAAAGGATATTAACTTGTTGTGGGACTACTGCTTGAGAAATAGGCTTCCAGAAAAATCCTGATGTATGCTGTTTAATGAACTTCAAGGAGCTCAGAATCACAGACCAAAATCTCTCTGAATATGAAGAAAAACATTAACAATTGTCTCAAGAAATGCAGTGTCTTACATTTATACTAAAGAAAAACAAATGTCTGACCCTTTCCCCACTCGGTCTCAGGGAGTACTGTAACACAGCTCTATGGGACAACTCTTTTTAGCTATTAGCCACTGTTTTGAACTCAGTTTTGTTTCAGTGTTCGGAATATTAATTGGGAGAGATTAAAGATGTATTTTATGGTCAGCTAAATGGTGTTTCTCTTTGCTTGTCCTCTTGGCCTTTAGGCTTATCAGACTCAAGCAAGGTGGATTCCATCACCGGGAGCTCTGTACCAGGGATGCATTGGTCCCACTGTACAACTGCAGCACCTTTATGCATTCCAAAGCTGATGCTGATACTGCCACTTCAAAGACTCCATTTCTCTTCAGGGGATTCTATCTTTAAAGCACTCCACATCAGTGGGAGGATTTTTACGTCATGTCACATCCCACTTTTGAAGTTTCTTGTTAATAGGGGTCGCCTTTGAAGACTTCCCACTCCTGAGAGGTTCTTCTCCCAGTTCTTCTTGTTGCGGGGATATCTCTCACAAGATCTTTTCAGCATCCCTCCTGAGGATTTTCTATCTTTAGGAACATTCCTTAAGAGCTTCTTACTGTTTAGGCCTGAGCCTTCAGACGAGTTTTGATATTCTTTAACAAGTTAATGCTTGTGGGACAAGCCATGCAGCCTCTATTCAGTGTGGAGTTCACTGTAACCAACTCACCTAAGTAACATGAGCGTGACCTGGACAAAACTTTTCTTTATGACCAGATTTCATCCTTCTCCCATTATTCAATTCTATTTAAAAATTTACTATCTCTTATAAAAATGAAGACATATGGCTTGTGATAATTATGGTTTTAATTAGTGATGGACAATTACATTTTTATGAAATCGGAAACTAACTCATGCTCAAATCCTTCGCCCTTTTGCAGTAAAGTCATCTTAGTTTTGTTTTCTAATGGTTCCTTTCCTCTTGGTGCTGCACTTCCTTGTCCAGACTGGAAAATACCACTCCATTTAGTATTACAGAACTTATTGAAAACAAAAAGTACCAGAAAACTTATTTGGAAGTGTCTTCTCATGATATTTTGAAACCCCAGAACCTACACAGAAAACTAAACTATTCAGCATGTGCATGAGGCAAGTTTTGAGCTTTCTGAGTTTATCACATGACTTAGTCTGAGTGTTGTCATATGAATAATTTCAGAATGCTTGTGCTTGATCTGAGACTCTAATATTGTAGAAAGTTCTGTATGTGGAAGGAAAAGATAAACACGGATTTTAAAAAGCTTTAAAATATATTTAAATGGCATACATTTATTACAAGTTCAGACATTCCCATCATGCCAATTTTCATTAAAATGAACTAGGAATGTGCTTTTAGAATTCTCCACTGCCAGATGTCTTTCTTCTTGTGTGTATGTTTCGTTGGTTTTTTTTTAAAGTTAACCTCCATGTGTTGTGACCTTGGAATATGTGAGAAAAGTGGAAAATAAATTCCCGTGGAAAGCCAAAAAGAGGAGAGATTTTACAGCAACATTATGCAAGTCAGGCTGCAAAACATGAAAATACTTTTGGAAAGCATTTAATGGGGAAGCAAATAGGGAATAAAGCCAATCTGATGTCCAGTGTGCTTGTAACCTCTGACTGATTCACATGTTAACTGGGACAAAGGACAGCAGGTGCAGTGTGGAGACCTTGGGGACCTTGACTAAGACCTGGATTAGTGCTGGACCTTTCCCTAGTGACATGATCTAGGAAGAGAACTTACTGGAGCAGGGAAGAATGGGAGGTTGGCCAAGATGTATTTTGAACTATTTGAAAGAAGAAAGAGAGCAAAGTAGCAGCTCTAGGAGCTGCAAAACAAAGGTATGTGGAACTGCTTCAAAACAAAGAGCTCAGATGTAGCTAAATGCCAAAAACCTTTCTAGGGAATAATTTAGTCCCTTGAACCAGAAAAAAATTGAGATAACAGGCAAGAGGAAATACTTACATCAATGAGGAAAGAAGGTTATGTAAATGAGACAATCCATGGGCCAATTATCTTCTCTTTCAGACAGGAAATATCCTCCTTTGGAAGCTCACAGCTGAAAACTTGATGTGAAAGTTTGTTTTTATTCTAAAATTCTGCATTATTGGCACGTCATAAAGCAGATTATGTGTAATAACTGATACTATAAAATTAACAGTACGTTCTTTTGAACAGGTTTTCATTTTAAAATGCATTCTACCTTTTACAGAGAGTACTATATGTGCTTATTGAAGAGAGAACAAAGCAAGATTATGTGCTACAACTTATACATCTACTGGCACGTCAAGAAAATGTTTATTTTTCTCTAAAGATATCAAAAGTTTTTTGAAGAGCTATTTTAGTGCAAGGTTTCATGGTGTTCCAAGAAACAAAAGATGCTTTGAAGAAGAAAATAGAAGGAGGTGTTTTACTTGGTAGTACAAGGTGGTTGTAATATCCTGGATGAATTGTTCCTGGCAAAGGATGGCAAAGAGGAAACCCTTACCACTTGTATATCAATTGGATAAAAGCAATGTAAGTGTTTTGATTGCTATATCATGACACATAGTGAAATAAATACATGCTTAAAGAAAATACTTGTTTTCACAAAAATAAGTTGTTTTCTCTGGAAAGTTGTTTCTCTAAGCATTCCAGCGTTGTCTAGTCATGTTCAGTTCCCAAAGTAAAAAAACCCCCTTACACTGTTTACAATAAGGTTTTTACTCTGACCATTACTCATGCTCCTCTCAGCCTCTGATAGCCAGGCTTATGTTGAATTATGAGTTTCCATTATAATCAGTTTTGTTTGATATCTCTCACTTTAATTCTCAAACACAATTTTCTAGTTCTCCTTCCAAAGATACTAATGTTTTCATCACTAATGTCAAGTTCTAACTAAAAATCAATAAGTTTTTTCTTGTCTTACTTCTTCTGAAATCAAGACTCTTCCAATCTCAAATTACTCACATTCATACTGTGTGCAATAAATTAAGTTTTCCACTCATAATGAGAGATTATTGCGATAAATATCAAACATGACTTTGAATGAAATGCAGAGCCATGCAATCCATACTCAGTAAGAGATACCATCTTGAATAATGTCAGAATCATTTTTGAAGCTAAGAAAGAAAAGATAATTTGGAGCCGAAATAGCTAGTTGGGAAAAAACCAAGCCATTGCCAAACAAGAAAAACCCTAAGAATGGCTCCTCTCAGTGTTATCTCAAACAGTAAAATCTGCTTGTTTAAGGACCTATTAATCATAGTGTAAAATGCTGCCCAATTTCATAAGTGAGCAACGGAATACAAAATTTGACAGAAGAGAGTGAGCATTAACTAAGCATCTCCTGTAAGTGAAAATTAGCTTCTCTGCTCCCCCTGAATTTTTTGGTATGTACCCAGTAATTTCACACAGGATTTGGGATGTGTTGCTGGAGTTAGCTGGCACTTGAGTCTTTGTTTCTCATCTGTGTCATGCCCTTAATAATGCATGTTGCAGGGGACACAGTTCGTCTTTGCCAGAGCCTGCAGGTGAGCACTGGGAAGCTCTTTTCCCCTCGAAGTTGGAGATTGCAGCTATCTGAAGCCTGGTATGTGCCTGTGATGATTTAAAGCCCGCACTGCCAGCAGCAAAACTGACAGTCCCAAGCCCCCAGGGACTGGCCCCATTCCCAGGCTCTCCGGTGGGTGTGTGTTTCCAGTGCACCGGCTGCGCCTGGCACAGCGATGGGAGCATAGTGCTCTTTGCTCTCCTGCAGCCTACTGCGATTGTGTTTGCTGAATTTCATTGCAAACAACGCAATGAAACGTCCCCTGACATTGCAATGGTTGCTCTCCATGCCACAGCCACCTGGCACCCCAAGGTGACAGCAGAGGCATAACCTTGATCCGTGCACTCCGCAAAGACTCAGCCCCAGCCATGACAGTGCCTGGGAACGCTGACACTGCGCAGATATTAGTTGGTATTTCCATGATGGTTTTGTCTGTAATTAGGACAATTCATCTTCAGAAGCATCTTAAGTTGCATAGTAACATATTTTCATTGTGTTTCCTTTGAAGATGTTGGAATTAGTGTATCCAGTTACCAAAGGGATGATTAGGAGCAATTAATGGCTCGCAGTTTGGCTTCTGGCTGAGGCAAACCTGGCTGCATTGTTTACAGCTCCTTGCTGTTCAGAAGGCTATCGTGGCAATCAAAAGGTGAAAGATTGTTCCCTTTTGTTGTGAAATGAAAGGTATAGATTCTTTGGATTTTGGATTACTGACAGTGTGGCAGAAAAAAAATATTAATTTTTAGCAGAAGAAGTAACATGCTGCCAAATTGCTTTAGGTTAACACAAATCATTTTTTTCCAGCACTACCAGTATAAATATTTGTGCAGGGACTGGATCTTGAATTTTTCCTGCCAACTTCGGTCTCTTTTGGACTGATTTTTTAAAATCATCTTTAGCTTTGACTGTAGTTTTACCACCATCAGTAGGAAACTACTTTAAAGACAGTAATTCTGGGTTATAAATTGCTCAGCTAGAAAGCCAGAATGTTAATATTTATCCTAAAGATTAATAATTGGAAAACTTTTGTGTGAGAGGAAAAAACCCCAAACTATTCCTCTTCACTGGCAGCTGGATCATATTATTGTTTTAGAAAAGTAATACTGTAAATATTAGAAATCATTATAAACCTTTGCATTCTATATATGGTTCCATGTCTAATATCTGGATTTTAGCTTTGCTTTAAAATACACTGTCTAGAAAATTATGCTCTCTGTCAGGAGCAGATAACATTTTTTTTAATAACTAATAATTTAAAGTTTCAAATTGACTCTAAAATGTCAATAACAGAAGTTCTGTCCCCAGAATTACAGTATTTACACCAAAGCCACAATATATCCCTTGCTTGGGCAGATGTAGTGACATGAGAGGTATTTTATTAATCAACCATTTACTTAAACTCTTTCTTACAACTTTTTTGGATGGCCCTTTGAAAGAAATCTAGAGACCAATATGAATCACAGATTGCTATGTCACATTGATGGAGAACTTGAAGGCTCCCTAAATCAAAATCTTGCGTAGGCATATGGTAAACCTTTAGCATGAAGGTTTCTGGATACAATATCTGTATCAGTAAGAACAATATAAATATTTGCATAAATATTTATTTATGTTCTATTGCTTTGGTACCACCAGTGTAACAGGTGCTTCCAAGTAGTCCAAGAGCAAATGATGAAGCAGTTATTAAATGGGGTACACATAAATACTCTTTCTCATTAAGTTGTCCCAAAAAACTGGTAAGGGGAATATGGATTAAAACCCTCAAGAGCAAGGAGCAGATGCAAACTGCCAGGAATGCAGATGTTTGTACATATCTGGAAAAGATTTGAATTCTGCCAAAATTCTCTTTACTGCTAAGTCATTGCCCACAACTGTCTTATTTGCTGTACAGAGCAAAGAAAACAAAACCAAAATCCTGAAGACAATTGCATTCTTACAGTAGAAAGAAAATGAGAAAGAAGTGTGAAAAAATGAGCCATCTGGTTGCAGTGACTCAAAACTGATTCCCTGTTTATGGCACTGTCAATTGTTGGATTGTAAATCAGTGAAAGGTATCTGAATAAATTCTAGGACAAATTTATCTCACCTAGTCCCCTTCATTTGTTCTTTCTGATGTGACAATAAACTATGAGGTCTAAGTATATTTCTGATAGAACATCCCTCCCTCCCCAAATTAATATATTTTTGTATGCAAAGTCTCATGTAGCCCAGAAAATCATCCTTGCAGCTAAATGTAATGGAAGTTCATTGTCCTGCCAACTGGCACTGCTTGAGGAACCTGTCTTTGGGGTGGATAATAACAAATCCTATGCAAAAATCATATCACCTTTGTATGTATGAAGCTGATGGTGCAAGCAATGAACAAAGTAAGGTAGTTTTTCAGGCCAAGACATTTTTTTTTTGGTTTTGATGTGTGGAGGGCATACAGCATTGCAGGCAGTCTCCGCAAGTCTCTGATGTTGCTACAGGGCAGATCTTTAACCTGAGCACTCGGTCTCTGCAGTTCTTCCTTCACACTCTATTTCTGGTTAGTAAGTGAAGCACAGCATCGTTTCCACTTTGCACTGGATAGACCCTGTGCCCCTCCCTGCAGCAGATGTGGAAGCAGTAAGGAGCTGGAGAGGGCATAGAGGCCATTAGCTGCAGAAACACCCCTCAGAAAGGGGAACAGATCAGCTTTTCTGCTGGGATGCCAACAGATTTCATGGCTACATCCTGAGTCCTCAAGAAGCATCCTAGGGTGAAGTTGTAAGAACCTTTCTGCCACGTGCCATTCTGGCTCCGCTCAGATGGACACCCCTTCCAATACACGTTTCATTTCCTGGAAACTGGGAAAAGAAAGGGGCCAGAGGGAAAGTTTTAAGAGGGCCAGCTTTTGTCTCTGTTGGTGTATAAGAGAAATGATGACGATATTAGCACATATCAGAGAGGGGAGAATAAGATATATTTGAGATATATTTGAGAGGAGTGTAAGGGAGAGTTTACATGTGTGATATCTCACCAGTCTGGAAGCCTTCCAGGGATGGATATTGCCTCTTGACCAACTGCTGCTCCTTCCCTTCTCCCCTCCAAATGCCTTTACAGTTTTGGCCTCTATAAATCCTTGGGACATTTAAGTTCTGGTGTTGAATTTTGAGTCATGCTAACATCAGTTAAAATCTGTTGCCAGATACTTGTGCCATACATCCAAGCTTAAACCCTTTCCATACCATTAATGGTTTTCTACCATTTGCTTCTTCTTTCTTTCACCACGTTTCAGCACCCAGAATCATCCCTGCTTCCCTTCTCTGTATCTTTGCTGTCTGAAGATGTGCAGAGCTACATGCCATATCCAGGAAATGTCACACTGTGAATTTATCATGGGGCCCAAGGAGAGAACACTCTCCCTGTGCCTTTCCTACTAATTCTAAATGCTTCATTTGCCTCTCTGACTGCTGCAGGGCATTGAACTGACATTTAAAAAAAAAAGAAAGAAAATCTGTCCTCAACGACATTATGATCTCTTTCCTGAGTATATAAAACAAAGCAAGTTTTAACAATAGAGAAAAGAACACAGCAATAATTTATTAAAAACACAACACTGAGTGACCAGTAAAGGTATGCAAAGAAGCTAAACACGTTCCCACAGCATTTGCATCTGCAGCTATTTGCAATTTTGCCACAGAACATATCCTGATAACTCTTTTTTTTTTGTTTTGTTTTGAATGCATTTTTCCCCTTTGGCTTTTTACTACCCTTGGTGAACAGCTTCTTTCCACTGGCTGATGAAACCACTGGGAGAAGTCTTCTCATGTTTCTTATGTCCAATCTGGATGCTCCTTACCCAGGCAAGACCAAGAGCTGTCACCCACCCTGCCACTGAAATCCCATGTCTCTGTGGGTAAATGAGGGTGGCAGAGGGAAGAGGGGAGAGTCACTGTAGTGTTGACTTCCTTCCTTCCTTCCTTCNCACCAAACTGCCTTTTATTATTCCTCTTCTGAGACTTCCAGCTCCTGTGTCTCATCAGTGAGCAGCAGCTCTGTTCTCTGGTGACAGCTGAGTGTCACTTTGTCTGGGTTGCCTCCCCCAGTGTCACCAGTACTTGGTGTCTTCAGCCTTCTTGTCTGCATGCAATGCCTGTACCTCTTACAAATCTTGGCTGGCATCAGTCATGCACCTATGTAAGCTTGTTTCACTCTTATTGCAGTACAAAGACCAAAGATCCTCATGCAGAAATGTTACAGCAAGAATTAACTCCTCCCTGGACACCTTGTCCCTTCTGCCCCACATTGTCCCATCTTACAGGAAGTGAAAGTGGCTGATGAATAAACCAGAAATTCATTGACTGTGTCTGTGAGCCTAAGCATGCATCACCCAGCATGCTCAAAGCTCTGGGCTCCAAAGACTACTCAGACTGAGGATCTGTTGGATAGCACCTGTGAATTGAAACCAGGACATGAGAAACGAGCAGTAAGAAAGAAAAGTCCGGTTCATACCCAAGTCTTGCCCCAATATGAAGATGAGATGTCGGCAGTGTGTATCCAGGTTATAAAGTCTCCCCAAGCTCCTATCAAGTCCTTTTTCATTGTCTACTAATAGTATGTAATTTGGTTTGATTTCCTCATGTGTATCATAGGAGTTTTTTAAAGGATTGTAATCAAAGTAGCTCTGCATCAGCATTCATAGAGCCATCTGTGCGAATGGAGCAGTTCCCACCTGTCCTCTGGTTCCTCAGGCAGCAGCAGTGCTCTCCCCCCTGAGCTTCAGCTTCAATATGTTGCTGTAAAAGGAACTTAGGAATAATTGCCATAATTAATAATAGTATTTCAACTGACTTTGAAAACGTGCACTAGGTCTGCCCCACAGTTCTCCACAGGTGGGTGAAGGGAGAGGAACACATAAGCTTCTCTGTAATAAATACCTGGGTATCTAACACAGCTATAAGCCCAGGTAGTGCTAGCAGTACTTTGCATTTTTGGGTTTGGAATTTCATTTTAACACCTGCATTATTAAATAATGCCTCAACATAGATTGAAGGTGGCTAACATTAGAGGTACACAGTTCAAGCCTGCTGGCTGGACTAATGCAATGTTTGTCTGTGACATATATAGGAAATCCCCACCCCAAAAGACATCATAACCTTCATCCTGTCTAAGCGATTCCTGCAATGTGAGGAACAGACCCACAATCCTCCACAAAAATGTGGGTACGCAGGGAAGGTGACATGCACTACATTGCACCCCTGAGAGCAGTCTGTCATCAGAAATGCTGGGCTTTGATTTACTGGCACAAATATGGACTTTGTGCTCTGAAAGCAAACAAAGTACTTTGTGAGGCACATGACATGCCAAAAACTTGCTGTTTTTGCTGGCTTGCATGATGCTACTTACAGCTGAACCACTTGGCCTTCCTTTCGCCTTCTCCCTTCTGTTACTGCTACCACTTAAGTGAAGATGCTGCCTGCTGGGTCTGAAACTGATTTATGCTCTCACAGAAGAGGAAGTGCACTGCAGTGCGCAGAGGAAAAACTCCAAAAAGCAGTCTGAAAGTAAGGGTTGATTTTTGATTAACCATAACATCTTTGTTCTAAGTGCTATTAGAGACAAATGTGTCCATCTTCCTAGCAGGACATGAGACAGGCATAGGACACTGCTTAAGAACTCAGCAGTTTGGCTTTATTTAGATGAATACCTCCCACTGAAACCAGTGGGAATAAGTTTTATAAATATCACTGAAGATCAGGGCCATTGAGGCAAGGCAATCTTAAGAAATAATCCAGTGAATCTTTAAAACCGTTTTCTATTAGAGTTAAGCTGTAACTAATGCTCCATTACAATTGCATACTGGAGTCCTTGGAGACTTCTTAAGTACCCACTTCAGGGAAGAGCTGCTTTATTCCAGTTTGCACTGAGTATTTGGGCAGTCCTTGCCTTTGTCCCTGGAATCTCGAGTGAGTCTTACTGTCTCTGTTCCCACCTACAAAGTGGGAAAAAGTGCCATAGAATAAGGCACTTGGGAGTGCTCAGACACTGTGATGATTATGACAATGAGGAAGGGACATTTTAAGCATCTGGATAAATCAGAGCTAGATGCTAAAGGAGGGCAAGCGTGGCATTTGAGCCAGGTGCTTTTTGCATAGCAGCTCTTTCCATTTACCACTCTTTCAGGCTGAAACTTTAGTTCAGTAATTTTTGTTGCCTCCTATTGACATTCTTTCCAAGTTTAGTGCCTTGTTTCTAAGGAAATAAATTAGATTGTGGTATAAAAATTTTAACTCAAGGCCACTCAATGTATTGACAGATTTCTTTATGCGGAGTACAAATTAACAGCTTTTTCCAAAATACCATGTATTTTCAGTTACTGCTGGGAACTCCTGTTCGGTTTATTAATTTCTGAGATTCAAGCAAGTTGGGGGCAGAGACAGAGAGAGGGAGCATATAGATTTTTTACTGAACTACCTTGTCTTTTAATCTGGGATGTCTGCTTACAACATTAGTTATTCTGTGGAGAACTGGGAGAAGTATTCTCCCCGGTCTGATCGTATTTGCAGACATATTAAGAATGGGCAAGTTTCACAGCCCAGAGCACAACTCACTCAGTTGACTCCCACCTCTTGCAGTGTACAGCCTGATGTGGGAGCATCATGCCTTGAGCAGAAGGATCATTACAAGCTTTGTGCATATACCATGTGCTTGAATTCTGCCACTCTCCCTCTGCTGCACTGGAGTTCAGCTTGACCATCTCTTCCAGACAATGCCTCTGTCCTCAGTGCTCCTTGCCTGATTGCATCTAGTATCTGCCTGAGGTTTGCAAAACACAGGCTCAGGGAACCAAGCTGAAGGTTTCCTGCTGTCTCTGCTTATGCACAGAGGCCTTTTCTGAAGTGTGCTCCTGTATGAAAAGAGGAATTCAAAACAAGTGTTGCGAGCCATGTTCCAGCTTGCAAGCCTGGGCCTGCTGATACAGGCTGCTATTTGGCTAGGAGCGCTCATCAATCAGGCTTCAGGAGTGGACAGAAAGCATTTACAGCCAGCAGTCTGAGCCAAGAAATCTAAAACTCAGCAAGAGTTGCTTATAAATAGTATGAAACAAAGTAGTGAAAATTAATCTTGTGTATCTGCAGGGGTTTTTAGGTTAGATCTTTTTTCAAGATGGAAAACAAAGGCCTATTTCTGCAGCAGTCATGAGGGTTTTATGCTTTGAATTATCAAAGTTATTTCAGAAGAAAAAAGGATGAAAGGTTAAAAAAAAAAGGAAAGGAAAAAAAAACCCTGACTCCTGCCTTTCCTTTCTCCTTACTATGGCCTCGTTTCAATCATGGCAGCACAAAGCGTTGATGTGACATTTGGCACAGCCAAGGTGATGAGGAATCTTAAAGAATCATGGAATCATAGAATTACTGTTGTTGGAAGGAATAGTAAAGATATCTAGTTCCAGCCCCCTGCCATGGACAGGGACACCTTCCACTAGGCCAGGTTACTCAGAGCCCTGTCCAACCTGGCTTTAAACATTTCCAGGGATGGGGCAGCAACAACTTCCCTGGGCAGTCTGTGCCAGCATCTCACCACCCTCACAGTAAAGAATTTATTCCCAGTATCTAATCTAAACCTACTCTCCTTCACCTTAATACCATTCTCTCTTGTCCTATCCACTCCATGTCCTTGTGAAAAGTCTAGTTCTCTTATACCCCCTTTAGGTACTGGAAAATGGTATAAAGCCTCCTGGAGCATTCTCTTTTCTAGTCTGAATGGCCCTAGCAGGGGCAAGTGGGCAGTGAGGTGGTAGTGCATGTGTGAGATGCATCCTAAAGAAGATCAGTCCCTGAAGAAACAAATTTTTCTTCTGACAGCAGCTGATTCAGTTTGGTGCTCCTGCCCATTCCTCCTCCCTCCTCTGAAAAGGTTGGTTTCCCCTTCTCTGTGCTGGATGCCAATGAGCTCTCAGTGTAGCTGCCATCCAATCATGCCACTGGAAACCTGGAGGGAGAGCAGGACAAGGATCTAACAACAGTGCGGAAAGAGGAGCATCGTAAACCCAGAAAACAGAGTCAGCCCCTTGGCCATGAAAATGTTGATGGACAGTTTGTTTCCCATGCAGCAGCACCACTTGTTATTACTGGGAGTGACCAGCTGATGAAACTGGCCTTGCTTGCATGAGGAGAGAGTAACATCAAGACCTGTGATCTATCCACAGGGTGTTTTACAGCCTTCCCATTGCATGTTCAAAAGTATGAAGACAGGGACATCAGCTGTGCAGGAAACTGGCCAGAGAGCAGACAGACTGGTGATGACAGTGCTCAGGAAACAGAGCTCAGCATGGTAGCACTTCTCCAAGGAGCCTCCAGGAATCTCGGCAAGATGGGTATTTTAGGGAGTGTTAGCAAAAGGAAGATTATGTCCCTCAAAAATAATTGGTGTTTTTCTGATATCTTCCAAGTGAATTCCAGATACAGCTCTATGCTATTATTAAACATGAAATAGGTGCTAATGTAAAGGAAGGAGGAAGCAGCTGTATGCACAGGTACTCTGCCAGCATTTTCTAACCTTTTGAAGTCTTTTAGGCTTGATGTCTAATCCTGGCAATGTCCAGGAGAGAAAGGGAAGGAGGGTGAAGAGAAAATAATGGCTGAAGTGGGTATATTACTCTAAAAAGAAACAGCACTCAAAAAGTAAAGGGGCACATTTGAAAGAAAATAAACTTAGCTAGCAGTTCCAACCCCCTTCCTGTCCTTAGAGGATTTTGATTAGGCTGCTGCCTGACAAGCCTGAGGGAAGGACCTCAGTTGTTCATCTCAGCCTTATGGATTTGTGCCAGGTTTCTGGTCACATTTATACAGACTTGTCCCCAGCAGGATAGAAAAATGTCCTATTTTTAGAAAACTCAAAGATCTAGCATATGGCCTGCAGTCTATCATCCTGAGCCCTGTATGCCACGTTGCATAAAAGGAGCAGGGTTATTTGGGATCACTGCCTGGATGGGAAGACCTCCAAGGACAATCTCAGTGGTGTCGGTGTTTCAGGAGGTGATATTCTTTCTTCTGAGTCCATGAGTCATTTTGCTTAATGTCACTAAATTCTTTCATGTGAAGCAAAAGTCATGAACCTCACTACTTTTGGCAAAGTTTCAAGTTTTACAGCATCTACAATAATTTTTCAGAAGGGTGTCTCAGCCCCCTGAGATAATGGTACATTATGGCTATCCCTCCTGAAAGGCTGTCTATGGAGTTAATGTATTTATTTTGAAAATCTGGTCACTTTGTATTTTTTTGTAAATTCTTTGGCCAGTCTGACTCTGAAGGATATGGGATGTTGTAGGAAAAACAGTGATGTGGACCATAAAATGGTCTGTGTTTATAAATGCTTCAGCAATATCTACCCTTGTATCTTTGCCATTCTCTCCTTAAATTTGTTAACCAGAAAACAGGGACACTGAAAATCCATTGGTTATTACCACCATAAAATTTTAACATCATGCAGAAGCAAAGGAAAAATGTATTTTGACCTAATTGCTTGTCTGTGTGTATCTAACAGAGTACATCCATTGTATGGATATTTGGTAGTGCCTGTAGAAGGCATTGTTATGCCCTGTTCAAGCCCTAAGTAAAGGGTGATGCATGGATAGACTGAACGGTTCAGCTCTGATCTGGATGCCTTCTCCTTCAACCTTAATGTTTTTGTCTGAGTAGACCAAGAAGACCAAGATTCACCAGCTCACAATGGTTGGATGTGACAGAAATCCAGTAATTTCACATAATCCATAATCCATAGACTTTCTGGACAGCATCTGTTTGTTCAGGATAATGTCTGTCATGTAGATGCAGCTGCAAGTTTAGTTATTTGAGGCCTCCTTCTTTAGATGTAGATGAAATGCTGACACACCTCGGGTCATCTTGTCCTAAAATTCCCCTCTTCCTAAAACAGCCATTATATGAATTTTGTCCTTGGAGTGACTACTGATTATGAAGATAGTCAGTCATGACTAGTTTGGGTTAAAATATCTTCGACAAATTTCAGTGACAGTTTCAGTGTAAATATCAACATCTTTGATGATGTTAATATAATTGTTAGATGAGGTAAATATACTTGTTTTCCATCTAAGTCTTGCAAACTCTGACCTTGGAAGCATCTTGTGGTATTTGTGAGCAAAATCTTCCCAACCATTACATAATTTGGAGGGAATAATTATGGTAAATTGATACTAATAAATATTTGTTAAGAGTTTCTTCTTTCATAAGAGGAAGGCGAGTGAAACAGAATGCATTTTTTTGCTCTTTCCTTTCTTGTTAGGGAAAGAAACATCCCTATTTATTCCCAATGAATGTCTTAAAATTCTTTCAGCTGCATACTATGATATTCCCTAACTAATGGGTGGGGTGAAATCACCTTAATAAAAGTAGTATAAAAGTTCCCTTCTTCCACAAGCTGCATAACAGAAGTTCTTTCACTTTTTGTTTGGTTTTTCCTGTATAGAAACTCTAGTTTTCTCAAAATACTGCGGTTTTTTGGTTGTTTTTTGGTTGTTTGTTTGTTTGCTTGTCTATTTGTTTTCATTAGAAAGGATTTTTTTCTGTCTTTGAGGGTTCTGGGAACTTTTATGTCTTGCTTCTTCATTTGGTTCATTGATACATGCAAACCTGTTCCGTCTACAATTTTCCTGCTCACCCAAACTCACACAAATAGTTTTATAGGTTCAGTCAGTACGCCCTACCAGATTTATTTTCACCTGTTCTGAAATGTTTCTATCTCACCTGTAGCAGTACTCTCACAACTAAAACATCAAGCACTACATGTCAAAATAACCTGTATCCAATTTTTTCCATCCTTAACATGCTGAGCTAGAATTTTATGGTGATACAGGAGCTGTTATTAAAGCAGCTGTGTCACACCTGCAATACAGATCAAGGGAAAGTCTGGAAGTGGGAAACTTAGAGCTTTCTTATCCTCACTTTTAAGCCAGAGGTCCAGGTTTATGTATTGCCAGTGTTTACACTGATAATGAGACACTGACCTAAATCTGCCACCTGTATTTACAGTATGTACTGTTCACCCTGTTTTTGCTACAAATGCACAGCTTCAGCTGACCCCAGAAGCTGTTCAGCCCCATCTGGGAAGTTCTGCTGAGGTCTGTCTGTGCCTATATTGTGTTCAGAACATCCTTGAAAATGTGGGCTGTGGGCTGTGGGCAGTTGCCATCAGCCAACACCAGCCCTGCCTCTCTTGCTCCTGATTTTCTTCCCTTTTGCTCCTGGCATCTTGTCCCTATTGCACACTCTTAGAAACAAGCCCAGAAGATACAAGACCACTTCTGAGAAGGACCTAGCACAATGGAAATTATTGCAATCAAAATATGTTATGAATGAGGTAAGAGTGACTTCTCAGTTTGATCAGGGAGAGGACAATTCTCAATAGACCTCCTTGTAAGACAATCTACATTGGCTTTCAAACCTTAACCTTTCTGTTAGAGAGGCTTCACTCTCTGTTTAACATTGGGGGTGTATACTGAGAATTTGTAATCAGAAAGATATAGAGTGTCTTAGAGATGGACACATTTCTAAACACCTGAGTTAGCCTCAAGTGAGATGTGCCAAAACACAGCACCTCACAGCGACCATGTCTGCTCTGAGCTCTGCTGTTAAGGCCTCCCTGTGATCTGCAGTATTTTCAAACTTCTGCCTTACCATCTCTACCCTCATTCTCAGTTCCCCCAGTGCCCTGATGCTTCCTTTCAGAAACAGCAAATGTAATTTTCTTCCTTCTCTTGTCTGGGTCTTCAACAAACTCTCATTATCCCTCCTTGCTTTTCAACCAACCTTGAAAGGTGACTGGGTGGTGAGCAGTTATTGTAGATGCCCATCATGGGGCCCATGGGTTCTGCCAGCTATTCCTGCACCCCTTTGATGTTGCTGAAGTCTAATTCCTCATGCAAGGGGGGTCCACTCCCAGAGCACATTGTGCATCCCAGAGAGAACAAGCTCTGATTGTGCTGCCAGTCAAAGCACAGCGGAGATGCTGCTGGGGCTGATAATGGGAGACACAAAGGTGGCTGAGATCACACACTAAGGAGGGGAGGGAGAAAAAGACAGACAAACCACATTGGAGTTCAGTGGCTGAGAAGAATAGCCAGGCTCAATTGGAAGACGGTGGAACAGAAAAGGAATTTCCACAGAGGTGGTGGAAAAGAAAAGGGATAGTGTTTTATCAGTTCAGTAAAGGGCTGGTATTTTTCTTTGAGCATTGACGGACCTTCTGTTTTTTGAGCTGGTTCTTTGGCTTCCAGCCCAACATTTACGCTTCAAGACAAGCTACTACTTGCAGTCCTTTTGAGGCAGAGAGATCATGTTGAAAATACTGGCTTTTTAGAATTACCAGATTATTGCTGGATGGGTAAAATATTAAGAATTTTTCTCTTTCTTTTTTCCTTTCTTCCTTCACCTTCATCCTCCTCCCTCCCTTTCTAACGTAACCAGCTAAAAATCAAACAACTTTTTTTTCCTATTTTAGAAAATGTTTCCAGCTGGGGAAAGGCCTTTGAACTGAGGCAAGGCCACCAGCCATTATAGGGACAGAGTGGAATAAGGATTATGAAAAGGCTACTTGTGAACTGAGAAACTTATATTTAGAAACAAAATGGGAAGAGAAATTCCTTAAAAACCAGATTTTTAAAAATACATTTAGTAGACTTTTCCTAGCTTTTTGTTGTAATTTTTTCCATGTTCTGTATCCATTACATAATATGTTTTGGTGTAATTTTATGCCACTAGCCAGGTGTGCTGTGAATAGCTATGATGACTTTCAGGTCCATTGAATTTATCCAACAATAAGGACATGGCAGCATACATCTTATTGCACAATTGGTAGGAATCCAAACTGTAAAACTAGAACGTAAAACTAGGCTTCAGATTTAAAGCTCTGCTTTTTGGAGGTGACAGGGTTTGAGATTCTCTTCTTATTAGCATTCAATAGGACTGAGAATGAGACAATTAGTTACAATCAAGCAGATATAAAGAGGGTGAGAAAAATGGAATGTAGGCCCTCTTCAATATAACAAACTTGTTTCATTAAAATGGTAAAATGAAGCAGAGTTTAAAAGGAAGATGATAAAGAGTTGGAGACAACAATGACACTCAGAAAGAAAAAAAAGAGTTTCGTATTCTCAGTTCTTTCCTTAGCTGTTTTCAGGATGCTCTGAAGATCACCCCACAAGTCTGAACTCTGTAGGTCATTGGGATAGCATCCTCAGTCTGCCTTCCTGCCCCTTCGGTCTGAACACAAGCAGGGGAGATATCAATGTCAGTAGGCATCTCTACTAATGATGCACAGTATAGAGTTTAAAAGGATGAATAATCAATTGTGTTCCAGTCCTTGGTTTATATTCTATGTTCTATCCCTCTGCCTCTCTTCACAGGCTTTTCTTTGTAATATGATGGTGCCCTTGTTCTTAAGACTCTGGCTCAGTGCTTGGAAATCACCTACCACAGTTAAAGGAATGGGACAATATTAATAATAAATTCTGTAGATATGAAAAGATATGCTGAATAAATGCATGCACATTTTCTCTCTTTGCTTATACTTTCTTTACATTGTGTGCTTCAGACTGATCAAATATTATAATATGAATAATTAGATAACTTATTCTATAAAAATAAAATATATTAATATATGGAATATTATTCCTTTGTCATATCTACTCATATTTTAAACTACATTTGAATCACACTATGAATTTTGGCATTGAATTTCCAGGCACTTGCCAGATGACTAATTAGGTCAAAATCTCTTTATTGCAACAAACTTGTGCTGGAATGATCAGTAATATCATGGCAGAAGTGGCTTGTGACATAAATATATGCATTTTCATTTGCATACAACTGTTTCAGGTTTGCCATATGATGCCTTCTTGAATAGAAATTTAACTCTGCTTATTCCTTAAAATACTGACCTGTGGCCTGTTCAACATTAAATAAATTTGCAGTTGGACTTCTTGAGACCATACCTTCCTCTAAAAGAAGCAAAATTCAACCTCTTTGAAATAATTCATTTGGGATCTCTGCCACCTCCTTTTTGCCTTCAAGAGTGCTTTCTTTATGACCTGGTTTTTACCAGATATTATTGTTTTAACCAGTGATACATTGGATGAGAAATGGCAGGCCCATTTGAAACAAAGAAAACAGCAAAAGAATGTATGAAATTATGCATATGTAAGAATGTCACCAATTTTGACAATGCCTCTTTAACGTTTGTTATTTTACTTTCATTGTAGTGCTTCAATCTCAGCCTGCACACTGTCTGCTCTGACAAGTCAGCCCTTATGGGTAATGGTGAACCAAATTTGAGTTCAGTATCCAGTCACTTAATTCTGTGACCAGCAGTAAATATTCCCTGTTAGCTACATATGAATTAGGGGCACTATGGAACTAATGTGAAGTGGAATTTCTGAGGGATGTACTGTTGCACAGAGTGGCACTGCTGATAAACATATTTTCTTATTGCACTTTTCAGCAAAGCACAAGTCTTTGAATTCCTTGGGCTTGGCTTGTCAAACAATTATTTCACCAAGCAAGCCTCCTAATGCTGGGGATATACCAAAACATAGGGAAAAAATGTTATTTATAAAAGAATGACAATATTATGTGATTGCATGGTTCTTAGAAGAGATATAGTGCCGGTGATTGCCCCTGATTTTGCCTCCAGCAATAGCTACAAGCCAAGAAGGCTCTGTGCACCTTTGCTTCAAGACTGTTTATTGGAAGGGCAAGTTCCTGCCTAATGCCCTTGGATATTGTTAGGATAGTTATTTGACCCCAATACAAAATGGTAAATACATGATGCATTACTTCAACATGGATTCATGCTTTGTTCTAGTTCCAGGATCTGTTCTTTCTATCCCTTTAACTGGTTGACTGAAAGTCTTTCTCAAGTGAGCTATGTTCATGCATGTGCTGATCTGTGCTGGGGCAGTTAATTTTCTTCATAGTAGCTGGTATGGGGAGATGTTTGGGATTTGTGCTGGAAATAATTTTGAATTCAAGGATATACTCATTACCGCCGAGCAGGGCTTACAGAGTCAAGGCCTTTTCTGCTCCTCACCCCACCAGTGAGGAGGCTGGGGGTGCACAAGGAGCTGGGAGGGGACACAGCCAGGACAGCTGACCCCAGCTGACCCAAGGGACATCCCACATCATATGGTGTCATGGTCAGCATAAAAAGCTGATGAGAAGGAGGAAGAGGGGCAACATTTGGGATGATAACATTCGCCTTCAAAATCACTGTTACAGGTGATAGAGCCCTGCTTTCTTGCGGGTGGCTGAACACTGCCTGCCCATGGGAAATGCTGAAAGTATTCCTTGTTTGGCTTTGCTGGCATGCATGGCTTTTGCTTTACCTATAAACTGTCTTTATCTCAAAGCACAAATTTTCTCACTTTTATCCTTCTGATTCTCTTCTCCATCCCACTGGGGGAGTGAGTGACTGGTGGGTGAGTTGCCAGCTGAGGTTAAACCACAACAGTACATACAGGATGAAAGATCTCTTCTAATTTTAACCATTTAATCATAACCATGAAAGATCCCCCAATACCTGTTGTGAGCAGGAGACTGCCAGCTGCTATGCCCTAGTCAGGGCCTAATTATATATAACACGACTAATTATATTTCACTTAACCAAAACTGTCTATAAAACTTCTGATTAAAAGTTTTTCTATATTTCTCCTAAAATCCAATGCATTTGTGAAAACATAATTTCCACGTGACAGCCAAAATGTACTTTAATGCTGTGTGAGTTATCACTTGCATATGCAGTTGTTAAGAAAGCACTTAGAAGCCTTATGGGAGGAAAAGCACATCATGTCACACACACAAACATGATTCCTGGGTGAAATTACCACAGAACAAGGACAATAAGCAATTGCTTTGTTGTTACTGGCTATGTCAATAAGGTTAATACATCTCTGTATTATCACTGGATCTGAGCCTTATTGTGGCAGCCAGAATGCAGGCATGGTATAAACTCTGCTATGATCCCTGTGTCTTTAGAAACAAAAAGAATTCTTAATTGTTAGTGGGACTTGACTTTTTGATTTGGCCTTTTTTTCAGCTCCTCGATAAAAATAATGTTTTGTCATTTTTTGGCCCAAGAATTGTTCATGTTCAAAGATGATCCTGCATGTTGAGAATGGAAGTTATAAACTGTGTCTCTGTCTTTCCTGTTGCAGCAAATGGGAAGTTCTTCCTTTCCCCTGGGTGAGAGAAGTTGTCATGCACAAGAACCAGAGAAAAATCCTGGCCTGCCAGAGACCTGGCCCCGTGAGGAGGGATTACCCACACAACAGGTCTGCTCCCATTAGCCAGACTGTTCAAAAATACCATCTCCAAGGGTCAGTTGCAAAAAATATGTCTTCCCACCCATAAAGTGATGTCTGCTATTTATATCTTCTGGGCAGATAGTAAGATCAGTAAAAAAAGACTGTTTAAATGAGGGGAAAAAATGCTCTAAATTACTGCATGACCTCCTTTCTAAGGAGAAAATACATTAATGGCAAAAAATTATCTCCATCTCTTCCTTGAGAGTTTCCAAGTTTTTGGTGAGTAAGAGCAAAGGAATGAATAACTAGAAATGAATCAAGAACTATTGGTGCAGAAACTATGTGAAACTCTCACACAGACCTTTCACTTCTGATTCTTAAGAATTCAGCCTACTCTGAGCAGGAAATATGACTTTTTACAGTGTCATAGCCTGTTTTCATTTGGTCATGCCTCACATGTGAAACAAAAATTCTTATCCTTTTGCTTCTCTCCCAAATGTTTTCCTCCAAATAATGATTGCCTCCTGACATTTGGTTAATACTTTCAATTTTTACACCTTAAGGCAGTGAGGCACAAACTTCTCCCTTGAGGATCTTTGTAATTAACTGAGCCCAGGAAATAATGTCTTTGTTTAAAAGGGTTTTTTTGCTGACCATATTATTTTTGTTAACAACATCACCTTTGTTTAGTAATGCTATCAGCCTTTTGAAGATCAGTGGTTTTATTTAACACTGCCTTGCGATGCCTTTTGACCATGATTCAGGAGCTATTTGAGGACATGCCTACAGCTCAGTGACCTCACAGATTCCATATGACCAGACTCATCAGCAGTGATTATTCATAAGAATAAAAGAGTGCAGGTCTCTGTGCTTATAATTAGGACTCTGTTGAAGGATTCAACTGAATGGGTGCTTCAGACTAATAAAACCTGGGTAACATTGGCTGACCAGCCTTGGCTATGGCTTTTCATGTTATTTTTTTCTTTCTACTAAAGGTTTAGCTCTATATTAATGACTGATTGCAGGAACAAAGAACAATGTAGAACAATGTAGCAAATGAGCCAGCTGGAAAGATAAACTGGTAAACTTTCAATGAATTAGGAGTCTTCTTTATGTGAGGTGTAATGCTGACCCCAAACATGAAATATTATAGCCTAAATGGAGTCATTTAAAGAAGAAACATATGTTCAGTTATCATTCAGACATTCAGGCATCTCATTACATTGCAGCAATTTTTCCATTGCCGTAATTCAGCAGAAAATCCTATTTGCAATAGAAAATTAATTTTCCTAATTATGGTCTGCTACAGACATTATCATGATTTGTTGTCAACATAAATTATCAAGTGGTGTAACATTGTGCAAAATTATTTAACATGTAATCATACTTTAGAGAAAATACAGGATCTTCTCATATCCTTTACCTGTGTGTCCCTCTAAGGGAATTTCATTTGCTTGATTTATAGTGGCAGAGGGAAGACATTCCCTTTTGTTGTTTTACCTTCAGGTACATTAATTTGTGCAAGTTAACTCCATGAATGAAATTCTGATGCTAGTTTTCATTTATTTATGCCTTGCCAGATTGTGCCAGATCCTGGACACATTTAGCTCTCAAATATTTAAACATTTAATCTGCTGATAATTTTATCTGGCAGAATATTCCATTTGCTTTTCTGCTGGTAGATAATCTGTTAATAAAATACAATCTAAATACAATTAATGATAATAAAATACAATCCAAACATAACTAATGATTAAAGTTGTTGTTTGAAAGGCAAAAATATTTGGTCTTAAGAAAAGAGACCATGCTAGCAATTCAGCCAAGTATTTGAATAGGTATTTAAGTACCATGAGAGGCAGCCTAGGAATGTGATGGAGTCCTCCTTAGTGAGGGCTTTTAAGATTGATGGTTGAATAACCATGTGGGAATGATGACATTGAAGTAGCTGATTCAAACTGAAGGCAGAGAGCTTAACTAGATGATCATTTTGTCCAGCTGACATTCTCTACCATTCAGTTTTCTGTGTGAGTAAACTCCTGTGCAGAAAAAGCAACCAGACAGTGTCTCAAAGAATTTGAATTAAGTCTGGCTTAGGAAAGCAAAGTGAAAAAAGTTTGCTATGCTGTGAATGAGCATTGTTTGATGTGATGCACCCAATGCTGAATATGAACTCAAAAGAAGGAAACACCTGAAACTATTAATCCAGTAAGTGAGATGAAAGGATATTATTAATATCTTAAATTTATATTAACCAAAAAAAAGGGATCTGGAAAGTGTGTTTTAATCTTAATGAGTAGTGTGTTTAGGTGTTCACTAATGCCTGAAAAGCAGCAAGTCCTGAACGAATGCATCAGTGGAGGGTTCTTGTATAAAAGCTTATAAATAATATGAATTCTAATTTAATAGCAGAATAATAGGAAGCTTTAATAAGGATTGATTCTTGTTTGTTATAGCTGTTATCCAAACATAAGGGTAAGATACCATCCTCAAGGAGCCATCTGGAAAATAGTATGTACCACAATGGAATATTCATGGATCATGATAACATACAGTTCTGTTTGCTAATTTTTTATAGTGAAAGCAGTAAAGCTATTTAAAAAACAAAGTCACAGCTGATGAGTTTCAATCCTTAATTCAGCTTCTTTTAATTAAAAGCTCAGTAGACAAAAGCTTACAATAAGTTTATCTTGTAGACTAACAGAGCACAGCATTTCATTTGTTAGAAGTAACTCGGAGGACTGCAAAATAATAATAATTTAAAAAGTTAAAAAATGAAACAAGTTTGTTTGGAGATGTTTGCATTCAGATCAGTCCAAAATGATAAAGTATTTTGTGTGATTTCCATAGATCTTCAACCAAATTCCTAATCAGTGCTTAAATCTAGCATCAATGGCTTTTTCATTATTTGCAGCTGATTTTGAACTTGCTGCCTTGATAATGAAAAACTTTGGGACATAAATCAGTATGTCCTTTCTACCACTGGAGAATATCAACCCAAAACTGAACAACCTTGACCAAGTGAAAATATGGGCCAGTAAAGGATTTCCAATCTCCCAGGCAGAGAGCTTTTTTCTGTTATTTGTTATTGGTTTTATGCAAAGGTGAGACTCACATGACTGTAAAGAGATGCCATAAAGGACAAGGGCTCATCTGTCAATCTGTTAGACTTTGAACACAAAAAGTAAATAAAGCTCAACTGAAAATTAGTGGATTCAGACAGAACCAGGCTGAGGATTGCAAGGAATCTGGGGCCTTTATGACTGAGTACTTGTCTAGCTGCATACACTGAATAACATTTGTTGTCCTCATCACACATCATTTCCTTCCTCCTCATTCTTAGTAGTAATATTAGTCTGGAGTTCAATAAAGTTAGAAGTAAACTACTATAAATATACAGGCCCACAGTAATATAAATTTTTTTTTAAACATTTATTCTCTCTGTTTATGCCTCCTTTGCATCCTGAAAATCCTTTATCAAGTGATAACAGGCTTCAGAAAGGTCACAGAGTAATTTTCATTGTAAAATCAAATGTTTCAAAAGCTTATTTCTGGACTCATGAACATTTTTCATAACACCTTGGTGATTTGTGCTGACATCAGTGTCCATATTTAAAAGAAATAAAAAAGCATTGCTTTCAGTTAGAGTTTTGGTCATTTTGCAAACAGATTATATAACTAAATAAGGTAAAATTTCATGGTATGACAGTGTCCCAGCTGCATCCTCATTGCCTAAGGTAGATTCCCAAGTGTTATAGGTAGGAATTGGGTGACTATTTTTGAAAACTTTTTACAAAGAAAATACTAATTTTCAGGAAGATCTAAACAGTTTACAGATAATTTTGGGGGAGGCTAGAATGAGGTGGGGAAGAGATGGATAAGTGGACAGTACAGGTATATGTATTCACACAAATAATTCTCAGGGAACTGTGGTTGTCAATGAACGTACATCTTCCCCCTCCAAAACAAGGGGAAATTGCACTTAATCATTACTAACAAAGGCAATGAAGTAAGTCTTATCTGTGCACCTCTTTTTTTGCCTTATGGAATACTTGGAGAAACCTAATTTTTTTAATTTTGTAAAATTAACTGGTAAATTTTGAAGGCAATTCTTTTTTTATGGGCCAGTCATGAAGACATCACTGTAAATATTTGCACCACACAAAATGCTTGCATCTGGGGCTGAGGCACAAACCTGTGTTACATTTCAAACCCTGAATTGATTCTGTTCAGAATTGTCTACACCTCTATCACACAGTGATAATTTAATATCCTTCAGCAGACCTTTTCCCCTGCTGCCCATGGAGCCATCAGTACTTGTCTTGTTAATTATTTTTCTGCCTTTAAACAGTGAAGGGAAGAAAAATGCTCAAATGAGATGATGCTGGTGATATTGTCTTACCTGCTGCAGACACAGTTGCTGGAATGTTTACTGAGACCCTCCATCCTTTCATTCCTGACAGGTTTAATGAACCAAAAGGGTACAGCTCTCTCTGTGGCTTGAATGTCTCCGTAGCTTTTCAGGTAATGCTGCCTCCCTCTGAGTTTCAAAGCATGAAAATATTAATTACTCATTCACAATGTGAACAACCTGTTTTTATTTTATTTGTTGCAAATTTACCACCAAATCATTCTATTTTTGTTGTCTTTTAATTTGTTGATTTTTATTCTGGCGTAGGAAATAGTGGGTAAATTGGCAGATTTGAAGATGACTCACAAGAACCAAGGACTGTTTTCATTTTGTTTTTTTCTCCCTAACATAAATATTTTTACTCTTTTCAGAAATCTGCTTCTTGGAAGCACCTCCCCACTTTCTCAGTCAGTACTAAAGGCACATACAACACACTCCACATTACAGAAAATAATAATAGGAAAAAGTCTGTGACATTTCATCTACTTATTTTGGTTGTGATGTAAAACGCTCTGATGACACCCAAGCTGTCTTGCAGAGATAAGATGATACTGTTTGCTCATATTTTGAAGGAAAATTTTGTTGTTTTCCATTTAAATATTTACAGTGAATGCATTCATCAGGACAGCTGCTTTCAATAGAGAAGCACAGCTGGAACTATGTGCTTGTGTGTTCGGTAATTTATTTTACATTTTACAGGCCACAATTTAGGAACAGAATACTAATTTCAGTCTGAATTTTCTGGGGATTATAGTCTTGCAGGGCAGGTGGTATCCTTGACCAGTATTAGGCAGATAGTGAGCAGGCCACTTATTCAGAAATGTGGTTTTAAGATTTCAAACTAAAAGGAAGGAGATTTTTACCCTTCAAGTTTCCTTGAAAGAAAGTGAATTCAAGGTACCTCAATAACTTCTCTTTAAAGAATAAACTTATACCCCTGTTCCAGACTATATCTGCCAAAATTAACCAGTCGGACCAAGGAGAAAGAGTGAGTTAATCCCTTTGACTTTACTGCTAATTAGAAAAGTATTGCTGGGCTTTAAATGAACAGAGCCTCTTCAGCAAGCCATGCCTCCTCCTCCTGACCTTGGTTCGTCCTGAAGGAATGGATCTTTTTCTGCTCCTTCTGTCTGCAGACCTGAGCTGGCAACCATGATGAAATGTTCTGCCTCAGAAGCCCTGTGGTGCTTCTTGCAAATTTTTGGGCAGCTGCAGAAGGGTTGGAATGGTTCTTTAAGCAAATGGGTACAATGCTGGGTGTCAACTCTGAACTTATCAGAGAAGCTGTACAGTAAAAACAGAAGTGCAGGAGTGGAAAACTTTTGTTAATTTCTCTTATCCATCCAGTCCAGCCAACAGGCATGGACAAGACAGAGATGTATCCTAGATTTAAATATGTGGCCCCTTGGAAAGTTCTTGCCAGCAGGACCTTTGTTTTCTTGACTAAAGGGTGGTGGTGTAAGGAGAAAGAATGCATAAGGAAATAGGGAGTAAGTTCCTTTTGTTATGCACTTCTTAGTGAGAAAAGATATATATGAGGCTGACATTGTTATAGGACCAAAGTGTGACCCAGATGTTGATAATTAGAAAAAGGTTAAAGGAGGAAGAAAAATAATGAGTCAGTCTGCTGAACAGGTGCAAGAAGCATGGGCAATAAACAGGGGAATCTGGGACTTTAAATTGTAATATCCTGAACTCAGTTGGCAAACCAGAATGCTGGAGGATGCAAATGCAAATAACTGGAAGTATAACATCATCTGCAGATGGTTAGTGCCTTTTTCTGTGGTGGAATTGCCATTTCAAACATGTTGCAAGCTTAAAATTTCCCCTCAACCAACAGGTATCCTTTCACTAAATCAGGTGCTATAGAAAAGGCTTTGCACTGGGAAATACCTCCCACGCATTTTTCTCTGAGAAACAGAAATTATTGCACAGTACCCTACAGAGCAGGTTCCTGGCACTGCTACATGTGATGCAGAACCACCACGTCTTGAGGCCCACTGAAGTAAGAATTCCTATCAACCTGTTTTATATATTCATGATTTTCCTTCTTTCAGATAGAATTTTGTACCATCCTTTGCTGGGTTTTATAGAAATTAAATACATATTGGTGTTAAAAATTGAATTATCTTCAAAAGATTTCAGGGAGAACAGGCTCCTGAGGTGAAGAAAAGCAACTCAGATCTCACAGAATGCTTCTTACCTGTTCATAAACTCAGACAGAGCAGCTTTCAGAGGTTGCATTGATATACACTTAGGAAATAACCTTTTCAGCTCTGAATATTAGAGATTGGTATGGAAGTTTCCAAATGCTGGTCTTTAACCACTTAAATCCTAAAAGAGAGGCTGAGCATTCGAGGTGTGTATTCCTCCTCCCTATTTGTGTTAAATGAGATGCCACTTCTGAAGATATGCCTTTCGTGACATGTAGACTCTGGAGTACCAAATACTGCCAGAAAAAGACATTATATTATTTTCCCAGTGTGATACAAACTTGTTTTAGC
Organism: Pardalotus punctatus; assembly: GCA_013400915.1. Lineage (NCBI taxonomy): Eukaryota > Metazoa > Chordata > Aves > Passeriformes > Pardalotidae > Pardalotus > Pardalotus punctatus. Next base: position 158,419 of record VZTX01029380.1, read on the forward strand.
AAGTCTATCAGCTATGAATCAACTCATTTCTTTAAAAAGCTGGGAGAGGTATTCAAAAGGTAGATACTGTTTGTAAACTGACTGCTTGAGCTAGCCTGGTAATGCTGAATTTCATGAGCATGCAATATCAATCTGTAATTTAAAAATAAAAAAGGCACTCACGTAAACTTGACATAACAAACCCTAGTCTGCAGCAATGTGAAGCAGATAGCAGAAGAATAATGCTAATGGAGAAGTGAGTGTTCTTTAACAACTGATAAAACACTCATTGAAGCATATATTCTTATCTGCATCACCCTCATCCTTGAAAATGTATTTCGAGTTGATTCTTAGAGAATTTTTAGATTATATCTTTGTAAAGAAAATATTAGCTTTTTTTTCTTTCCATATCTAAGCACTTTTGCAGCTGTTTTTCTTCCTTCCCTCCTTATCATTGGCACTAAGTTGACATGTGAGACACCAATCATATGTGATTGAAATATCTATCTCTATGCCTTATTATTGCGTCCTATCAATAAACCCATATTTTGCCAGGGAAGTCAGTCATTCCTCCATTTTAGCTCCCTATCAACAGCCAAAGCTTCCTTTTGAATTGCCTCTGTGACAGCTCTGTCTGTAGCACAACATCCATCTGCAGCACCCTTTTTAGTCTGGCAGATTAATAAGTTAATAAATGTCTAGATGAAATGAAGTCCAGAACTCATCTTGGGAATAGTCTCTGAATGTTTCAGCTTCAAAGAACTCAGCCGGTTGTCACATGATATGAAGTTCACATTAAACAAATCTAATCCCTTAACATTGCCCTTGCTTGCAATAATACATAATATCTCAAATACTAGTTTTACAAAGGTTTTCCAAAATCTGCCCTTATTTTGGGCCCTCACAATGCAATATTTTTCAGTGATATGGATACAGATTGGAGCTTGTGATTCAGGATTACAATAAAATGTTTACTCTTTTTAGAGTTTGGTCTAGGTTAGGACAGGGGAGGAATCTGGTTTCATTATTAACATACCCTTTAGGCAGACCTGCCTCAAATTCTGGTTGTCATTCAGCCATAAATTAAAAGTTCTGTGGAATCTTACCATGTCTTCTGAAGGAGGCATATAGAAACTTAAATACATGCCTATACAACTTTACCTTATTACTCATGTTTTGTTGAAGTCACTATTATATTTTTAGGTTACTCACAAGCATATTCTCTCAAATCTGATGCTCATCTGTTTTTTGTTTTCATGAACAATAGCTAGATAAAATATCAAATGGCTGATTTCTATTACACAGGACTTCAATCCATGGGATTTTTCCCATGCGTAAAACATTCATTGTCAGAGAAGGAACAAAACAGCATGATGAAACAATTAATAACTGTTAATTCAACTCATTATTGACCTAACCCAAATCCCATTCATGGTAATGAAAAGATATCCAGGGATTTGGGGCACATTAGGTATGAAGCTAAGGGTTATGCAAAGTCTTTTACTGTCTTTCTACAATAAATTGCAAAGACTTGCTTGTGCTGATGTTTAAACCGCAGTGGTGAGGGGTAGGAGAGGGGGCAGAGAGAGCCTTTAAGATAGAAAGATTTCATTTGTGACTTCAAAGCTGTCAGGACTGTCCTACTCTGTCAGTTCAATTTTAGATATGAAACTTTTCACTCTGATCATTGAATAAAATTTTACCTCAGAGTAGGATCTCCCTGTATACAAATGCTTGGAGACATTGTTTTGCTTTGGAAAGACTCAAAGGAAGATAATACCTCTACCCCTGGGAAGGATCAGCACAGCTTCAGGTTGAACACAAGATTGTAGTAGGAGGAGATGCCAAAAGAAAAGATCAACTGTTAAGTGACATGGTAGCATCAAATATTAGACTTAGGAAAGGTTTCTGGAGCACACAAAGCAAATTGCTCTTTCAGGCTGCCTCAACTATTTGTCAGAGGGCAAAACCAAGAAAAAATTTCCCAATGGAAATCCAAGTTAATCAGAATGCACATATTTGTCATGGGGAGGGCACATCTGCAGCACTGACAAACCAATTGTGTAGTCCCGAGTGTTTTCACTCTTGCCTGTGAAGAAGACTCCTTTGTGATGGGTGAATTTGATAAACAAAGGTATATGGCTTTGTTTTGGGCTGCTCACAGAGGCAGCACTGTTCCTAGACAGAGAGACCAACTGCTGGGTGTATATATCTCTTACCCTAGCTCCTCTCTACGTTACATCTTCAAACAGTAAGGGCAGGAAAATCCTGCCCTTGGAACCACATCCCTCAGAGGGGTAAAACACGAAACCAATGTCATCCTCCTTCTCCTTTGCTGAGGATATAGTGAATCTTTTTGGTGTGCAAATGAATGTTTTCTTTGGAGTGCAGCAACTTTTGCTTTTTCAGCCTTCACTGCCTCATGCATTGCCACAGGGTGGGCATCAGAGCTGCTGGGAGCCTCCAGCTCCTAGGGTGACTACCCTTTGATCAGAGGAAATGTCCAGTGATTATAAAAAAACTGTTATTTGATTTTATGGACTCTTTTTCACTGAAGTAAGGAATGTGTACTCAGCTCAGTTTGTAAAGCTTCAATAATTATAATGAGATTTAATTTCTGTGTGCATTGAAGCATAACACGCAATGCCTTTTTTAAGAAGTAGCATTCAGAAAAAAGCTCCATTTATCTGTGTCCTTTGTAAGCAATATCAGAATGTCCAAACAGAAGATTTTGTTTATTTTTTGAAAAATATTCAGTGTGGCATAAAGTAATTTTATAACATTTATTATTTTCATTACATTCAAAACGGCATCACAGGTCTTCTTTCAAACTGGAACTTCCCTTTTTATCGCAAGAAAAGCAGCAAGGTAGTGCTGAAACTATGAACTCAAACACCTATAAAAGCCAAATTTTTATATCTACTTTGTTCTCCCTACTTGAAAGATAAAATATATTATTTGACTCTGTGACAAAACAAGTATTGAGGTTGGATACCTGCAGCAGATTATATCCATCTGGCCCAGCAGTGCGTGCCCTCGACTGTAGGGTTCACACTTCTCTGTAGGTAGCTTCAGCTGGAACGTGGTGCACTCAATTGTGTGTGATGGACCTCCAATACTGCACTGCAGCTGCCATGCCAGCCCCAATGTCATGGAAGGATCTACATCTTCCTAACTGAAGCCAAAAAGGAAAATGTCTGCAGGCTTCCAGGTTTAATAAAGAACCCATGTTAGGTAATCAGTTTGTATTGTGGAACTGTGGCAGTTCAGATTTCATCTATGGCCTTAACATTCAACAGAAATAGTTACATTACTGAGTTTCCTGTTATAATTGGCAATGATTATGAGTTTTTGCAAGGTCAGCCATGGAAGCTCTGTTAATGACCAGCTCAGCTGGTCAGAGCATGGAACTTCATTTGAAGAATTGCCTTGGTAGTATTTTCTGTTTTTCTTAAAAAGAAAGGTTTGAGTGTTTTACTTGAAATAGTGTCATTTCTTAAGCAAATTCCCCTTGCTAAGATACACCTGAGAAGCTTCTCTTACAAAATTCTTTGAGAAAGTTTGCACTGCTCCATAGCTTGAATATACAAGACAGCCCCCTTCCTGAGATCTGTATGTATATACAGTTCCAGTGACTAACAATGGTCTCCATATGGTTGCAAGGACCTGAGTCATTGATATAAATGCACAATTGAAACTAAAGTTTATACACAGTGCTTCACTGCTTTTAGAAGTTCATCAGAAAGTGTGGTATTCATTCTCATTTGAAATATTAAAAAGATGAATATCAAGACGTGTGGAAGTTTTAGCTGGATAAGCCTCTTGCTCTCTCCTCCCAGGTGTACACACATATGAAGGTACAAATCCCATGTCTGTATTGTGTTTGGCACCTGTGAAGGAGAACACCCTGAAGTTCCTGATCCTAGAGCCTGGCTTTGAGTGCTGTGGAAATCTCAGGTCTGTTCAGTTCAGATGGGTCATGTTCAAAACCCATCTTGGATAGTGTGGTTTTTTTTGCTATACATGCTGCTCTCCATGTTTCAAAAAAGCTTTTTGAGAACACCCTTCTTTAGTTCAGCTGTGTCATGTAGAAGTTGTAATCATTGCCACATGTTCTGTAGGTAGGATTTTATCCTCTTCAGATCCTCAGATTCTCCACCAAATTCACTGCAGATTAATTCTGACAGTTGTGAAGGGGGTTTAGGGAGAATTATGTTCTAGGCAAATCTAGATCCTATCAAAAATATAAAATATGTAGAATACAATGGATTCTCGGGTCCATATTGTTTCTTAGTAAGAAATAGATCTGATCAACCTGAGATGGTTTTCTCTCCCTATTACCTTTCCAATACAGGTGTTCCAATCTACCTTCCTAGAAGGAATTCTGATGTCACTTGTGGGATTGCATTACCCTGAGACTAAATGCTAAGTGCAGGGTGGTTGATCACAGAATTGCTGAAGTAGGAGGGACTTCTGAAGCTTTAGTTCAATCCTTCTGCTCAAAAGAGGGCAAGGCCCAGGTATCCCAGGACCATTAATGATGTTGTATATGAGGAAAATAAAGGACATTGTGCCATGCAGTGTCCTTCACTGTGGATGTGTCAAGACAGGCTGGGATAAATTGCTTCAGACTTGCTTCAACCGTATGTCAAAATCAATATCCATATTGCAGATAGGTTTGGGGTAGCCACTGAGATCATATTCAGAAATCTATATCCAGGGAGCTGCTTATTGCATCCTAGTGTTTCCTGGCATATATGTATATACACATGCATAAGCAAATGCATGTCCTAAATACATATGTGTGTACATGTATATGAATTTATGTACAAATATGCATTTATGACTGCATGATGGAGGCCCTACATGAAAAGGTAAAATGCTCCATTTGGCATGCTCTACAAGAGATGACCTTGCCCATATCTCCTTCCTTATTGCTTGCAGAGCCTCACTCTGAAACACAATGAAACATCAACACAGTGTATTTCCTGTCTCAATGTACAAAGCTTCTCAGTACTAGAATTGGTAATGCAGAGTTAAATACCATAAAATAAGGTGAACAGTAAATGGCAATACTGTTTCTCAAATAACATATCTCAGTTTATTCCGTTTATTTCTGCTCTCAGAGAATGAAATATATTAAGCAATGGACAAAAAAATGTTGTCTGATAAAGGAGAAAAAGAATATTTTGTTAAACTCTCATTTTCAAATTCCCGCCCGTGGAGATATTTTTATAGTAGATATACCAGTTTGATGTATAGTGTAGCTGCAACAAGAAAACTTAATATAGAAGTATAAATTGGCTTCCTGCTGCTGAACTGGCCTTATTCGGATTTAATTTACATATGTTACATTAAAGTAAAAAATAGAATTGTATATTAGCACCGGATTACTTCTGACTTGTAATTTTTCATAACTGCTGCAGGATTTAGAAGTCAAAATCCCCTTTGAGGAACTTGAGTGTTCCACAATAAGTGCCTACAGTGGGCTGACACCAATTCTACCTAATACCAGTAGGCAAAGAAAGTAATCTGCTTTATTTCATGCTATCTGGTCTCTATTGTGCCCTGCTTTCAGGGCATGTATTGCTTTCATGGTGCCATTAACTGTCGCTAGTGCCACTCACTGTGCCGCGCTGTGTCTGCCAAAGGGACTGGGTGACATATTAGAAAGGTGTATACAAGGATTGCAACCACCTTAATGAGGAGAGACAGCATAAAGCTTAATTCCTTAGGAGGGTGGCACAGTGAACATTCTAACCATCATTTCATATCCTGATTAAGTTGAACTTGAAGTTAAATTTCATTTAAGTGACAGCTAATTGGATGGTTTAGTCTTTCTCACCTGTTCTCAAAAATACAAATTGGTGTTCAAGTCCTATTTGTTTCAAAATTGTCTCATTTTCTTTCTGTGGAGATCCACTCTTCATCAGTGAAATGAAACAGCTCTTGGAAGATCTTGAAGAACCTTATGACATTTTCAGTACAAAAAATATGAGAAGCCTGTGGCCTGTGAGAAGTTCAGAGGGCAACAGAGAGGGAGAGAGTTATTACAAAACATTCTGACTGGAAGAAGAAAAGCTGCTTCCTCAGTGTTTAATCACACCTTTGTGGCACAACACTTCCATCTTTTATATAGAACAATTGAAAATGCAGAGATACTCTCAGCCAGCTACCTTATAATGATGATGAGTTTCCAGCTCATCTTTCCTCACTGTGTGGCAGATGTGCCTATTGTTCTTTCCATTCCCTATTTTACTTGCCTTCTTCCATTTCTTTACCAGCTTCTCTCCCTTTGTGTGTCAGACTAAACTCCTAATTGTCTATTCTGACTTTTCATGTAGCCCTGAACTGCTTTTGACCTCTTAGCTCTCTATTCTCTTTTTCTTAGTCCACGAGTAACTTCTTTGTACCATACCTGATTTTGTTTTCTACCATGCTTCTTCCTATGTGTCACATCACTTCTCTTCCCATCTTATACTTTTTAAAGTACTCCCTAAAACAAATATCTATGCTCAAACTCACAGGTGTTAGGAAGCCTTATGAGTAAAAATCCCGTAACTGATTTTTTTTCGTCACTGACAAATTCCTGGGGAAAAAAATTACAGCTTTAGGTATTGTTTTTGCAATAAAAAAATCTCTGATACAGATATGATACTCTCTTCAGTATCTTTCATCACCTCAGTCATCCCAGCAGCAGTTAAAAGTGACATGTTTTGTTTCTTTATGATGATATCTGGGAGAAGTTTGCTCTCCTTTTTTCCTATTATCTCCACAGAGTGGTCTACTCTCTTGTGCTGATGATCTTGGACTGATGATAGCTGAAAACCTGCACCATACTTCACCACATAATGTATTCATACCCTATAATGACTATGATGTTAGATTTGGACACAACACCATGAGAAAGCAAAAGGTTCATGTGGCTGCCAACAGGGAAACTGGTGAGGGAAATTGGGCTTGTACAGAAGTGAAGCCTGAAGATACAACCCTGGCATCTGAACCCGGGCTCCATGATAATTAAACTCAGAGTTTTGATTTTTTTGCTTAAAATTACACATACACACATACAAGGACTTTGGTTTTGTGATGGATTGACCTTAGCTGGCTGCCATGTGCCCACCAAACTTCTCTACCAGTTCCCCCCACTCCTGAAAAGGACAGGGTGTTGGGAGGAAATATGTTGAAAAATTCATGAATTGGGATAAGGAAAGGGAGATCACTTATCATTTAGTGTCACAGACACAACAGATTTGACTTGAAGAGCATTAATGTCAATTATTGACAATTAAGAGCATAATAGGATAGCAGGGGAAAAAAAACCCCAAAGCTACAAATTTCTTCCTTCCACATGCCTCTTTCTCCCAGGTTCAACTTCATTCATGACTCTTCTTCCTCCTCCCTCCATGCAGAGCAGGGGATGGGGCAGGGGGGTCATGGTCATAGATGGTACTTCACCTCTGCCACTCCTTCCTCCCCTGCTTCAGCATGGGGCCCTTCCACAGGATATATTCCTTCATGAGCTGGGCTCTTCCCTAGACTGCAGTTTTTCAAGAACTGATCCAGTGTGGGACTCTTCCATGAGGGAAAATTAAGGAAATTAAGGAATTAAGCATTCTTAACCTAAATGTTCTTTTGGAAATGCTGGCACCATAGTCAGTATCAAATTTTGGAAAATCAGACCCAAATTATTATATCAGCATTTATCTTAAAGTGACTACAATTATTTCAATTGATCTGATACCTACATGTACTATTTCTTTGATTTCTGAATGTTCCCTGTATTATCAGTAGACTGTGGCCCCAGAAAAAATGTGATTATGTACACTTGCCTTTCTTGTAGTTGTTTCCTCTGTTTTCCTTTCCCCGAGAGCAAAGATCATTAGTGGGTATGTAAGGAAGGTAAAAATTTTTCCTGAGCAATTATGTCCTTCAGGAGATTGGTTTGCAAGCAGAAAATGTGCTGTAGACCCTTTTCCAGCCATGATGAGCTCTATAACCTGCCCCCTACTCATCATCACTAATTCTGCCAGAGGCGCTTGCTGGGAGCTGCCCAAGATCTTGGCTGATACCCAGCCTGTGTGTTTGGCCTCATGTCTGGGTGCACTGGAAGGGATTTCTGGACATGGACATTGGTGCCATGGAATTTGTCCCACCTTCAAAAAAGCATTATCTATCATCTGTATGTTTTTTCCTCTTCACATTCTACAGAGTTATCTCCATAGGGAAGCTGGAGGATGCTAGGGAGGAACTGTGTGGGAGCAAAGCATCAACAGCTTTCAGAAACTGGGCATTACTATGGCAATGGTTTAATTCCAAGGACAGACCAGAAAGTTTTGTGAAAATCTGGTATAAATGCAGAGCTGGTCCATGAAATTTTGCAGTGCTAATTTCTTCTCTCCTTGTTCATCCCAGAGACCAAGGGGATCAAGGCATATTGCAGTGGAAACCTTTCCTGAGAGCTACCTTTCTTGGCCTAATCTGAAGGATTTTTCCTGTTATGTCATTTTCCTTTGAAAAACAAAAGCACAGTTGTTTGAGTGAAAGGTAGACTATTTTAAAAATGTGTTTTTAAACTGTTGAATCAGGCTCCTATGATAGTGTTGATGAGATAGAGTATTCTGAGTATCACAAATGTGTATCTTACATTTTCTTTAGTTAAGAAGAATTGATATTTGCTAGTGAGATGGGAGAAACAGCCTGCTACTACAGATCCTCATGTAATTCCCATTAAGTTAAAAAGTACTGCACAGTTCAGTAAGAGTATGGGCCATGTCTTACAGGAGAAATTATGTGACTTTAGCAGATGGTGGAGCAATTTCATTTGCTGGAGAGTGTTACAATACAGTACAAGTATTTAATCCTTCTTAAACTGTAGAGAGTTCATTACATATAAATCTGATACTCATTTCTTGTTTTCCACTCTACGACAGTAATAGTGTTGCATTGCTATAATATTTGAGGGTTTTCGCTCTGGCTTTAGTAAGAGCTATATTCTTTGAAGTACTGGAATTCAGTATATAAGTTTCAGCAAAAAATAAGTAGAACCAGACTAAATAGTGTCACCAACATTATCTTTAGCAGAAAATAATTTTTTAATATAAAAGAATTGCTTGTGTGTTATAGACATGAGACAAGATTAATTCATCATTCTAGGGACCGAATTATGACAATATAATTAAATTTGTTTTCCCAAGAGATCAGATTTGGAGACTATTCAAGTCAGGAAAGCTCTACTCAAGAGAGTAAACTTGATTCCATTTAAACCAGAACCAACTTAGCTGAGAATCTGTTCCTGCGTATGTGAAGAGTGAATGGGAATGTCCAGATGGCTCATTCATCACAATTTATGTAAAAAATAATCTATGTGAACTCCTTCTATGTGCTGGAAGGAGATTTATCTTCTCTCTCAGTTTCTTCACCTTCTCCAGTCCTTGTTAGTAATGACCCTTAGCTTTAAAAAATCAAAAAAAGCCTCTAGTTCTCTTGATCACCTGGAGATACAAACTTGATAAAAAAAGCAAAGCCCCCAGCAATTTCAGATGAAACTACTTCTTTGGGAGATGTTAAAAATGCACAGTTGTTAACTGACGACACAGAGGAGGCCCTCTGATACACACCATGCTGCAGGTCAGAGCATTCACAAATCTGTGCTGAATTACCTCAGCTCAGAAAACCAGGCTGTTAACACATGACAAATGCATATCCATGATGCTCAATTAATTCAAATAAATGTTGGGACTTAAGTTCCAAAGGGTTTTTTTTTTTTCGTAACAAGAATATTGAGGACTCTTTACCTTCACTGAACAAATGCTGGGGAAACACTAGTAGTAAATGTACTTGAAATTGTATTATTCCAAAAATATATTGGGAAACTTTGTGGGTTTTTTCTTATAATTTTACAGTAAAGTTCTCTACCATATGTCCTTCATTTTCAGAGAGTTAGTTAGCATCCATTGCTATTGGAAAATCTGATTTTCTGATGACCAAATGAATCAACTGGGAAACGGAGTGAGTATGATTAGCAAAGCAAAGCAGATTCTAGCAGCATCTCTTATAAGCTGTTCTGCAGCATTAATTAAGCAAAGAGCCATGGATTGTTTTCCTGAGGAGGGAAGTGCTGTTTCATTTCTCATGCGCACCCACCATCCATGAGAGCTGCAAAAGCTCCTTGTGTAACAAGGCTCACTGTGCAGGGGTTTCTTTGTAACTGAAACACTCAGGGAAACTGTTCCTGAATGCCAATCTAACTTATTGGGTAAACAATAAAGAACAGCCTAAAATAAGAAGGAAAGCTAAAGAATGCTATTATTATAGAATTTGTGTAAACCAGAAAAGTTCTCCATTTCTTTGTCAACTCAATGTCATTGTTTTTCATAATGTTTTTTGACAAAGATTTACCACAGGGTAGAATTGGGAATGAGCTCTGTGTGATTGTGGCAATTACACACCAACCTGACAGCTTTGGGCAAAGAGCAGCTCTCTGTATTGTTTATTTAGGGGGGAGAAGGACCACTTCAACTCATCTTTTGATGTCAGTAGTGGGGTAGGTTTTTGGGGTTTGTTTTGGTTTGGTTTTTGTTTACTTTTTTAACACAGCGCACTACTTTCTAAGGACTGTTTCTTCAGCCATCAGTTCCAATCAAACACAGTGATCTGAGTTATAACAGCAGTGCGTCCAGTGAAATTCTGCCACCATTTTGTGCATATGCAGGAGCTCCCCATCTCTGCTGCAAGGACAGTGGTGATACTGCCCTGAACTTTTCCCTCCAGCGTTGGGAGGGTCCCTTTCTTGGCTGATCTACCAGATCTTTTCTGCTAAAAGCCAATTCACTTATTGGGCTTGCATTAAATGCAAATTACTGAAGGTCCAGTCTTTCTGATGCTCCCTTTCTTTGTGAGTCCAGCGCTCCCCATTTAAATCCCACTCCACCTTCTTTTATTTTCCACTGCAGGCTCTTTTAGAGCAGTTTCTGCAAAAGCAACCCACCCTTTCTTACCTCAGTTGCTAAATCCTGGAAAATCCTTTTTTATTTTCTGTAGCTCTTTTCTTCAAGCTGCAGTAAAGTGATAGCTGAGTGCTCAGAACCTGTCCTTTGTTAACAAGTGCATTTATTGTAAACCTGCCCTGTGTGTTACCTTGTGGTACATTCACTTTCCAAGCTCTAGAAGCCACCAGGCAGCTCTGGCAGCACTCAGAAGTTTACATCTATAGCAAAGGGAGGGGAAAAGTCCCATTTAAAGAAACTGTGAAATAGTCAAAGTCATTAAAGTAAAGCTGAGAAGCATTTAAGAAGGTGACACGTCAATGCAAAATGTCTGCAATATAAATTGTCTTTCTCTGATGTGTCTTCAGTCACTTAGCATTGAGTAGGAAAGATACATCTTGTTATTCAGGCAAACCTCAATGCAAATTAATTCTAATAATAATTTATGGTATAAGACAGGGCTTGTTATGGAAAATAGGCTGATGGTTTAATTTACGGCAAGAGTAATCAAATGGATCTGACTGAATTTATTTTAGAAAATACAATAAATGGAATGTGGGCTATGTAATGCAGAAAATGTTGACAATATGCTTTTTTTTTGATGTTCATTATTAACCAAACAAACAAAAGTAGCACTAAAGGTCTTTTTTTTTCAAGGAACCTGACCATAAATGTTTAATGATGAGACAGAGGTTTTATCTTTCTTTTCCCTCCTCATCTGAAATTAATGTTCTAAGTGATATGAGTGTGACTGCAATCTTGGCAGTGTTGGGGACAAGTCTGTATTTCTGTTTCAAGTTTCAAACAATATAGTCATGGGATATTGGGGAAAATAAGGAGGATATTATTACCAAAGCATGTTTTAAGGCAAAATGCTGTTTTCCTGCTTGCTGCCTGCTAAGCAGATTGCACAGTCAAGTCTCCTCTTCTATTGAAGTCTCTTTAAGATATCTTTTTTTAGGTGCCAGAACCTAATTAGAGCAATTTGGATCTCTCCACAGGCCAATTTACATTTCCCAGCCCAACCAGATTTCTCCTACTTTGGAAGAAATCAGAATGAATGGTTGGTCTACAGCTCATTCCATCCTGGATGTTTGAAATGGAAAGGGCTTGCAGAGGTGTCCAGTCCAGCAGGTAGATACCAGATGCTGTATTCATCACCAATGACTGCAGCAGAGACAGTATGGTGCAGCAACTGAAAAGGGAGAGTAAAAAAAGTCAGAGGATGAATGCTGTGCAATGTCACCCGCAGCTTCATAATCAAACCTTTTAGGGGCTGAGGGGATGACAAGAAATACTTATTGATTTCATGTGGAGCTGATGGTTTGTCTCCTGTCTGTGTGGGTCTTTTCCCTGGATTTTCTGATTTATTGGATTCATTGTCAGATCCTGAGAGATCCATTTTCTAAGCATAGGCACACTAGAACAGCAGATTTCCTTCAGATCCTTCAGGCATGAGGTCATTCCATGTATCAGTGGAGTTTATTTGCTGGTGTTTTGCCATTGCTTTTCCATACATGTAATCAGTATTTTGTATGTTTAGCTTACTCAGCACTGCTGCTGCTACAAAGTTGACTAAAATGGCTGGCACTTGTGCTGAAAAATTCAGCTCTCCATCTGCCTGCTGGAACGGGCTGTCATGTTTTGTTTGCTGGACACAGCTGTGTAAAATACATGATCTGGCTGATCTTCTGCAGGTTATTATCTTGGCCTTGACATTGCCTTATCTGGGTGCTTTCCACTATTTGCCCAAAGCAAGGGGCTAATCTGAAACCTCTGTGTGAGGTTTCAGCCATCCTCTTCATTTATATGCAGCACAGGGCTTTGTTCCAGGAAAAGCGCCGTTAAATTTGCATGATAGGAGCACGTGTGTGGTGTGCTTTCACATTATACTGCAGTTTTGACTAATGAGTGTTTTGCTTTTCCTTCAAAGCCCTGTCTGGTCACAGAGTGCAGTGCACGGGGCAGGTTAGCAGGATGGAGAAGGTCAGTGCAAATCCCCAGGGAATTACATTTCCCCTGTAATGAAACACCTTTATTTCAGAAGACAGCAAAGCAATTCACACCCCAAACACAAGCAGCCAAATGGGTAACACAGCATTAAAAGTTGTTATGAATGAGTGTTTGAGATTGTTTGAAGAATCACCAGCAGAGGTATCAGTAAAAACCAGACCTGATATAAAGCAACAGCATGACAAAGTTCATTGGCAAGGTTCACTCTACTACTTACTAGATGGTTAAGGCACACTTAGGAAAAAAAGCGACAAACAAAATCCAGTCAATCAATCCAAACCGAAATAAACTGAAAACTATCTACATGTGTGTGTGTGTGCATGTGTTTGTGTGTGTGACGAAAGGATAGAAAGGGCAAGGATTAAAAGGAATATGGCCTAAAGGTTTAACAGCACTCAAACATAACAGTATTTAAACTTAACTTATAACTTAAATTAAATTTAGCAATTTAGCAGTGGAACAACACTGAAGAGCATTTAACTTAAACTTTCCACTTTAGCAAAGCATTCATATAGGATTTACTATATCACAACAGTAACTTTCTTACAGGCCCAACGTAGTACTTAAACATTGAAGAGAGCAGTATTTCCTCCATATTTGCTGTAACATATGTACATACTATGCATACAGGCACAAAGAGTCAGTGCAAGGTACCTGTGAAAATTTCCCCTCAAAAGTCACTGAAATACTCACTTCAGATGCCTTTGTATCTTCCCAAGAGGTGAAGGGTTGAGCTTTGAGGTATGGGGGGATCAGCCCAGGACCCATCGGTGTTCAGTGATCCCCTGAGTATAGCAAACCTGAGAGTTCGCTGCCTCTGAGAAGCCCCACTCAGAGGGATTCTGCTGGTGGCAGCCACTGCTGTCCAGAAGAGCTCAAAGGGTCTCATTTTGGGCTGCTGTTTATAGGCCACAAGAGTTGGCTTTAGTCATAATAGTATTTCATTCTGGCTGCACTTTAGATTGACCACTTTCTTTGAAAAAGAGCATGTTATGCCATTGAGGAAAAAAAAAAAATCCAAGGCTGTTAAAAAAAAAGCCAAAAAAAAAAGCAGGAGGTCATTAGACAGCACAAGTTCCTGGGAGCAGAGTGTTTCTGACAAGCTAAAGAGGAGCTGAGCCCTGGTGCTGCTCATCAAGGCTGAGCCCCTAACGAGCATTTCTCAGATCGGAGTGTAGCCTAAAAGAGGGGGGTGATGCATCACCACAAAAGTGCACAAAAGGAAGTGGTCATTTGCCACCAGGTAATAAACAGGGACAAACCCCTGCTTTTGGGGATGTGTATGGCAGCAGAATCACCGCATTAATCTCCCTCAGGAGTCAGCAGGAGTTATCAGGCTATTACAGGGGCTGCAGAGACATTTCCCAGGTGCTTCAGGATGTGGATCCATGAATCAGCTCTCTCCTGGTGAATTTTAGGGGAACTTTTCTGCAAATTGATGCAGAAGGTAAGAAGGAGGAAAAGAGAGAGCTGTGAAGCGTGTGGATAACTTTGGAGAACTCTTAATGGAGAGCTGTCATAGCCACATCCTGGCTGCAAAGGGAGAGGTTATTAGCTTGAATGACTCTTGAACTTGAATTCAGTGTATAACTACACTCAGACTATTCAGCTTCACACAAAAAAGATGGGAACTAAGGGTAAAACCAGGTAGGACCCTGAATTAGCACTTACAGAGGTGGGATAGCCTCCAAACAGAAGTTTGTGGAGAGTTGGGATATACAACAGCCAAAATTAAAATGGAAGGAACAAACAGGTCAAACACCTCTAGAGGTTTTGAAAATAATTAGGGTTAAGTTTAAATTGTTTATTTATGCCAAAAGAAATCTTAATTTTCAGGCTATTTGACCTATTTATTTTCCAAAGCCTTTTTGATTTTTTTAACTTTAGGTTACCCAAATGAAAAAGACTTTCAATACAAAAATCTCAAAATGTTTAAATTGGAAAAATATTGAAGCAAAGTGTATAATTTTTTTCAGATATGAAATAGCTCATTTTGAAAATGTTTAAATGAGGGTAATACTTCTTAGAAGCGTCTTCTCACTGCATCTGCTGTGAGAGTCGGTGCATGGGACAGAAAATGCGTTTAACAGTGTTGGTAGAAATGTGTTGCCGGTAGCGTGGGCTGGACCAGCTGACCACCAGGGATGGTCAGCAGCTCGTCAGCGGATTCTGCCAGCGTCCCTGAGTATCAGGTTCCCTGCAGTCGGGGACCGTCTCCCCCAGCCGCGAGCTGCGATTCCCTATGACGGCAGCCACGCTGTCCCCAAAAGCCGGAGTGCTGCAAAGAGAGTGTTCCCTCGCCCGGACCCCCCCAATCAGACACGCGGTCACACAGTGGTCAGGTGCTTGGGGTCAATGACAAAAGACCCCGGCCTCATCAGGGCACCAGACTTTATTCTGAGGGTCACAACCAATCCCGGAACGGCACAGGGGAGGAACCAGGGAGGGACAAGGGACAGGGACCAATCGGGAAGGAGGAAGGGAGGAGAGAGGGAGATACGAAAATACCATTATGAACTGAGAGACAGGGGGAGCTCGACCCCTCTCTGGGGCAAGCCATCCTCGACTCTACCCCAGGGGGGTTTTATTCTCTAGGTCTCCACAAATTCCTCAGGGGGGGAAGAAACTCTCTGGGCTTGAACCACTGCTACAGAAATGCATGTGTCTCCAGTCTGCTTTCTTTTGGCTTGATTAGTATTGCTACACTAATGTGCTGTGTCTTGGGCAGCTGTTTAGCATCTCTGATGGCTCTGAGTCTAGAGATAATGTCTCTTCCAAATGTCATTTTTGGGATAGATGATCTTACAAGGAAGCTATTAATCAGGAAACCTGTGTTTCATGAGATAAGAGTGTCAGACAAAAACTGCTTTAACAGAGGAAAAAAAAACACATTAGAAATATAAATAAAAACTTCGGAAGCTTTCACGGACATGTATTCAAGCATTTAAAAATGGCAGATTTTAATTTTCTTTGAGAATTCTAAATTCACTCCCCTTGTGCAAATAATCAAATATTTACTAATGCGTTTTAGACATTTTCCACAGAATTTAAGCTCCACAGGACAGACTGTGCTCTGTTAATGATCAGGTAATCAATATTTTGTATGATCCCCCACATTGAGTGGGTGATTTTTTACACTATTCTTTTCTGTTTAGAAATAATCCACAACCAAGACTCTTGACAGAGGAGCAAATTCCAGCTGATCAGCACAATAGGAGCCTCTGCATATGACAACAGGTTCCCACTGACTCTGGGACAGCTGCTTGAATATACATTTCCCTGCTCCTTGGCACTAGCTGAATGTGAGTCAGACCTTGATCTGAGGATGGAATTACTAATTCACCTCTGCATTGGTGTAGTATGTGAATTCTGCACAAACATTAATTACTCAGATCATTAATTTCTACAAAACACCTGCAATGTGAAGACAAATTGTTACCCCTGATTTAGAGATACAAGAAAACCCTGAATAAAATTTTTGTTAAATAGTATGTTAGTGTTTGCTACATGCAAGACCCCCAGGTGGCTGGATGTCTTAACCATCCTCATAATTTAGGGTGTCTTCATGAATGCTGACACCTCCCACCTCTCATTTACATATCCCTCTCCATCTGGCTCTTCTTCCCCATCCATTTTCTTTGTCGTTGCATTTCATTCTCCACTTGGAGATCTCTCTGATTTCCCATACACTGAGCCAGTTGGTCTTAGACTTTTCTGAAGACCACATTGTCTCCAAGAAAGAGTGAGAGACTACAGCAGATGAGACCAAAAGGTATTGGATGTGGCTAAATCTATAAATCCCTTTATGTCAGTGTACTAGAGTTTACAAGGGTAAATGAAATACTGTCATTCTCTTCAAAGAGGAGGATACAACCCCGAGGAAATAGCACAGTGAGCATAGAACAGAATAGCCTGAACTAATACTTAACACATAGTAGCAGTTTCCTGGAGAAAGGAGGGATGAGGTGGTTCCACGTGTAGGTGTGAACAGCCTTCAGAGGATATAAAAATAAAAGTGAAAAATGTCTTTTTTGTTGAAGATCTTGTAAGGCAAATTCTGAACAAGAGTTCTGTCATCAAGGCTGGGGATAAGCTTATGAAGATGTTTATGTGGGGAAAACAGAATTTAGCCTCCCTGTAAGGCAGTACAGAGGACTCTTGATGGTCAGGTCATTACTGAAAGAATAAAATTGTGCTGAACTACTGCTACTGAGATAGGAAGGAAATGGGAGTGACAGGAATTTCTCTAATGTACCTGCAAGTGGTGTTTTGTTCTGTCTTGGACAGAATCTTTTCTTACACATATTCGGGTTAAATGCCATTATTTCTCTTTGTTTTGCACTCTGCAAATATTTGTCTTCATAATTCTGCACACACAATCAGCATTTTTTAGAAATGCTATGTGGTAAAAATTGAGTGATTCAGAGTTAAAGATGACAGCTTATCTGTCTGCCTGGAAATGCAGGGTATGGTCCTGCAAACATTTCTATTCCAGTTTGACACTTGTGAGTCAGCCTTGAATAACTTGCCCAGGGTCACTCAATAACAATACTGCCAGACCATAAGGAATTTTTTTATGTGCATTTGTAGGATTCTGTCTGTCTAGAGTTAGCTGAATTCCAGAGGAAATAGCTTTCTAAACAGCATGCAGGAAAATATTCACCATGAGAGATTTACTGTACATCTTTGGCATATTTTCCTCAGGGCAAATTTCTGTTCATGTAGGAATTAGACTTGGGAAGCAGCAGTCATGGTAGCAGTTGTGTAGTGAATGGCCAGAAGCAGACTGCTATTGCTGTAACTCTGCCTGAGATTTAAATGCACTTGAAATATTCAGAATTTTTCATGAACTTTATTTGATCATCTCTTCAAACACCAGCAGTACATAGTATGCAATGCTTGTTATTAAATCACAAATCTTTCCCTGAGCATGGGCTTCCTCCTAAAGAAACATAGAGCTTTTTGAATTTGTAAGTGACCTAAGACACATGGGAGTGGAATAATGGAAGTCCTATTTTCTCATGAAGCAGAAGACAGAAATTGCTATACCTGAGCAAGATGTAACCTGAATCACTGGTCAATATCCAAATATTTTAATTGTAAAGAATAATTGTCTTGAGAAGTATTGTAAATTCTTGGTGCAATCTTCAAAACTCTAGAAATAAACAACAGCATGAAATATCCTAGCTCACAAATCCACAGGTCTGTCTTTCCAGGGAATTCTTGGCTTAAGAAATGCTGTCCTGCTTCTCATTCCACCTCTGGTGCTATAGCTTTCCTTCTCTGGTCCACACGTCTTTCAAATCAGTATCCTAACTCACGCTCTTGCAGCCAGGGGAATTGCTCTGGTTAGGGCTCCTCGAGTTCTGTCTGCAGCTAAATGTGTTGGGGAGCAGATTCTTTGTCTGTGCCGGTTTCACTTCAGGAAAGAGTTTAATTGCTTGAATCTGAAAGATGTGCATGGCAAATTCATCAATTCCACCGAGGTCTGTGTTTGTCTGTGGGTCAGCACCCTCGAGAACAGCCATTAGAATCTTTCTGCATAACTATATGGCCAGAAACACATTTCAGCAATTGAATGAAGATAAATGACCTCATCCATCTGAACTTCTGGAGTCAGCAAACCAGAACTGGGAAAACCATCACACTGTCACATTTCTGGTTGTTACATCTACTAAGGGCAAAAAAAGTACCATGGGGACAACCCTTCACATTTTCACGCTTCAGAACCCGGCAAACTTTGGGAAAACAGAGGCAAAGGGAAAAAAAACCAAAACCAAATAGTAAAAAACTAAATGTATATTCTTTCTTATAAAGGCACTGCCAAGATTTAAAGAATGGTTATCCTTCTGTGACTTAGGAACATTTTTCTCTTACTTCCTCTCATCCCATCAGCTGAGATGCTGTATGAACTCTGTGATGCTCAGAAGGTTTGATTGCACCTCTTTCAATTTGCACCATTATCCTCACCGTGTCCCTCGGGCTGTGATGTGGTGATGAAATGTGTCTCTCCATAAGGTGTCCTCCACTTAGGAGGATTAGAAAGTGTGGCCAAGTATGGCTAAGTTCTCATATAGTACAAATTCTTGTTGTTGGCTCAAATTTGTGCAAATGGATGAAGTTGGGTTCATTTTTTTCAGCATGTTTTAGGCCACATCAATTTTTTTGTCTGCACCATTCCCAGTTATATCTGTGCCAGTCTGTACCATGCTGGATTTTGTCTTATGTCTGCTTCCACAGCATAGTAATGGCTGATTCAGATTAAATAAGTCTGATATTAATTATCATTATCAAAGTGTTAAGTTTCATTTTACAGACCAAAGTGAAAACTGGTGCTTTGTGTTTCTGTGGTTAGAGAGCACTGGAGAGAATTCGAGCGTCTCCTTGAATATTCTTCTCTAGTGATAATGCTTGGGAACTAGGATTATGGGTCTAAGAGAATATAGGTGATAAATGTAATTGAGATAACTTCCTAATCAGGGCAGGCCACATCCAATAAATTGCCACTAGTTGGTGTATTGGGAGTTAAGGACACTGATCCCAGTTTGTGGGTTTAAGATGTATTTTCTTATTCAATTATGAATATGTCATTCACCTTGTCTGTATATCTGAGGTGCAGTATGATTTCTGGTGTCACTTCTGGCTTAGCAGCATAAGAAATATTCTTGGCTCTGTTAAGACTCTTCTGCTTTCAATTCAATAATCTCTAAAAGTTGCTCATCTGGGGATGTTCACTTGTGTTGGCCCAGCACAGCAGTAACAGGCTAAGGCACATTAAAATAATTGTCTTGGCTGCCTTAAAAAACCAATTTTATATTTCCATCTAGAAAAGGTCCCCTTAAAATGTTTGTATGTTTATCTTTGAGAGCACAGATATTCACAGTTATATCTTCTCTCCCTGCCTGAGATATATGACATTTCAGTCATTCAGCTTCTTTGACAGAGGTGCAAAATGACATTTTACATGCTCTCCTGCAATGTATCCTTTTGTCTTTTGCAGAAATAAGGAGCTAGTTGACTCTGTGATACCAGTACTGCCACACAGCTGCTTTAATTCAACAACAGAATTGACTAGATACTGAATGTATCACATTATGGGGATGGTTTATCACCAAGAAGAGCATCTGCTGATTGACAATTTATTTTCTTTAGCAATAAGATTGAATGTTTGACAGAGAGACACTGAGATGCCACCTTAGAATCCCAATTACTTAGTGTGATGTAACCCCACCGTTTTAGAGGAGTGAGATTAGAGCATTTCCATGTATTTGCATTGTCACTAATGACCATAAAAAGGTTGGGGGTTAGCGTTCAGAGCAGAATTCGTGACTTCCATTTCTGCTTTCCTATTCCATCTCGGAGATATATATATAAAGGCACCTGAATACCTTACCTTTTTGCATCTTGCAATCTGCTGATCTCCAGTTGTGCGTTCACATTCGGAAAATCGAGAGAGACAGTGCTGCCAGAGTTGTGGAGGTTTAAAGGCACAAAGGAATCCAAATTTTTAGTGAGAAATAGCATCTTCTATTAGAGCTTTTAATATAATTTGAACACATAGACTAGCTTTGGGGTGCAGACTGCCTTCAGGAGAGGAAATTTAGGTCTGTAAGACCTGCTGATTCATATAAGTGGGATATGCTACAGAAAGTAAACGAACTTTATCAGCCTCTACAGTTCTTTTCAGGCCTTTAAACACCTTTCTACACCAGAGGTGCTAAGCGGATCTTTCCTTCAAAATGAGAGTGTATGGGCACGCAGACAGCATGTGGGATTCCCAAACTAAAATCCCTCCTTTATCTGAAAAAGTATTAGCACATAACCTCCTCCTTTGTGAGTACCTAAACACTTCAACTGCTTGGAGATTGTTATGCAATGATAATTTTATCAGTTTCTTCTTTGTATGCTTTTCCACTTTCCACAAGATAGCAAGCTCATAGTGCAAAGCAGGTTTTCTCTACTCACCAGTGAATATCCAGACTACTAGATGATAGAAATTTTTTTCTTGTTTTTTGATTTATGAAACACCCTTAAATGGAGGTATCAATCCTGGCTGTAATTGCTGCAATATCTTTAACCAGCCTACCAGAGATTTCGTCAAGTGATGGTATGGATATTCTGCTACTTCGCATGTTTGAACTAAAGACATATTTTTTAATATGTGGATGACACCTGAAGAAATATAGTATGTAGAGCTCCAGCAGAAAACAAAACAAACTCTTGCTGAAGAGCTCCAATTTCCTAAAGCCCAAATAAAAAATTTCTGTTCTCATCCAAGAAAGTCTTCTTGTCCTTGATGCCTGCCGCTGTCTCAGAGCATCCCGGAGCTGGTCTTGAGAAGTGAGGAAGGTAATGATCTTACACTCAATTCCCCTTCTAGCTCTTTGTCATCAGAAGGGGTGGGCAGATTTGACAGAGACATTTTTGGCCCTCCTTAATAGAGAAAAAAAATGTTGTGAAGCCAGGAGTCTTGAGAACTCATGGAATGCTGCTGTTCATGTGCAGGGAATTTAAAGTGCAAAAACCACAGATTTTTCCAGTTTTTCTAATTTAGGGCTACATTATGGAGTGCAATGCTAAGAACCCAGTTGTGGTTACAGAGCTGGAGGTAAATTGGAGTCTTGACAGAAAGGGATGGGAACGGCTAATACAATTTTAAAACAGCTTACTCAGAAATTAATGTTCTTTCCCTTGTCCATTCCCTGCTGCTGTTACCAAATCCCAGAAAGGGGTTTTTTAACAAGGACTGCAATGCATTTCCTGTATGTTAATAGTATCACAGAGGGTAGTGAGATGTTGCCGTGGTCCAAGAAATAAGACACATATTGGAATGAAAAGAAGAGAGATGTAATTATTTAAACAAAGAGCCCAGTAGCTGGAAAATTAATCTGTCATCTGGTCCATCACTGAGCCTTATACCCAGCTGAGGTAAAGTTGTATATTCCTATTTATTACAGTGCAATTATTCTTGTTTCAGCGTCAATATGGCCTTTTAACCAAAGAACTAGAACAGATGTTAGTAGAAGGGAGTATTCAATGCGAGGAAGAGCACGGCAAGTTAATAGGGACAAGTTTTACCAAATATATTTGGAATGAAAAATCATCTTTTTACTAAGTTAAGCACCAGTGATGCATGGATCTTGCAGCAGCTCTTAGGAATAGAGCTGTAAATCTCATTCTCTCTGAGTTTCAAGAGATGCAATATCTGATCAATAGACTGACCAAACACTGATTATTTGTAGTGGAAAATTGCCTTCCTGGATATTAAAAGTGTGGAGGAAAAGGTTGTTTCCAATTTGAGAAGGCACTTTATTATATGTGTAGTCCAAAGGAAAAGATCCGTCTCCTATCCCTAAAGTCAAGGAGACTCATCTGGCCTGAAAATGGCGAGACATGCAACTAGGTCTGTCCTCACAAGCCCTGCATTTATTTGGTCACAATAAGATTAATTCCATAGAGCTTGATAATCAGTTGTCTGCCCAGCAGCAGAACACAGTTGAGTTCTACATGTAAGCAGAATATTTTTATTCAATCCTCACATTCCTCTAATGATTCCTGTTAAAATAAAAAAAATTAAAAGGCAATATATAAAGTACTTACTGGTGTCTTAAATACGGTTCTTTATTATTTTGATGGTCATGATGATGGTAACATTGATGATGGTATATTTATTGAAGTTCATTTGCCCAGTTTCAAAGAGGAAATTGGATCTAGGATCATTCAAAGCTTCATCACATGGAGAAGCTGTAAAATAAAAATTACTTCCTGCCACAGTTCTAATAAACCTCCCCTTCCTGCATCTCCTTCCCTCCATGTATATCATTCCCCCCATAGGTTCATAATGATGATTTAATCTCCTTTGCTCTTGCTTTATGGCAGCCAGTAGCTGGAATTCTATTTAGATTGATTGTTCTTCACTTGTTATTAACAAGTGGCAAATTAATGGAGATGAACAAAAATGAAAGAGGAGATTTAAATCCAGCTTCCTCTGCACCACAGGGTTTTGATTTCAGACAGTTTATTCCTAATTTGAAGACAATGACAGAGAATTGATAACATTCTGGGGCGTGTTAAGATTCAGTGTGAAGGCTGATAAAGTATTTCATGGCCTTTTTAGTTCAGATTTAATTATCACCCAAAACAGGTCTTAATTCGTCCTTTTTGGTGCTTTACCTGGTGTCTTTCCCCTTCACTTAGAACCCTTCACAGAGGCTGGTTAGATTGCAATGAACAGTGTTATAATATTCCTTATGTGCCCCTTGTAACTTTTGCAATTGTTTCATAACTAGTGCTCCAGACAATTTCTCTGCTCTTCTCAGTGTAAAAGACTGAACATACCAGTTCATACAAAATTTTAAAATGCTTCTTTCACCTCCAGGTGAAAATTACCTCTAGCAGGTTTCTGTTGGAGAGCAGGGTCTTGTGGGAGCTCTGTTTTCAACCCGTATTTTTGATGCAGTGGAAAGAAGACAAGAAACCTGCATATTAGCATAATTATTGTTACTATGATTATTATCATCATCATTATTATTAATGTTGTTGCTACTGTTATTGTTATTTAATTATAATTATGATGGTGGTGATGATGATTATAATAACAGTAATAATAATAATCATAATAATCATAATAATAATAACAATAACAATAATGCTGTAACCAAATACTAATCTATTTATACCACATTTTAAAATGTGACTTCTGTCCAAAGCAAAACTATTTCAATTTTTGGCTTGACAGCCTGCTTAGAAAAAAGCTCAGTGAACAGCTGCAAGTTTCCAATTCCAAATTGTTCATGAAAGGAACACTACAATTTTGAACATAAGGAGTTAGCAAAGTACTGCACCTTCCAAGGTGGTGGTGTTCTCCAAATTGGATGGATTTCTACTTCTCATTAGGATTCATTTGTCTTTTCACTGGTAATTTCCCCATTGTTCCAGTCACTTCTTTAACCCCTTATTTTCTATGGGGAAATAATATTTGTGGATACTTTTGCAATATGTACTCCACTTGTAAGTCAGCCTCTCTTGCAAAGTGTCTGATCTCAGGTGCAGGCAAAGAGGAGTAAATAAGAGTTAACAGCTCTTGAAAGAAGGCTTTTTCAGATCTAGGAAAAGAATATGAAAGTGATCAGAAGCAGCTCATTTCTCTCCCAGCTCACTTTAAATATAAACATGGGATTTACAAAGTCTTATTATGGGGCTTACAGTCATGTCACACACTCTGTTACACTATCTGTAAATCAGTGAAAGATTTCCAACCTGATTGGCCATTTCCATGGTCTTTCTAGTTCAGTAGCCATTAAATCAGTTAAGATCAAGACCATGGCAGAAAGCATTAGATGAGGAAGACAAGATGTAATTCAAGTAGAAAGCAAATATTGCTGTACTGTGTAGAGAAAACAAAAGTGGGTGCACAGTAAGTGAAATGTTGGAGAATACTGAAAAAGTTGGAAAACTTACTATTCAATCACTGTTGTGGGAGCAAGACGCTGAGATAGAAACTTCAAACCAAAAATGTTCTCTGATATTTTGCAGGAGTGATTGAAAGGAATGTCACCCCCAATTTCACGTTTCCACCTCTCACAGCTGTGAGATTATAATGGATCATATGAGTACTCTTTAACTGGAAAGTAAGAAAACTAAATTGTTTATTGATGAAATGGAATTAACAGTAATAGTTGAAACTGAAGATGAGTGCAAGGAATTCATTAGATCCCCAAGATGCTGTCTGTGCTATAAAAGGCAGATGAAATTCAGTGCTGATAGATATAAAGCACATGGGAATACACACATATATCATTATGAGCTCTAAATTAGCTCTTGCTATCAAGGAGACCTTGGAGTCACTTTGTATAGTTCTCTGGTGGTCAAAAAGCAAGCAGAAAGTTAGGAATTTTTGGGAATGAAATAGAGAATAAAGAAGGAAACTTAAATCACTTCATAGCTAATCATATCATAAGTGCCAAATGACACAAAGAAAAATTATAAGGTGGTTTTATAGAATAAACAAAGTACGCATGAAAGGAAGGATCAGTCTGGGTTTGCACTTGTCCTAAGTTATTACTAAGTATCTGCTTCTGGCTATTTCCAAAGGAAATCTGGATGAGGGAGTGGATCTTAGGTTAGAGACCATAATACACCATTCTCATATTCATTCATTTCTTGCATTCATGCTTTTCAAGTATGTGAATCTCTCAATATATCCAACAGGTATTTAGCATATGATTTTAGGGCACTTCAGCAGTTACATTCCATTAGGATTTTTGGTTACCACATAAATACAGTAGCAGGTCCTGACTAGTGTTGAAACATAATGTCCAATCATAAGCTGGTTTAGTTTGATTTATTGAAAAAACACGTAATGCCAGATGAGATTATTGCTCAGACATTGTACAATGCACCTGGCTAGGAGCAAAGCCAGATGTATCTCAACAGACTTTGTTTTAAAATTCAATGAAAGAATGAGGCATTAAATGTATCAAATTCACTCTAATGCACACCCTTCTGCAATAACAAACATTAGAAAAATTAAGAGATCTTATATACCATAAAATAATATGTAAAGTGTGTCTTTTTTCTCACGAGCAAAGCTGGAGGCATTACATATATTACATAAAATATATACAACTATTATATATTATATGTATGATATAGATCTTTGTTCTGAACTCTGAAATTATCTGCTTTCATTCTTTGAAATGCCATTTTTCAGCTTCATTATTTCTTTTCTTTATATTTTTTTCTTTTTTTTTTTTTTTAAATCCTGATTCTTTTGGTTCTGTTATGTCGTTAGCATCACCAGTGCCCTTGACATGACACTTTAAGAACAATGTCTGAACTAGAAAAATACTCTGTAATTGAGTGTTAATGGGGAAAATATACATGGGCTTTATGACAGACCCTTCCAGGAAGCTGTGACAAGCTTTCCTGTCTTGGCACCTCGATATCAGATTTTTTATGCTTAATTCATTTTCCTTTCCTTAACATGAGACTAAATTTTCTGTATGATCTATTCAGCTCTTCTGCCAACACTGCTATGGATGACAGGCACACAGCAGCAGGTAGATCATATGCTCTGTACTTGAAGCAACGAACACATTGTGCAGGGGAAAGGAAAACCCTCAGCAATAGGGAGTGAGTGATCCTTGGCTGGATTTGCTGGGAGCAGAGACTTAACCTTTGCGGGGGTCCCTCTGCATGCAGAGGTGCACCCCCTGCCTCAGAGGCGGTAGCAGAAGGGCAGTTTCTAAACCTCAGTGAAGCTGTGCCTCCACACAGCACAGATCTTTGGGATGGGATTCTCTGTTGATATCTTTCACATCATTATCTCTTAAAAAACACCCACTTTGCATGAACCTATGCCAGAGCTCACCAAAGAGCTCACCAAGGCCGTGTTCTCACAGGATACCCACTCTGGAGGCAAAGTTGTTGAAGGACCTGCCCTCCTCTCCTCAGCTCTCTCCTCTGCCTGCTTATTCCTGTCCCTGATTCCTGTCTCAGCGGAGCTACCTCAGGTGCTTTTGAGGCTGTTTTGAAGCCCAGATTTAAAAAAAAAAAAAAAAAAATCCTTTCCAGATTTACTTCTGGAAAGCACTGAATGCAGCCTGCAAGGAATTGTCCCAGCACAGCTGCACAGCTGAGGTGCTAGTCAGCTGAGGATCAAGTGGAAAGCATGGATGGCTGGGGGTAGTAAGGAGGAAAGACAGGAAAACTTTTAAAGCTGGTTCACAGCTAGTTCAAACTGGTCCAAACCGGTCCAAACCTACTACCTGTCTGCACTGCACTTGACTGTTATGGGAATAACCCAGCAGCAACTGTCCTCTGAAGCCAGGGAGAGTCACAAACATAATTATACTTAAAAAACATAATCTTTCTTTGAGTATGGTTTGGCTGCTGCCATTTGTGCCAGGCTCTGTTGGTGGCAGTGGCCATCCCTCACGTTTCCCAGTGCCCCCCCTGAGTGTAGAAACTGAGTGTAGGACTAATATTTCAGTGAGAGCACCCTGGTAGGTTTGGTGTGTGGCCAGGCAGAGCATCAGTGTTGCTGCCTGCCCTGCTGTGACCTGTGCCAGTGGCTGAGGGGACTGGCTGCTGGGACTGCTGTCTCTGAGGCACAGGTCAGGATAAACCCTGCCATGTCCCCTTTCTGTGGGTTCTCATGTCCTCCACACCACCCCAGGATGGCAAACATCTCCTAGACATAAACCCCACTCTCCATCTCCTAGCTTTTCCTTCCCATTCTCTCCATCCTTCTTTCCTTTCTCTATTGATTTTCTGCTCCCCACCTTTTCCATAAGATGTGGGATGTGATTATCCCAACTGGTGCAGTACTGATAGCTCCTCAGCCGGAGTGCCACGTCAGTTATTTGGCATCTCTGCCTTGGGCCACATGCATTTCATTACAACCCAGACCAGCAGTTGTATCGTGGGGCTCTAGTCCCATTCAACCATCCTCTTCTACCCTCTCTGTATAGCATTTTAAGCCAGGCACTCTTGGCCAGCCTCTGCAGGCCAAATTTAATGACAAGGGAGAAATCACCCTGGCAAAATGTGTACACAGCTCCCCACACTAAATCAGAGATGCTAAATCACACCCTGCCAGTCACACTCAGGACGAGAGCTCACTTCATGAGCACTCCCCTTGATTTAAATAGAGGGATATGCCAGCTATTTTTAATTTATGAGTCCACCCCGCTGCTGCTGGTGGGCACTGTTTGTGGTGTATTGCTGTGATGCACTATGCATATACTAAAACTTCCCAGCATATCCTATCCCATACATTTGCTGTGTCTGTACTGTGTTACTTTGATTGTCATCAGTTGTGTGGGGTCTGAAACTTGTCATTCTTCATCTTTTCATCAGATGAAACTTCAGGAAATTTTTATTTGTCTAGGAGGTTATAATCTTTATTTATTTTTGCAGGATATACTGATGGCATAAACAGCATTTACAACAGAGTAACTTTATTAACAATGTAATCATGTTCTATACTAAGATAGAAGGTGAGTTTGCATCTCAGACAAATATGGGGAGTTTTTTTGCCACTTCAGCTATATAATGGTGCCCTTAACAAATCTTCGCTGGTTAAGGACTACATCTCAATTAACCCAAATGGTTTTCAAATTGAAATAGAAAAAGAAACGCATGAAAAGGCCACTTATAAGCAATTTGGAGTGAATTGCTGCAATTTATTGTCAGCTTGAAACTCTGAGACGGACCAAAGGTAAATCACTGCATTCTGAAACTAAGCAAAAAGGGCCACGTTTTTCCCCTCCCTGTCAAATTTGAATAGAAAACAAACTGGCTACTGAACACAGAGGAATGAGTTGTTCTACCACCATAGAACATTTTTAGCTTTTTTAAGACATTATTTTGTCCTTATGCTAATAGACCTTCCCATCTTGAATCAAGGGCTGAGTCTTTTCAGAGACTCTTTATGGCATCTTAGCCATTGCTTAGATGGGGACCCAGTATGTTCCCTCATCAAAGCAGCAGGAACTCCTTCTGCCAGGGCTTTTTCACAGCTGCCTGGCTTCAGCACTAGGTAAAATTCACTGCAGCAGAAGAGACCAAGGCTCCTCTTGTGAAATGATTCTAGTCAGTGGAAGCTGACACTCAAAAGAAAGGTGCAAGGGGCATTAAACTGAAATAATTTGATCTCCATAGGACAGTCTTACACCCAGGAAGACCTCATATTCACCCCTAATAACAAGAAATACCTTTAACCATAACATGGAGTTTCTTCTTGGAGTCTTACTGTGTTTTCAGCTCTTGTCATTTGCTCTGACAAGCAGTCTCATGTCTGTATAAAAGCCACAATTGCAGGACAACCAGGATCATCAGAGCAGGGCAGCCCCTACTGAAGGGAAGCTAGGGGAGAAACTGGCTCAGTAGCTCCAGTTCCAATAAGCAAACTGTGATCAAAACATGCAAAAACTTGGCTGTCTTTTTTTCAGTTTGAAGATGGACATAATATTAATGTTGTATTAATGTAACAGTTGCACAGCTTTCACTATTAATAAATTAGGAGAATCAAGGCACCTTGGAATCAGACATTAGAAAGCTATGATGTCTGTAAGCAGCCAAAACTGCACTAAATACGTTAAAGATCTCAAAAGAAAATATTTAAACTAAAAAATATTCTTGTCTGGAAGATTAATTTAAATTTTTTTTAATGAATTTAAGATTTTACCTAGATCCTAAACATGGAAGAACTGGATGAGAATCAAACATTAAAAAAATGTGTATTACATATTCAATGTACAGCACACTACCCTGCCTATATGCTGTGGAGTCATCCTAGGTTGGGTCAAACTGGAATTTCCTGGCTTTGTTAAGAAGTAAGTGCTAACCTTTGGAACTTTGTTAATTACTTCTGTGCTTTCAATAATAATTTGCTACAAAGGGAAAAATCACTTTCCCCTAATGACAAAACAGCTTTTTTTGAACTGCAGCAGCATATTTGCTCCACAGGTTTTTCTTAACCATAGAATCCTGCTCACCAAAGACTTCCAGTTATCAGCTGGATAAAATCCAACTTTGTTATCTGGGATCCTACGGAACATCTTTTTTTTGTATATCTATTCACTGCTGTTTATTAGAAGTTATTTCCAGACTTCCTTCTTTGCCTTCCCAAAAGTTCCTTGCACTGAACAGGAGCTACACCATGTGATTGCACTGCAGTCTACTCCGTGTTTACTCCACTGGCCCAGGCAGAGGAGACGGTGAGACGGCACGAACAGGAAACGAGACAATAACAAAGATGGACTATGACTTGAGGAAATTCCAGAAGTCCTCAAGGAAACAATGCAAAATATATTAAGGAATGTCTGTTTGTCTGGCTCCAGTCAGATTAGTAAATAAACCCCAAACCTTGATGTTCTGATCTAGAGGGGAGAAAGGAGAGAGTGCAGATGGCCATAGCTAGAAAGGAATATCTGGTAAAGAGAGGAACATAGGTAGAATTGGGTGGGACGGAATTTCAAAAGAACTCAGAATGCGAGAATTTACCTAAGGTGATGAGCAACTGTGTGCTAAGAATATACGGTTTTTGCTGCTGGGATTTTTCCTTTTTTTTTCCCCCTAATGTATTTAAAGGAGTAGGCGATAACTTCATAAGTGTTTTTTTAGCCTCAGTCTCATCCACTGTTCAGACACTCTTGAGAACAAGTGTTTGGTAGTTATAGGAGCTGAAGAAACAATTATGCTCCCACAGCTGGAAGTGTCTGCTGGGTGGCACTGAGGGCATTTGAACTTGGAATTACAACTGAGTGCAGACACAGTGATGAATGAGGCTGTATTTGACACAGGGGAAATGCACTTGAATCATCCTCAATACTAGTCCTCAATGCTGGTTCTGAAGACCCTCCAATCATACTTCTTCCTTTGCAACTACCATGCCCTACTTTAATTTCTGTCCTCACCATCTTTCTCTCTGTGTTTAACTGGAATAAAGGAAGAGTCTTCCATGCGATTTAGTCTATAATCCTAAACTGCATAGCCAGGAATGTCTAAGAATGTTGAACAAAACATGACCTTTCTAGGTCATCAGCTATGGGCACAAGAAAAACTTGGATCATTGAGGTGCAGTTTCTGATTCTAGAACTGCTATTTCCCTGTACTCCTGTTGCTGATTTTGCCAAAGCCTTGAGAGATAGTTAAGCCTGATGAACACATCTAAGTTTCTGTACAAAAAAGCAAATAACTTCAACTGAAATCTTGTATTTGCTGCAGCTGATCACACTGGAAATTTCTGGCCCCAGGGCAGTACATCTAGCTCTTTTCCTAACCAATGAGGTATCTGTTTGTATTGTTTTCAGGTTAGGGCAAACTACTTGCAGAGTTTTGCGTATCTTAAGAAATTTTCTATCCACATTTCTGCCCATGAAACATATTTTAAAAGACATTGGCAAATGTAGACACAACTGTGGCTCCTGCTATGTGATGGTACATAATGACATGTAGCCACTTCTAATTTTTATTATAACTCATTACACCAAAAAAACACATAAAAAGCATTACCAAACAAGACAGAGGGGAGCAGCAATCACATCTTGGCAAAGTTTTTTTTTTGTGCTCAGTGTTCTTCACCTCTGTGTTGCTCATTACCAGCATTTCTAGCAGCAGTTGAAGAACAATTAGATTCCTCCTCCCACTTTGCTTCACTTTCATCTTTGTACTTTTGTCCACTCAGATTATATATCTAGTTCACCTTAAAAAACATAATTTCTTTCTATCAGTGTCTGCAGTCCAGAAACTGAGAGCTTCCTACCTTATTGCTGAAGTAAACTCGGCTACTGTTGGTGAGTGAGGCTTTGTAGCACTCAGGCTCTGTAAAGCCATGGCAGGGAGTGGATTCTTCCCTCTTTCTCACTGTTACAAACTGGGGAGATCCTTCAGTAATTGTGCTGAAGTGAGGGAAAAATCAACACCACATTCACTATTCTGCACAGATCATCAACTGTCTATTATGAGCTGAAAATACCATCATAGAAAGCATTAAGAAGGCACAGCTACTAGTAATGAGCATATGTGTATCTCTATTATACTGATTTTAAGATAACAAGGTGTAGTGAATGCAAAGGCCCTCACCCAGCCTGCCAAGAAAATAAAAAAGAAGAGAAAAAAAAAAGAAAATAAGTAGAGAAGAAAAAGAAAACCCTGCCCTAAGTAGTTCTTTTTCTTCTTGAAGGCTGTTAATGAAAAGGGAAAAAAATAACTCAAAATGAAAGACATCGAGGGATCTGCTTGTCCTTGTGTGCATTCACTGTGTGGTGAAGCCTGTAACAATGAAGGGAAATGATAGCAGAGAGCAGCATTGCCCTCCCTCAGACTGAGAAACTTTCACTGCAAAAGCATTTTAAAAGAATAACCCAGAGTACAGTAATTAAAGCTGATTCGGCTTCTCAAAAGACGGCTTCAAGCTTTTGTGCTGAACCTTCACAAATTCCACAGGGCTTTATTATTAATTGTGCTCCCCCTGCACACTGCTCTCTTTGGGATGTTTCTGCTGTCACAGGCTCAGTATTTCTCACAGGCTTTCTGTACATAACTGAGACTTGTCAGGAGAGGGAAATGTTTTTCCAAGAATTTTTCCCCTTTGTCCTGCCTCTCTTGTGCCTTGTTCCCTTGGTAATTTTTTGTTTGCTTGCTTTTTAATTTTCTTTCAGAAAGTCTCTTGTGGAAAGGAATGACATTGGAGCTGGATGCTTTTCTTTCACCACTCTGAGATCATATATCAGACCCACGTGGTATCACTGCACCTGAATCTCTGAACTGGGCTCTTGGAGCTGCTTGACTCACTCCAGGGCAGACAGCCATGAATACAGCTGTGGGCACAACACACACACCTGGATCCAGATTCCACCAGATAGCAGGAGAGACAGATACAGAATTTAAAGGCTGCTGCTAGGTGAGAGAATCTGGGTTGGGAAACAATCTGTGCTAGAGGGTAGAATCAACCCTTCTGGCTGTATTTCTCTCACAGTCATTTTTCTTATGTTTCTCTGTGTTGTTTTTTGTTTCGTTTTTTGTTTTGTTGCTTTTTTAACTTGGAGGAGTGAAAGGCTGAATTTTGTAGAAATTGGAAGACAGGCTATATATCCTGGGATAAAAGGGAAAGGCAGTACTCTTTATTGTAGCCAAAGGGACTATAACATGAAAGGCAGTGACCCACTGTCATTTAAAGGATACCCCTAAGTATCCAAATACCCTGTTGCTACTTTCCAGGTAAAACTCCACTGCTAATATTTCTTGCTTCTTTCTGTGATCACTCATAACAGATAAAAAAACGTAGGGAGAAAAAAAATCCCAGTTTCCAATTTGACTGGGGCTTGTGCTACTTTAAACATTGCTCGATGATAGCCAGCAGATCACCTTGCAAGGCTAGCCAATCTGCCACAATACTTCTTGGATTTCAGCAAAACACAATAGATTAGACAGAGACCTGACTGTGGACTGCAGTTCATTCCCTCTGAAGAAGAATCTTTCAGATGGAAAGAAATAGAAAGTCCCATTGCCATCAAATACATTGTTTTATCCATTTAACTGTTCTAACTAGTGTATGACTCTGCTGGAGGGGAAGGCTTCCATTTGTGGGTGGAAATTAACTTTATTATCATCACCTGCTTGTCCTTGATGGCAGTCAAGGGTTCTTTAAACTTTTTGGGCTTATCGAGCCAAATTAGGTGTGCATGTATAGGAATCCACTTGTGACCTAGTCATCTGCACTTCCTTTATAGTCAATAAGAGAAAACATCTCTTGTACCTTTTGTCATTCTAATGAAGAAAATATCAAATTAACTTGTGCTATGTAATGCCCTGGAAGTTTCTGCTTATTCCCATTAATGCCCCAGAGAGGTAGAATGACCGGTTTAGATATACTGAAAAATAAATGTCACTCCTTATCTTCACTAGGAGCAAGAAGGAGGATCTGAGAAACTCTGGGCTGGTTAGCCTCCCCATGATCCCTGGGAGGGTATTGGAAAAAATAACCCTGAAAAGCATTCTCAAACCTATCAACGATAGGAAGCTTACTGGGAGCAGTCAGCTTGAATTTATGAAGGGGAAATCAAGTCTGAGCAACCTGATATCCTTCTACGATAAGAGGATACTGACTCCCATAACATCCTCATAGATAAACTGATGAAGCATGGACCAAATAACAGGGCAGTAAAGAAGAGGGAGTCAGACTCTTCTCAGTTGTGTTTATTGAAAGGACAACAGGCATGAGCTGATATGTGGGAAATTGCTTTTAAACATAACCTCAGCTTTTTTATTTTGATGTTGGTCAAACACTAAAACAGGTTGCCCAGAGAGGTTGTTGAGCTTCAGTCCTTGGAAATGCTCAAAACCTGGCTGGATGCAGTCCTGGACAATCTGTTCTAGTTGTCTCCAAAAGATATTACACATATTAAAATATTGTTTGTTTTTTTGTTTATCCAAACCCAATATGCTACCAGAGGACAATGAATTCTGGACTAGGCTTCTGACTCTTTGGCCAGGTTATTTGTTTCAGCTCCACCGTAGTGGAGTCAAACCAATGCTTTCATTGACTGAAAGCTCTGCACCCAGGAGTGCTTTAGAAAAAAAAAGGTTTAACAAAGTGTGTGACAGTGCCTTGGTTTCTTCCTGGCTGTGAACACAAGCAATAACGTTTTGGTTTTTTTTAAAGAGTAACTTCTGAAGTATCAGGCAAAGATAATGAGATCTGGAGAGTTTATCAGTGTAATAGATGATGCTCAGGAAGACACAGAGACACATTAGCATCACGTAGACATGACTGGGTTTGTTCATAGCACTGCTGACTGGGTCCAAGAGCAGTAAAAGTCAGAGATAAAGTGTGGCGTGAAAGAGAGTTTGTCCATGTCAGAAGTTAATATAAAATTTTCTCACTTCTCTCTAGAAGACACCACTAAGCAGGAGAGTTTTTTACCAAAGTGTTTTTTTTTCTTCTCAAGGCCCAGAGGAAAACCAGACTTTTGTAAAGTGAAAGGAACTTGAAGAATTTCTTCTATTTCTTCTGATCTCTGAGACATCTGGCCACATGTCTCATAGCCTACCTCATTTTGAGACCAGTGATTATAGAATACTCAGAGAGATGCGCCAAGAAAAATATTAATTCCCATTGTGCTTGGGCAGAAAATAGCATCCTCTGTTCTCAGTAGCAGACATGGCCATGTGGCCCAACCTCTGCAACCTCCAGGCCTCAGTACTGAGAGTGCCAACAGAGATGAAACGCTTCCTGCCAGGGCTTCAGCTGGTACGGACTGCAGGAGCACATTGAGCTTTGTCTCATGGGTCACTTCCTCTACACAAGTTTCTGCCCCTTTCCCAGCTCTCCAGTGGCTGTGGGGCTCATTTCAGTGCCTCCAGAGTGGAGTTTGTGCCTGACATTCCAGCAGGGCTTGTTGCTTCTGAACAGCCACTTAGGCTAAAACAAAAATGAATTACAAAGTGACAAGATAGCTCTAGACACACCAGTGAACTAGAAACAAGTGGAAAGGTCAGTAAAATATTCTTGTGCTGAATTAGAATGTCTGTTATTAAAGAATACATGGAAATTGAGCAATAGTTAATGCTTTGCTATTGCATGACATATTCTTTATGTATTTCTTATCTCATTAGCACACTGAATAGGCATTTGAGGTAGGGATGCACCCAAAAGCCCATTCTCTGTAAAAATAAAGGAAATGTGCAAATAATAATGTCACAATACCCAGACACAGAATTTTCTTTAAAATCCCTTTATTTCTCTTTTCTTTTAACTTCTGATCATGATTTTTAGGAGCAACATTTTGCAAATTTCTGTGTCCTAGAAACTTTATTAATGGAACACTTTTCTTGGAACATGCACCAGGTGAAAGACTTTTAAAATCAGATCATTTCAATTACTGTTGCGTTTTTCCCATTTTCTTACTGCAGCAGAGGCATCATTTGAGCAGATGATATTTTATGAACTGACCCACTTAGAGACAATGCCATGCAATGTTTGAAGCTGGTATTCTGATCTGACACATACTTTCAAGTGTTGGTGTCTCTTCTAATAGTCGTCTACATCCACTGAAATCAGATTGCAATGGAAATGGGTGGAAAAGGCAAAGCCAAATGTGGTAAAATGCCTCTGAAAGCACAATACATAGCTAAATGTACCATTGTGCTCCATCTCTTAACACAAAAATTAATGACAATGATTCCAGATGCTGTGAAGAGAATTGGGAACAACAGGACTGAAGGTTTATTAGGAAAGTTTACCTAATGAGAGGTAAATTTAGGTCACTAAACCAGGACTTGGGTTTACTCTCCCTTCCTTGGTAGGTCTCAAATCTTCCTAGAGGCACCCTTTCTTTGTGTCCCACTTCCCTACATGGAGCATGTGGATCCCAGTACAGTCCTACCCTCTGGAGAGATGATGACAAAGTTTTCAAAAACGGTGGTAATGATAAGATTGGGAAAATACATAGAACAATGAGGAAGGAGTCAGGGAGAGAAATGCAGCAAGTATACTGTATTTTTTCATCAGGTGTTTTCAACCTTGCAGGAAGCCACAGATTCTTCTAGGAAAATTTTGTCTGCCTGGTAGAAGCACAACTGCTCCAGTGTTCATCTGAGGGTGGCATTCTGGCTAACTCCTATCAGAAGCTCTGCTGGTGGCTTAGACAGCACTTGAGATATGGAAGATGCCCAAGCACTGAATTATGCTATAATTATAACAAG
Organism: Pardalotus punctatus; assembly: GCA_013400915.1. Lineage (NCBI taxonomy): Eukaryota > Metazoa > Chordata > Aves > Passeriformes > Pardalotidae > Pardalotus > Pardalotus punctatus. The sequence continues at coordinate 194,613 of VZTX01029380.1, forward strand.
CTGCTGAACTGTTCCAGAAAACATCTCGGTTTCAAGCCATCAGGTTTTACATATTTAGAGTAAATTTTACTCTAACAATCTTGTTCGTCTAACAGGCTGGAAAATCTGATAGGAACTGCCAATTTGTACGCATTTGCCACTAATAGACTTCTCAAACACTGTGGAGCTTTCTATAGCAGTGTAGCCATTCATGTGGACTCACAGTCACTCTCTGGGGGTGGATGTAAGATCCATCAGAGCCAGGCTCAAAGTAATGATTTGTGTTAGGGCTTGTAGTGGCTAGCAAAACTGTCAGTATCCAGAATTGCATTGTGCTTTGGCTGTCCAAAACTAGCCAGAAAGTCGTCCCCTCTCCCAAAAAACAGCACTCTTCATGTACAGAATGAGAAGTCACCATCTGGTGTGCATCTGGCAGCATACAGGAGGTAGACTAACAGAATCAGAGCCAGGTCTTGGGGGATGAGCTCACCAGTGAAAGGGCAGAATGGGCACAGGCTACAAGGCACATCACACTAGGACAGATGAAAAGTGTCAGCAGACTTAAATTATTAATTAATTAATAATCTCTATTATAGGCCCCAAAGAAAGTGCAGATCTCTTTGTGTTCTCTATACTTGCTGGGTGGCTGTGTCTGCAAATGAGAATCTGTCCAGTAGAGTGAGACCTCGTTTCAAGCTATAGGGCAGCTGCACAGCCATGTGAGCTTCCCAACATGGATCCCGGTGGGTTAGGGACAATGTTCCCTTCCTTGAACCTGGGGCAAGATTGTTACAAGTTAGACAGAAACTTTTTTTTTTTTTTCTCTCTGCAAAGGGTGAGTCCTCTACTGACAGAAGGGAACGATTTGTTCAGTGAGTTGATGCTTTCTGACTGTTTGGTTACTTTGTAGACTTAAATAGAATGAAGTAGTAATCTGAATTATTTCACTTAGACGCAAGGAAAAACTCGCAAAACAGGACTTTGAAAGGCAATATTCTCTCAGTTTCGGTCAGTTTCTATTCCAAGCCACTGGACCTCAGGAACTGATGCCAGATATCCCTAAAAAATACTGTCCTCCCTCTGCTGCAGATGGGAAGCAGAAACAAAGGATATTGCTCCATTGGGCCTTCTGGCAGGGTTATTTACCTAATTGTGCCTTCCCAATGGCAGGAAAAAAGTTGGGAAGATGAGGGTCACAAGACCTTCATCACGGCAGACTGTGAATAGAAGACAAAAGTTTAACATTAGAAGGTTAACTGAGGTCAGCACCAGTTTATCAGTATGTATTCACTCATTGAACATGGGATCAATCTGGTGATCCCAGAAATTACTGCCCTTGGATCTATTTTTGCTAGTTTGATTAAACTTACTTAAATATGACAAGAGTGGAAATTAATAAAGCTGCTTCTCCAGAGGGGACTCTCTAGTACTGTATCATTTTTCATCACAGTAACAAAAGTGCTTGTAATCTATCCTTAAAGTGAATTAAAGCATAATGCAAGACCCTCACTATTTCTATGCAGTTTATTTCTCTAAACTGTGTCTTGTTTGGGGTTTTTTTGTTTGTGTGTTTGGATTAGGGGTTTTTTGTTTGTTTTCTTTTGTGTTTTTTGCTTTGTAACATCATCTTTTTCTGAGTTTGTTAACTAATATGTTCAAACCCCAAAGGCTAGACCATGAAATTCCTCAGATGGGTTAAAAATAATGAGAATTTTCAACATAAATTCTTTTTAGTTGCTCTGTGAACTGTTAGAATTTAGGATTTTGATCCTTTTGGATTCAGCATTTCATTTTTCCCACTGCAGTTAAGGACTATCATTCTCAAGAATTCACTGGAACCCAGGAGACAGGGCTTCTGCTACCAAGCACTTTATAAGGTGAGAATACAAATGGTATCCAGACTGTGGTCGGCAAATCCTTCTACCAGTGGAAGATTCCTGCCTCTGTAACCTGAAAATTGCAGGGAAGAAATTTCTGGTGTCCCATGATGCGGAAAAAGAGAATTTCACAGGATTCTGACCATTCAAAAATAGTCATTCACATATTCAGAAGTAGCCTTATTTGCCTTCACCACCACTATTTGCTTCATTTACATATGAATATGATGGTATATAGTGAAGACCTATGCCTTATGTTACATCTATGTGCTTGTATTTGAGGAAATTTAGAAATCGCAATGAGTGAATTTTACAGGCATTAGGCTTTAATTCTAAAGAGCTGCTCAGAAGTAGTTTAAAGCCTTGCTTTTATTAGGACTTTGATTTTGTTAATTAGAGCTATGCATAAAAAGCCACAGTTTTAATAGAAATTTGAGGGTAAATTGCTGTGTTGGTTCAAAACTACTGAAGTGTAATCTCATGTAGCTGCAAGGACTGCTTGTCCAGCCCAACAGCTCTGCTTCTCACATTGCTTTCAACTTGTCCATTTTCTCTCCTGCTCAGCATCATTGCTCCCCTGACAGCCACTTGGACGTGCAGCTGCCATCGTTCTGTCACCTCTCCAGACAGGTAGCAAGAGGTAGCATCAGTGTCTCTCCTGAAAGACTGATAATGTGGCATCTTATGTTAGCCATGAGGGGAACTCTGTGTAAAGGGGTTGCCTTTCAGTATCATCTCAGTTGTTTTCTGAGTCATTTCTATAGTAGGAAAAGGGGTGTGATCCCCCTTTAGGATCTTCTAAGGTCTGATAGACTCCTGCAGCCTGTATTAAGACCATGAAACTCCACCTGGACTGGAGAATCATAAAATCATGGAATCTCAGAATCATTTCGTTTGCAAAATACTTTAAAATCATTGCATCCAGCCATTCACCCAGCGCTGACAACTCCACCACTGAGCCATGTCCCCAAGTGCCACACCCATAGGTCTTTTAAATACCTCCAGGGGTGGTGACTCCACCACTTACCTGGGCAGCCTGTCCCAATGCTTGATAACCCTTTCCAAGAAGAAGTTTTTCCTAATATCCAATCTAAGCCTCCCCTGGAGCAACTTGAGGCCATTTTCTCTTGTCCTGTCACTCACTACGCGGAGATGAGACCAACCCTCACCTCACCACAACCTCCTTTCAGGCAGCTGTAGAGAGTGATAAGGGTCCCCCTGAGCCTCCTTTTCTCCAGGCTAAACACTGCCAGCTCTCTCAGCTGCTTCTCATCAGATTTGTGTTCCAGACCCTTTGGTAGGCCTGGAGAAGCTTGGATCAAAAGATGTGATGCAAGAAAATCCCCAATTCTTTCACTGTCCTCCACTTGGAAAGAATGCATTCTCCAATTTATTAACTCAGATGGAAATAACCCTCTAATTTACATTACATGTAATAATATTCTTCATATTTTTGGTTCCTGCTTTCAACAGTCAGTTGTCTAGAAATAGTTTTCACTATTGCATTCTAAGGGGGCTTAATTTGGAAGTTATTATATGTACGTATTTTTTGCCTTTGCCAAATTCCCATTACAAGCAAATATATTGTCCGTAAATTAATCCAAAAAGCAATTCTTTCAATAAAGCACTTTGTAGTGTGTATTTACTATTGGTTTAATTGCTGCTCTAACTGTTGTGACAGAATATTTTTATAAGACATTAAAAAAATACCCTTCTGAACCCTTCCTTTAAATTACCTGAACAGGTCTAGTAAGAAGAGCAAAAGTTTGAAAACCTGGGGTTTTCAGTTAAGTTTTTTAACTAGACAGCTTTTTAGATGGTTAATGTATGTCTAAAAGAGAATTGTTGGAGAGATCCATTGGGCATAACAGTCAGTGGGGGATATCTCTTGCCACTTCCCTGTGCTGGTTATAATCCCACTGGAGGTTTGCACCCTGCAAGGAGCCATATCCTGGTTTGTTCTGATTCAAAAAATTTAGCAAAAAATGCTGCCAAAAGATGGTCCTGTCCAGAATGAGACACTGGGTCTTGTTCCTTGGCTGGTCTGGCAAGGAGCTTTGAAACAATATGGGCAAACTGTCTTGTGTGTAAAGATTTTGTTTTTTGGGTCATTATGTTTTTCAAAGAGAATGCTGTTCCTCTAAACAAACAGCATTTTGCTTTGCTAAGATGAGTTATCACAGGTTTAGCCCTTCTCTTTTCCCTGAGGAGAGGTGCTGTACCAGGGCTTGAAGTAAACCTAAGGAATAGCAATGAATTGTGAGACCTGGAGTCTCACAATGTCTCTTCCTGGAGGGAAATACCACTTAGGAATAATTCAGAAAAAGGTCTGCAAGCCCTGCATCCTGCATGGGTTCTCAACAGGGCCAGGCACAGTAACGGACACAGTGGAACTCTGGATGTAGGTCCAGCACCACCCAGGGCTTCAGTGGAGTCATCTCTGCTCCAAGAAATCAAGTTTCACAAAATCAGGTCTTAAGTTCATAGGACAGCTATTACGGTCTTTATTCAAGCAAAAGATTTGAACATAAGCTGGACTGTAAAGGCACAGTTAGTCCACCAATTTCAGTGAACCGCATATACATCAGCTTTACATACTAAGGAAACGAACTTATCAAGCAATTGTATTTCCACATTGTCATTCCATTTTCTAGTTAAGTGAGAAGAAAACACCCTGAGTTAACAGAGACTTCCCCTGAACAAGCAATGCATCAAAGCAATACAGGCTATATTATGGATGGAAAATTATATTCTCTCCTGTTCTACCTTGGCTTTCTCTTTTAAATGATGATTGGTGGGGATTTTATTGATGTTCAACAGCTTGATATCAAAGACAGCAGCTCATAAGATCAGAGAGAAATTATGATTGTGTATCAGTGGCTGGTTATTATTTAAAAACAAAGCCTATATTGGCTACCCCTCCATCAGACACTCTTGTGGATATTCTTTTATGATTGTTCCATTTTCTGAGTCTCACAAAACAATTTAAAGCTAAGCATAATAGAGCTTATTCTGCTTAAGATATCAAGGGAATTTACATAATGACAAATTTAAAAGCAAATGCACAAATTAACTAAATTCACATGTAACGGAATATGCTTCAAAAGTTAGCACATTTTTGCTGGCTGGGATTCAGAGGATAATTAAAACCCTCAACCCTCTTGCTGATCATCAATCCAAAAAACATGTAAGTAGGTTTATAGAACAAAAGGCGAAGGCCCTGCTCTCGATATCATGTCTAGACAATGAGTTGACCTTATTTAAACTGGTGCACAGAGGGGCATCTCCTGGGACTTGAAATCCATGAAAGTGAAGGAGCTAATTGCTTGAGATCAAATCATAGTATCCAATAGTAAAAGTGTCCAAAATTTGTATGTACTTTGGGAATATTTTCAAAGGGAAAATAAAACCGAAGAACCTGGAAGAAAGGCTGCTTAAACTGCTGTCTGCAATTTCTGTCTTTTCTTCAAGCTTTCTTGTTCTGAGTGTTCTGTGCTAAAGTGAATCGTTGCTCAGTTGTGCTGTGAGCCATTTTGGGAAATGAAGGCAGCTGAATGTTGAAACTAATTTTCCTTGGTTTGTTTTGCAGGCAGATCAGTGCCTCAGTGTTTCACTTTTGGACCAAAAAGGTCTTGCATAGGCACAGCCTGAGGAATGATGCTAGGGTAGGAAGCAACAGCAAAGAAGCTGAAGTGTGATTTCCCTTTACTGACCATTAAATGCATCATTCATCTACTGCCATGCTGAGAAATATGTTTATTTAGAAATTTGATGTTTTCTTTACAGGGGCATTTAGTAACAGTATAAGGGGGATGGCTTCAAACTATGAGAGAGTAGGTTTAGATTAGATATTAAAAAAACCCCATCTTTGCTGCCAGGGTGGTGAGACACTGGAAGAGGTTGCCCAGAGAAGTTGTGGTTGCCTCATCTCTGGAATTGTTCAAGGCCAGCCTGGAAAAGGTCTCTGAGCAACCTGGTCTAGTGGAAGATATCTGTGACCACAGCACGTGGCTGGAACGAGATGATCTTTAAGATCCCTTCCAACCCAAACCATTCTATGATTCTGTGATTCTTGATGTTCAGGCTGACAGGTGATTGTTGTAATGAGCTGAGATATGATTTACTACTCCTCCTTTCTCTGTAGCCCAAATATTAAGACCAAGGTGGTCAGCATAGTGCCAGGAATAGGTGAGAGACTGAAAAATTCTGCAAAAATTACAGCATACCTCAATAGTTACCTAATTAACCTGCTTAATTTGATGATAATTAAAATGATGTTCAAATTGGCCGTCATCTAATTATGCTCTGTTCACTAATATTTTTATAATATTTCTTATTTGCATGGCATAATCCATTTAGTGTGAATTATGGTCTTTTTTTAAAAGAGCTGCAATTGTGGGAATGTATAAAATTATCACTTATTCTTTTCCTCTGTATCTTTCAGTCTATGTTTCAAAATCAGCTGTAGATTATGACTAAAAAAATGAAGTGCTTATTACAAGGACTTGGGCTTCTGATGATTATTCTCTGCTGGGTTTTGTGGTACAGTTAACCCTCTTGGTGAAAGCATGAGTCTTAGCATGATCTATAGTATTGCTGTGAAGATTAAACATCAATAGAAAAAGTAGTGGTCAGACTTTTGACTCAGAGAAGGTGTAGATGTTTTGACTCAGCAGAAAGCTGCAGCACAAAATTTGAAAATAAGATACATTTTAATATCCTGAAAAGTAATTTATTGTGAAATGTGAGCAGCACTAAAGAAGTGTTTGGGTGGATATATGTATATGAAAGTACTGTGCTTATACCTGATGTCTTGTAGTTATTTCAGATTAAGTCTTGGAAAAATCTGTGTGATCGTTTTAATTAGTGTTTTTTGAGACAACATAATTCTCTGTGGGTTAAGTAATAAAAGTAAAATTCTGAAAACATGAAGATTTTTATTTTAGGCTACTGAGCCTTCAGTTTGAGCCATAAATTCCATTAGTGGGGGGTAGTGGCTAAATTTAAATTTGTAAGGAACTGCTTGTTCTAGATTTCTGAGTTTTAGATTCTTTTGGAGATGTCATCATCTTAGTTGGCATCCTCTATAATATTCTTTCTTTAAAACCACATCTTTGAAAGTCTGGTCTTTAGAATCATAGAATCATTTAGGGTGGGAAAAAAATCTTTAGGATCATGAAGTCCAGCTGTTGTCTTAGCACTGCCAGGTCCATCACTAAACTTACCTTAAGTGTCCTTAAGTGCCACATCTTCGCTTCTTGTTAACACCTCCATGGACGGTGACTCAGCCACTACCTCAGGCAGCCTGTTCCAATGCTTGATAACCCTTTCCACAAATAAATTTCTCCTAATATCCGATGTAAACCTCCCCTGGTGCAACTTGAGGCTGTTTCTTCTTGTCCCATGACTTGTTACTTTGGAGAATAGACATGCCCCCACCTGGCCACAGCCTGCTTTCAGGCAGGTGTGGAAAGTCATAAGGTCCCGCTTGAGCCTCCTTTGCTCCAGGCTAAACACCCCCAGCTCCCTCAGCCACTTTTTATAGGACCTGTGCTCCCTTCCCCAGCACCACTGCCCTTCCCTGGGCATGCTCCAGCCCCTTGTTGTAGTGAGGGGCTCAAAACTTTACGTGGTACCTTTTTCAAGTTATATGGCTTCTCACAAAGGAGATCGCTTCCTTCATAAGCAAAGGGTATTAGGATTAATGCCCACACTCTGAGAAGTGAGACAGATTTCCCTGATTTCAGAGAGTTCAGTTCAATTGTATGCTCTGTCACAGTGGGACCTTTTCTCTCTGAGATATTAAGATACTTCCCTAGCCACTGAAAGGGGAATATAATAGGATTAAAAAATCCACCCAGGCCTCTGTTCAGGTTTTTGTTAGTTAATTGAATTGGAGGTGGAGCTCTTTGGAACCAGAATACAGGAAACTCACCTCTGCTTTTTTGAAATACAAATAAGGACCTGTCAGAGACAAAACACCTTTAATTCAAGGACTCTTTCTTGCAATGGGGCACAGAGCAGCAGTGACTACTGAAGCCGTGCCAGGTCTTTGTACCTGCAGGATCACTGCCTCTGTTCTCCCACCTCCATTATGTCCTTTTTTTCTCTGCTCTGGCTGCTCTCCTGGCTGTGCAAGCCCTGGGGAAAGGTTGTTTCCAACATCCTTGTGTCATTTACACTGTTGCAGGACCCTTCCAGTAGTTCAGGTTCCTTGGGGGATCTTTGCTGCATGACATGAAACAACCAGCTGAGATGTTTAAATCTGAAAGCTTTTTTCCCTTCACTGTGTGAGCAATCAGGGGAAGAAGAGGAGCTCTTTCCTTGCCTTTCCAGGCTTATTTAGGCACGTAAATTGAGTACTTGACTGAATTGCTCTCTCTGTTCATTGACCACATAGGGAGCCTCATGAGACTTATGTCCTGCCTTAGGCATCTAACATCAGATGACTACAAATTGGCTGTGTGCTGTCATGATTACAATTTTTTTGCCTCTCCAGCTTTATTTATAGCTTTAATCATTTCAGTTATTGTTTGTGTGGTTTCTATGACCTCTTTTTTAATAGCAAGATGTAGTTTTTGTTTTTTTACCTTGACCATCTAGGCTAGTTTTCTTATTCTAATAATAATTCACTTCAGAGACCCTTCATCTAGTTTTCAATCCACTTCACAAGCTGCCTTTATTTGCATCCCCCAAGACCCATATGAATCACAGAATCATGAGGGTTGGAAGAGACCTTCAAGATAATCTCGTCCAACCATCTACCCAGCAAAACCATAATCACCCCTAACCCCAAGTGCCATATCCAGACTCCTCTTGAACACTTCTAGAGACAGTGACTCCAACCACCTCCCTGACTTACTTATTCCAATGTCTGACCACTGTTTCAGTGAAAAAAAATATTCTATTATCCAATCTGAAACACCCCTGATGCAACTTAAGGCCATTTCCTCTTGTCCTTTCACTTGAGACATGGCAGAGGAGACTGAACTCCACCTGGATAAAGCCTCGTTTCAGGGAGTTGTAGAGAGTGATAAGATCCTCTCAAGCCTTCTCTTGTCCAGACTAAACAACCCCAGCTCCTTCAGCTGCTTCTATTAGCAGATGTTTTCTAGACCCTTCACCAGCATCATTGTCCTTCTTTGGACAACCTCCAGTCCTTCCGTGATGCCAGAAAGGAACCCATAAGACTGACACCAAGAAAATCCCACTGAAATTACCAACATACAAGATGAAAAACATTGACTGTTAAATGAAAACACTGTGAATGTACAATTTCACCAAAGTTCTGCCAATTAAAAAACACCAGTGGAATGAGAAGTGGATTTTAGCTAAGATTCTTGAGAAAGTGAAGTTAATTTAGGGGAGTAGAATTAACCCATCCTTGCTCATAAGAATGTTGTGAGAGCTTCACTGACTGGAGAGCCAGGATATCCCAATTCTTGATTTTTGGCTGTACACCAAATTTTCTGCAGACAGAATTTTATATGATTTGCAGAAGCTGTCACCAGTTTCTGGTCTGCTCAACTTTTCAAGGTTGTATAAAAATAAATCCCCTCAAGTTTCTTAGCACAGTGGAAAATTATCTAGTTTTACACACTAGCCATTTTTAATGAGTTTTGTTTTCTGGACATAAGCCTGTATTTATTTCCCTAGGCTAAGCAGGTAGGTTGCACACAGTGAAGCTACACTGGTGTCATGCATTAAGCACAGCTCCAGAAATTAGTGACTATCCAGGGATACAGCCCACTGCCAGAAAACCCAAGGAGGAGAAAATGTCTAAAATGCTTGACATCAAAGAGGAGCTTGTAACTAGTATTGACTGATTTCTTATTTTACCGGGGATTGTCCTTTCCAGAAGGAACTACCTTTGCCTTTGTGCTAGCTATTTCCCTGGTAAATGAAACAAGAAAATAGTTTTGTTTTGACTCACTCATTTTACCATCCCTGAGACTCAGGAACAGATTTGATCTGCTAAAAGTGATTTGTGATTCACATCATTACATTCTGGATAGAACACATTCAAATATTCTTACTTAAGGTCCAAGCAAGACAACTAGCTTATTTTTTGCACACTAAGGCCCTACATCCTTTACATTTTGCATTCTTTAAAGTATGTTGCAGAATATTTTTGAAAAGTGCCCACAGCTTCCAGTTTATTTGAAAAAATATTATCATTTTCACATACATTTGATTAAAATTTGAAGAAATTTAAATGGTGGCATGAAGCAGATTTCTGCTGCAATAGAACATAAGAAAAAAACACCCCCTTAGATGCAGCAGAATTTTTTAATGTTCCTGCTGTTCATACTTTGTCATTCATTTTCTATTATTTTTAGAAAGTGTTCTCTGGCATATATTTTCTTATTCAGTAATTATTAGAAGTACAGATCTGTTCATATAGAACTTCAAATAAAGAAGTTAACCACCTTATTCTGATCACTGTCAGCTCTGGGGACAGCATAGACTCTCCACCACAAACTGTTCTTTAGCTCCACAAACCCCCCAAATTCTGAACATTTTGTAATCCATTAATTTATCATATTAAAATACGAGAGTTTGACTTTGCTCCTGGTGCAAAAATTGTCTATAGGGAAATAAGAGTTGGAAATGAAACCTAAGTGTGAGAGACCTTCTCTGTTTCTTCAGCACTAAATCTGTTGATTGCAATGACCACAGTAGATTTTATCTTCCTTCACATTTAGAGAATTAGTGTATCAACATGAATAAATGATGGATCTTATTTTCTTTTTATTAATTTTATTCTTTGCTAAGTGTCACTGCCAGCATGGGGTAATTTGTAATGACCGCTAGTTTCATGATCATCTGCAAAATCTGTTAATCTGTGATAGCAATAAGATAGCTTTTAACAGCCAGATCTGTTTATAGGTCCCTTGAGAGATCTTACACCCCCAAAACCCTGATTTTTCAAGAGGGAGGGTTATTTTTAAATAGTGTTCTGTGTCAAAGATGTAGGTTAAAACTGCTGAATTGATACTAGTTAATTCAATGTTGTGATTTTTTTAAATGAGAATTTTTCTATCTTTTTTTAAATGATACAGCTAATATTTTATGGTTTTAATATAATGAGGGTGAAGTTGAAACAAGACACGCTTGATTGAGGCTGACTGATGACCTTTCTAACATTTTTAACTTGCAAAAGTTTTATTATCTTGAATTTTATCATCAACATGTGATGGGAAGAAATACCAGAATTTCAACAATCAGGTGGAAGATAGGAAAAACATCTAGCCTGGCAGACTATGCATTGAGCTGGCAAGGTTAAAAGCTAAGAAAATTTGGCTGAGTGGGGGTTGCTGATTAAATATGAAAGGACAACAAATATGTCATATTATCATGGTGGTTTTATATACTCCATTTTAAAGGAGAACTGTGTTTTGATGAAACCTTAATTTAAACAACAAGGAATTAATTCCATGTCTTTTTCTTCCCTTCCCAAATTTACAGGAGCCAAATAAAACTAGAGACTTTCTTTGAACATTTTAAAGATTTAGTACTCTTGGACTGCCTGGATACTTGCTTTTATTAATATTTTATTCTGCTCTTCCCTTGAATTACATTTGTCGTGGCAATGCTTTAATTAAAAGGAGCTGAGAAGTAGAAGAATTGTTCTTCAAATCTTCAATTGAAATAAAACGGGTTTCGGTGCTGTCAACTTGAGACTGAATGGTTTACTCTTGAGTTTTAATTTATCTCAATTATAATGACCATCCTGTGAGTATAACATGGATAAATGTTAAGGAGAATATAACTGCTATGATTTTTCATAGCCAGGACTGTATAGTTTGCAGAGTCTTTAATGCTGTGTAGCTAAATAGGTATTAATAAGGTGTGATAACAGCCACCCATCTGACTCAGGTTGCAACATGCCATCCTCACTAACTCCTGCATGTCCTTCTTGCAGGAGAGTAAAATGAAGGGAACATAAATATATCTGACAAAGTCATCAGGGATTAGAAAACAGAATCCAGCAATAAATATGGTAATTAGGCAATTTGAGACTTAAAGCACAGGGTTCTTTGAAAATGCAATTTTGGGACTGAGAACCAGCACTGAAATTTTTACCATTAAGGAGAATTATGATAGAACTGAAACTTTTTAATGACATTTAAACATTTTTTATTGGGAATTTAATAACTTTTCTGCTCATGCTAGGGAAATTTTAATGATGAAGCTACGTATAGAGAGCTTTCTGTGCACACCAGTCCTCCCTACTCTGTCTGATCTCCAGCAGCTGAATTTAGACTCCTCCAACATTCTTTCTATTGCACGATGACGATGGGGGACTACTTAGTTAGCAATGAGAATGTGGAGTTTCATGATTAACAGTAATTTTGGACAGATAACACTAACTAATTTCATGGATTTGATAATCTTAAGTAAGTTTTGCCTTTTTTTAGTACTTTGTTCCTCCTCAATATCTACATTTTTATGGTTGGTGTTTTCCACTATGACAAAATGTTAACAAAGCTAATAGCTTAAGGCTTTGTAAGTAGGTGTTTCCTATTAAAGAAGGTTTGATGACTTTTTAAGTGGAGTTCAGATGCAAGTCTGAATGCATGATAACAGCAAAAGTTTCTTTACATCCATGAGATTTTTCTGCCATGTCACTCTATTCCTCCCCACTCTCCAGTCTGCTGTCAGCTGCTTAACTGCTCCTCAGCCCATGGGGAAATCTCTTGGTCTTTCAAGCAATGGCAAAACTCAAATAAGAAATCTGTGCATGGCACCTTTGGGGAATGTATGATCTTAATTTGGTCTTGGTGATGAACGATAAAATGTGTCACACTTATGGGGACCAAACCAAGAAAATTGCAGATTTGCACTCTTAATACTCCAGAGTGTGAGAGGGTGGTAGAGCCTTTTTCAACTGTGTCTGCAGCAGTGTTATGTTTAATTAGGGACCATTACAGATCACTAATAAAAGCATAACGAAGCGAGTCTCACAGAAACTTGCAAAATTATTAAAACTAGCCTTGAAAGCTGAGGCAGATGGAGGCCTGGTGGATAATGATCTGTGCTGGGCATCAATTACATTTCTCCTGGGCTTGGCTAAGCACAATGTGAGGTGCTCTAGCCTGGGGAGCCCTTGCTCTTGGCATGGCAGGGCAGCTGTTGTCCCACAGCACCACCTTATTTTTGCAGGAACACTAAATGCAGGTGTTATGGTGTAAAATCCATATGTGCTATGCTGCTTTTGAAACTGTGCAATTAAAGATGAACACTCTGAACTGCTTCCTAGGCCCTGAATCTGTGCACAGAAAGGATACAGGTACTCAAACAAAAAGGTCAGGAAGTTTTGAACACTTTTGCCAGAGGCAGGGTAACCAGTATATCTGTTGCCCCAAAATATCTTTTCTTCCCATCTGGTTGCAGTGCAGAAGACAGAATGGAGAGAATTACGTGCTGATAAAAGTTAATGAATACTTTGTGTATGCCTCAGAGAACAAGCCCCCTTGATTTTTAAATCTCTTCTGTGTCACTTCAGCTCCCCAGACTGATCAGTATCTCTCAGACAAGGCTTTGTCATTGGATTGCAGCCAAAGAATATTTTGGCATAGGCAATACTAACAATCTGCTACTCTGTGGATAAATAAACATTTACATCATTGTGTGTTTAAAAACTAATCCTGAAAGGCATTAACTTGCATTTGCAAATGTCCTCAGTGTCAGTCTGGGTATTCCCGACATCCTCAAGAGAGTTATCCAATGAGCTCCCTTTCCTGTTTTGTGTGATTTCTGTCTGAGCACTGGGGGATACTCACTCTTCTTTTGCTATTTTTTTTTTTCTTTAAATGTAAAAATTCCCAAACTGAGCCATGTCAGTGTCACTCAGCTATCTTTGCTATCACTGCTTTTGTGCCGTGTTCACGCCGAGCGAGCAATAATCTCAACTGGACAGCAAATCTACAGCCCACCTGATATTTTTGGATTGCACTTTTACATGAGCACTGCAGCCCAAGGCAGATGGAACACTACAGTGATGAGAGAAATATTTTTGTTGTGTACGTGTCTATTGCACCACTCCAGTGTCCAAAGGGGCAAAGCAGGCTTTTCCATTAAAAGGAACTATTGACCTTGACACCTCAAAACCTTTCAAAGCCCTAAGTAAACCCATATCTATTTCTATCCTGAGTTTAAGCATTGCCTTGAAATCATGATGCCTTTTTTGATATTTGATGTTTATAGGTAAATGTTTTACAGTAAGGATAACAAACTCAGAAAGAAGTGAAACAATATCAATCTCAGAGCACATTTGTTTCCTTGGAATAAATCCTTGTAAGCTGGTACACTCTGATCTTGTGCTGCATTTTGTCCCTCAGTTTTAGCAGCACTGCAGTTTGGATTGCCATATCCTGCTGTCTCCGTGGGACTCCAGGTTCATAAACCAGTGAATGAGTTATATTCTTCCATTTGTTTAGTTTTATCGTCTGTGGCAGATAGGATAAGGAAAATAACTTTGTGTAATAAGGAATCTGTGACTGATGCTGTGTAAGTTGGAGATATATCTGTCATGGTTGGCCCTGTGTATGCAACTGAGCCCAGTTTGGTGTAAAAAAATCACAGAAATGCACTGATTTGCAGCATTTCTGCAGCCTATAAGTGCAGCCACACTTTATGACTGTTTCCTTGTTCTCAGTGCTTCCCAATGCTTCCCCCCTCTCTCTGATGTTGGTTCCCACTCACCCTCCAGCCACACATCTGCACCTCCTTTCTGTCTGTGGGAGAGGGCAGGAGCTGCTGCAGGACTCACGCACACGTGTCCCCAGCCTCGTGTCTCTTGTCCCAGCTTTCCCGTGGGGCTGGATCCAGGTGCAAAAGCCTTTTCCATGAGCAGCTGCACTCCTCCCCTGTTTCAGAAAAGGCTCTGCAGTGGCTTTCTAGTAGAGCAGGAATGGCCACAACTGGTCCCTAGAGAGACCCTGCAGCCTGGGGAGGGCCCCACACCATTGCAGGGGGACATTTTTTGCAGGAACTGTGGCCGTGGAGAGCCCTGGCAAGAGCAGCTGTCCCTGAAGGGCTGCAGCCCGGGGAAGGGTTTGCACTGGAGCTCTCTTCCTGCTGCATGCCACAAATTAATTCTGTGTGTTCAGTGCCTTGACAGTAATCAGTGGTGACAAGTTACTGTAGGGACAGTGATGTCTCCAGTGGGAACCCCAGTGGCATTTGGGAAGAATCTAAGGGATATTTTGAAGTTTAAATTTGGAGCATTTTCAATCTATTTAATATTAATTACTTACCTACTAACAGTTTTTCATCACAGAGACCAGCTGGGCCAGGGCAATAGCAGAAATAGTTCAAAGGTCTTAAAGTGAGGCTGAGGTTTGGCCATCATGCATTGAGGAATTGTAAGTGCATTGAGAGAGTTTGGGCTGGCTCCTTTACACAGTTTTGACTTCCTGAATGAGATTTAAAGTGAAGACAAGGTGAGATGTTCCCATCTGACTCTAAATACTGGACCTGACAGGAGGGTGTTTATTTCTTTTTTGATTCTAATCTATAGCTCCATGATTCTGTGACATTGTGCCATGACTTTGCTGTTGAAGGCTGTCTCAGTGCTGGAAAGTCAAACCTCAAACTCCAAGACTCCAGCTTTAAAGAAACAAAAAATGTATGTGCTAATACAATATATTTTATAGCAATTCTTGGAATACGAGAGCTTGGAAGGATGGTAGCCTGCCTGGAGGCCAATATCCCTTTCAGTTCATATAATGTAATTAATCCTGCGCATTTTGCCTGATCTCCAGGCATTACTCCAGCTGTTTGTCATGAGGAGAGTAACACTATCCCTTCTGACCAAGCCCAAATCATCCAAGATTTTATAGGCTAAGACAAACACCTTGGTTGCTAACTGGAAGATAAATGGCAAGCAGCAAATACTGTGGTTTTCTAACTTTACCATGTCTCCAATGAACCACTTCATTTAATAACCAAGCTGCATCCTGCCTTTGCTCCAGTGCCCAGGCAGTCCCAGAGCTGGGTCCTCTGTGGAGCAGATTTCAGCATCCTCACTAATTTAGTTAAACTGGAGGAGGAGCTGGTCAGTTAAAATTAAAAAAAAAAACAAAACAACACCCACATCACATACTGCTGTGTATGACTTAGATGTTAAGAATGGGATTAGAATTTGCAAGAACTAAGACTCTTCAATACATTTGCATATATTATGTAAATGTCCTTGAAAATATATTGACATATATTAAACGTGAACTCTGTAAGTTGTGGTACAATCTCTTACACTGAGAGAGTTTCGGTGTGGAAGCTAGTGAAGTTTAGCTTGAAAATATGGATGGTAAATGTTTATATAATTAGCCAGAGACACAAACTGTAAGGCTAATTATTTTAATTGATTAATTTCAGTTGTGTAGACAAATTCTTAAAGTAATTACTTGACAAATCTTAATTTATTAGCTTACTAATTTTTTTTTTTTGAAAGCATTATTAAAGATACCATTCCCTGGGGGGGATCTTAATTTCCAAGAGAAATATATATTATACATAGCTAATGTCCTGGACACTGGTACAGCACTTGCTGTTCAGGGACAAAGCCAGAGTTTTCTCACCAGCCAGTGTTAAAGGTGTTCAGATGAACAGAGTGGAAAACAGCTGAGCTGGCAGAGAGTAATTCTCTAATATCCAAGTGCTTGCCTGAGCCTGGAAATGGCTGAGGAAAGAGCAGGAGCTGCTGCTGCACTGGCGTGTGTGGAGAGGATGTGGAAGCATGGAAGGCAAAAGCTGTATTTTCTGCGTAGGAGCAGTCTGAGCTGCATAACTTTACTTAAAATGTAAGGTTTCAGGGAGCTTCATCAAGGAAACAACACTTTTCCCAGCAAAGTAATCAGGAAAATATTCCAACTATTTTGGTGGTAGCAGCATTTTTCCTAATATCTTTGGGTCATGGCTGCATATCTTCAAAAAATAAGGCTGTGATCCTCTCCATGGATATTTGTGTGTGACTATATACTAGCTAAAGAGGCAGGATATTAAAGTTTCTGGTTTGCTTTTTCTGTGATTGTATTAGTTCCAAGTTTCTTTATGTCTTTAAACTAATTTTTCTAAAAACACAGAGTTCAAAAGCCAGTTCTGCACAGGAAGGTTCATACTTTGTTCACAATGGTTTTATTGTTAGTGAGATTAGCTCAGGGATTAGAAATTGTGAACCTGCTAATTTAATTCCCCCCACCACAACCTTTCTACCAAAATGCAACACTCTTGTTCCAAGTGCAAAGACCTTACAAAAAGAAATTAACATTAGGAAATGCATTTATTTTGTGGGGAGGAGTGTCAGTTTTTTAAAAAAATTTTGTGGGTTTTTAATTCTCAGAAGTAGCAGAATAATGTACTGAAAACCAGGGAGAAAAAATCAATCTGAGGCAAGAAGCAAGCATGAAATGCTGTAGCCCAAGTGGATAAAATGAGATATAAGCAACTGAAAACAGAGACTTAGCATGGGAAACGTTAAGCAACCTTATCTCTCTGTGTTGCTAGCAGCTCCATCTGTTACATACAGTAAAAATACTGAAACCAGAAAAGCAAACACAGCAACGATCAACTTTATTTATTGAAATAAAGATGCATAAAACAACACTCCTATATCAAAATGTCCTAGAGGAAGAAAACCAATCTCACCAAGCATGGTTTCCCAGCACTGGAATAACTATGAAGGGAATTGCTGGAGGCAGAGAGCTGCTTTTCTGTAGGTAGTGATACACCCTGAGATACAGAGGACAGAAGGATTTTTAGCACAACAGAGTCTTTCTATAAATTTTTCCAGTTTGCATTTTCTAAAGTTGTATTAGAGACACTGGCTATTCCCTTTTCTTGAAATGAGTTATTCTGAATGTATGTTGGTCAAAGTGATTTGCCCTTTCCCTAGGAGATTATAAAGAGGGAATCTATTTTGACGGTTAATCATTAAATAGAGTCCTTTCCATTTTCAGGGACAGAACGTCTCCTAAAGGAAACAGTGACTGAAACTAAATGCTCTGTATTCATGCAACCTTGGCTTGCAAATAAGCTGCAAATAATTTATGCAAGCAATGGCACAAGTGAATCAGGTACTGAATAAGCAACTGGAACCATTCTGTTTGCAAATAGTGAACTGAACCAAATGGCACTTCAGGAAACAGGATGTTATCATCCAAGTTATCTAAAATGTGTTTTCTGCTATGCTTGTTGCAGATAACAACATTTTTTGTTCTTTGCATTCCTAGAAAACTTACTTAAATTGGAATCCACTTATGATGCCAATAATCATACAAAAGTATAATTTTTGTGGGTTTTCTTCTGTAAAGAAGAGTAAACACTGTAGTTAAACAGACTGATTCAGGTCCCTTCTTCAGCAGTGTTGAAATGAGGCTGCAGAAACTGTAATAAGCATTGATACTTCCATTTGCAGCATCTATTGCAGATCCCCTCAATCAAGGATTTAAATCAAATGAAATCTTTGCCCAAAGCAAAAATCGGTCCTACAGAGACAAATATATCACTGCATTTGATTCAGTCAATGGCCCATCTTCTGATAAAACACAAAAATCATCTTCTGTTAACCAGTTCCTTTCTTACCCAGACATTATCAGTGCTTTTTCAAAATACTGCACAGTTATGCTAAATTTTATAGCATCTGCTTAGCTGAAGCAAATTTTGTAACTTTTTTGTAGAAATATAATACCAAAGAAATGTGTGTGACTTAAATGTTTGCAGGACTAATGTTTGTGTGTCGATCTTTGTATCCTTGTCCAGAAAGGTTTTAAATAGAGCCCCTGAAAAGGTCTCTGAGTTCCAGTATAACACACTAGAATATCCTGGATTACTTTACTACATCACCAAGCATGGCAAGTGTGTGTGGACACATACGTGTTTGTGTAATTTCTATCAAATTAGAAACAGGAAATAAAAGGGGCGAGGCTCGGCTCCACCAAACAGTTGCCTAACCTTGATAACCCTGCTGATGACTCTACTGAAGTTCCAATGCAGAACCCAGGTGCAGTCCTGCAATCGAGTATCAGTTCCCCACACCTAAGGGATGTTGCTCTGAAGGCTCTCCATGCTTCTTTCAGTCTTCTGGCACTGGCTTGTGGTCATCACACAAAAGGCTTGGATACTGAGCTGTGAATGAACCCCAGCCTGATATCTCTGGAATCTGTTCACAGTCTGCAGAGGCTCCAATGCTGCCTGGATGCTCCCAGACAAAGCAGTGCCATGGCACAGGGCTGTGCTCTGCCCCTGTTCTGTTCTGTGATGAGCACAATCCTTGATGTGGAGTTGGTTCCCACCAGTGAGGGGTTGCCCACAGACTGCCCCGGCAATGGTTTGGGGCCAACACAGAGCATGGACCCCACTGTTGCAGGCTTGAACATCTTGTGCTGGGGGCAGGGGCTTGGAGAGGGGGAATTAGGTGTATGGATATCAAGTTCATAATATCATCTACTCTGCTGACTAGGACCAAAAAAAAATGGTCTCTAGAAGGTTTTATCTAGAAACATGATCTGAAAGACATGTGCCCCCCAGTTTTTTTTAAATGCAGCTTCTGCACCATTAAACTGCAAAACCCACTGAAAACAAGAAAGTTGGGATTTTGTTTCCGTAGTATTTTCCCTTCTCATCAACATGAATAAATCCAAATTAAGTTTTACCTTCTATTACATCATCAACACTTGGGCTGCGCTTGCTCCTGTCATAATTCCTGTTCTGTATTTTGGAAGGAACACAGCTAATGAATGAGCTTTGTTGCTAGGGTTTCACTAATGATTTTCAG
Source organism: Pardalotus punctatus (assembly GCA_013400915.1). Classification (NCBI taxonomy): domain Eukaryota; kingdom Metazoa; phylum Chordata; class Aves; order Passeriformes; family Pardalotidae; genus Pardalotus; species Pardalotus punctatus. Next base: position 214,248 of record VZTX01029380.1, read on the forward strand.
CTCTAGGAAGCTATTGGGAAATGTGAATGCACCATGTTGCTCAGAAAGCCTTTACACTCACAGACTGCTTGTGTCAAGTACTGTGGTTTGTCTCCAGCAGCAAAGATCTGTCTGAGCTTGCATGGGTTGTGGAGGTTGCTGAAATGATCATCTTTTCTCCCCATTTCAAATATGAAGGCATATTTTTCTCATGGCTGCCTGTTGTGCCCGAGCTCTACAGATAACTCTGCTTCCCTGGCTTTAAGAGTTTGTGTTACTTGTTTGATGGGGTTTTGTTTTCCCAGCTATCAGTGATTCCTGGTCACCATAAGCCTGAACCAACTTTTTTTCTGAGATTGGTGCTCCTAGAAATCTTCCAGGTATTCATTTAATAGAATGATTTCCATAATTTTCTGCACTCACTTATGTATAACCTGCTCCAGTTTTGTAGGGATTGGTTTAAACTTGCCTTGTGCATCCATATCAGAGAAGATATTCCTTCAGATGCTGATGAATTTGTGGTGTTCATTTAATATAAGTAGCTTTGCTGTGATAGGAGTGAGGCAGGCATAGAAGTGATGCTGTGCCTTTGACCCCTTGTTGAACCTGTGGTGCCCAGGGGAGACATCTCTAGTGCTGAGAAATGCACAGGATCCTGTCTGAGATCCTGTTCGGTCTGAGATGAGGTTAATCTCAACCCAAGTAAAATTTTAATGAATCTTTCCTGGTTTACTGCAAAATTTCAGGGTGTATGATCCCCACTTAGCATTTCCACAGACAGGCTCCTCCTCCTGAGTTATCACTTACACCACACTACATTTACAGAACTTTTAGTATTTACCTTCCATTTCCAGGAAATTTCAATCTGGGGACTGCCATGCTTATCAGATTTGTGGACTTCTACCTTTATAATTTTCAGAGAGGTGAAGGGTCTTGAGTTGCTCTGCTCATGAATTTTCCAGGCTTAGTGCGTGGGAAAGGCTTGTAAATTGGTTTCTTTCTTTTCCACTGAGTTTTACTTTGTTTTCCTGAGGACCATTAGTAGATACAGTACAATTTTGCCTTTTTTGTTGTGATGGGATGGATACCAATGCATTCACATGGATAACATCCACCTGGATAACATCCACCTGGATAGGAACAAGCCCATGTCCATAGATGCCTGGCTCAGCTTGGTGCTGCTGGTACGAATGGTTACTGATGAGTGAAATGCAGTGCCTTTACAGACTCCATTAGAACTAATTAGTTTCATGACTGCTTTGTTGGTTGTGGTTGCTTTTATTTACAATACAGGGTACTCTGACTCTCTGCCTTTCTTCCTCAAAACAAAATAACTTTCCCCCTTGCCTGTGTTATCTGAAGGTAGGGACCACCCTCAGGGCAGATGCCAGTTGGCATCTACCACATATGGTCCTGCCCTCAACGTTGATGTGATACTTGTAGATAATTCACATGTACAAGTCCATATAAAATGAACTCTTACACTAGAGACAGAAGAACCTGGGGCATGACTTGTGATCTTCAGAGCTGGTTTTATGTTTTACTTTGTTTATTGAGTCACTTTGTGTGCCCCTGAATTCTGACTGCTGCTTCTGGCATTACTGATCCAACATCTTTTGGTCAAGTTCTGTTTCCCTTTGTCACATAAAACCTTTGAAATGAAACCTTTGATGAAAGACTCATCACTAATGCAGTACAGCTGCACTGAACCATGGCCTCCAAGTAATTTCAAAGTACTTATTCATGTTGGTTTTTAGCTGTGGTATTAATCTTGTTTAACTTCCTCATTCTATTATGAAATAAGAAGATGTCCAAAACCCTGCCCGGCTTTGGGCATACAGTGCTCTGCTGAGAACTTTTACAGGTCATGTAGACGTATGGTTCCTGGTTTCTGAGATTGCAACAAGGCACTTCATAGGGTGTTAACGTTTACTGCCACAGATAGTGAGAAAATTGCTTTCTGTTTATCTATAATCTTATTTGTGAGAAAATAGTGGCTCAACCTTTTTAACCTTCTGAACTTCTGTATACTTTCAGACAGCTGCTATGTTTCACTGTCTTTCTTTTTTATAATCAACCTGTTCATGAAGTGTTATCTTATGTTCCCAAACAGAATTTCATTCCTCAAATTACTGTGACTGAATTCAAAACAGATACTATTTAATCTCTGCCTCTATGAGTAACAAACAGAGTATTCATCTATCACTGGTCACAGTGAGTGCTGGATATACAACATGAAGGTTTCTTTTAAACAATGGATCCAGTTTGAGGAATGCGAAATATCTGTTATTTTCTTTTCACTCTGAAGATCTGCTTTGGATCAAGGTAAATAAATCATCTTTAGATTGAATGATGGAAATACTAGTAAAATGAAAAATAAGTTATTTTTTAAAAAAAAAGAAGGAAAGAAAAAAGCATTATTGCTCATATATGGAGTTTATAGTAGGCTAGACTTAGGCTAATCTTTTTTTAGTGTCCAGCATTTGTTATTCTGTTTTGCCACTCTGTCTGTTTATTAAGTTATCTCTAAAAGGTTAAGTAATGCTGCCCCATAATATTGTGGCTTGTGTACGTCATAGTATATCACAGACCAGATGCTCTACAGATGTAAATCAAGAGAGATTCAGTGGCATCTGCAGAGCACTATTGGTTTATTAATCAATATATCAACTAGAGATCTGTCACTTTATATGTAGAGGTACATTCATACATAAAAGATCTATAGAAAACCCTACATATCCCATGTATCTATGGTCATTGAGTTGTCAAGTTCCTGACACTTGAAAAGGAGAGCTGATTGATGAGGTATGAGTGTCCAGGTGATTTCGTGGAACAGCACTTTTATTTTACAATTGACAGCACAAAGCAACAAATTGAGTAAAAACTCTGCTCCAGAAGAAGTTCAATCCTGACAAGGAATGTGTGAATATATTATGTGTGTGTGTGTGTGTGCACAAATGTGCTTTTAGAGTGAGGATGTGTGTACGCATACATGTGTACTATGCAATGTATACATCATATAAATTACAGTATCAGCTTCCCCTACAGCTGAACTGGGAACATGAACAGGACCAGAAAATGTGTGAAAACAGCTGTCTCCAAAGAATCCCTCCCCTCTCCTCGCTGCAGGTTGTCACTGTTTCCTAGAGACTGCACAAGCTACAAGGTTGTGCATTATTTAAGAGAAAGGCATGTAAGTCCCTCATGAGGATTCAACCCGAATGTGTTCTTTAAAGAGAGAGTTTGGTGATGCTGATGCTTGATTGTGCTATAAAGCTGTGCACTTTTCTGTGCCAACAGAGCACATGCACTGAGCAGTCATTCAGTGCCTCAAAAACATCTGTGGAAAGATACCTCATTCAATTTAATCCCTTACCTTGCCAGGATTTTTGCAAGGCTTTTCATGTTGAATACAATGGGTTCTTCAGCTTCCTTCCTGAAACCCTTGGCAGCTCTACCAAATACTCCACTGCCCTTATCTACTGGAGGACATCAGCCCTAACATAACATACATTACAAAATTCACTATAGTATTGCTAATCATCCACACTAAGCAAGCAGGGACCTGGTCTATTTGGATTCTTTAGCATTTGCTATGTGCAAGGATATTCATGGTGCCTTCTGGGTGGCATATGGATGTGGAGGAGGTGCCACTGGGGCACCAATTTAAGGATGCCCATCACAACACATTCACCACAGCCTGCTACAGATGCAGCTCTAGCTTCACAGCCCTCTTTTGTGTGGTGCTGTTTGACAAGCTGCTGAGAAAATTGCACAGCCATTTTGAGGCTGCCAGAACCCAAACTTTACCCTGGGGGCTGAGAAGCCTCTTGGCTTACAGGGTCTGTTTGAGGCAATTGTCGCTGTCATGTGGGTGCGGTGACAGAGGTGGTTTCTCCCTGGCCGTTACAAAGACAGTGGTTCCGCTGACTAATCAGTGAGTTTCTGAAATGGTTGTTTTTGTACATTTTCTGCTTGGAGATTAAGCTGAGGAGAATGACAGCCCTTGATCTGCTCTCTGTTCAACATGAGGGAGGCAAATTAACACAGACGTGGGTGGAAGAATCAAGAACTGAAGTCTAAATCAAGAGGAAAGGCAGGTTTTGAGATGGGCTGATAAGTGATACAGAAGGTTATGAACAGCTAGGAAAGGAGAATGAAGGAGCACAAGAAAGGCTGTCTCAGAACAATTGGTGAGTGCTCACTTTTTTGGTTGTTTTTTTTTAATTGGCTTGTTATGACCTCCCCTCTCTGCTGCCTTGCTAGGACACCTCAGAACAGATGTCCAGTTCACTCTGTCCACTACTAGATCTGATGTACTAAAGCCACTGTGCACCAATGCATGCCATATCCTGTTTATGTGCTGGACTAAATATCTCCATGCTTCTAGAAACTGATTCACCCACAGTGGGAGAAGAAAAAAAGTTCATCAACAATGTAGGGATACTACTGGGCTACAAAACTAAATTAATATCAATAGAGTGAAAGTGACTCAGGTTTGGACAAACTGAAATACTCCAGCAATCAGTTTGAAACACTAAAAAAAGACAGCAGGAAACACATGAAACCATCTTTATGTAGTAAGGGAGTTAACAGAGAAGTAACTCACTAGTGACACAGAGATAAGCCACTTGGCTATCAGCTTATGATGAATTCAAGTTATCTCAGCTTAGATATGCTCAGTAAAACTTTACCTTCTTCAAGATTTACCCTCTATGCAGTTTGTTTTGGCTGTTTTTTTCAGCACCTCCTGATTTCTGAGGAGTTACAGAGAAGTATCTACTCCAGTCTGTGACCTGGCTGTTTATATTGCAGCTGGAGGTCACCTCTCTGCCTGAACAGAATCCTTATCAAGCTAAATGCTCCTTTTTTTCCTCAGGCATCAGTTTTGTCATGATAAGATAACCTGAGTTGAAAGTTCATATTGAGGAGAATGACCTAACAGGCAGCATACAAGCAGGAAAAATAAGTTGTATCTACTGTTTTTCCATTACTAGAACCCCATTTTGTTTATGAACACTGGAAGTAACCAGCTCCACTCAGTGGTAATGGTAGTGATGGCTCTTCTAACATTTGACCATAGCTACTAGAGTGTAAATCTAAGTTATACACACCAGGGTTAAAATTGCTGTGGTGTCTACAGATTTCCACAGCAGATAAAGGCTCACCCTGCAGTAAAACAAAGCAATAATTAACAACCTAAAGCTATCTCCTTCTGTTGGAGTATGTTAAAAGAATGAGGAGAACTGCAACTACAATTAGTGGAAATAGCATCTACCTACACTGATATTTACTACTTGTTCTTTAGGTGACTCTCTGAATGAGAGATTGGACATAATTTCTGAGGCCCGGCAGTCTCCTTTGCATGGAATGATGAGGGCGTTGATTTTGACCAGTGCTGTTTAAAAATCAGTCTGCCACATGAAAACCAGGGACTATGACCAGGATATGGAGCTCACACTCCAGGGGTATGTGTGTCACCCAAATTTCGGTGCTCTGCTTTGGCCAACCTGCTTTGAATTTTTAGCTAGAAGGTGAGGGAAGACATGAATCATTCTAATGTAATGTTAACCACTGGCATTGTTGTGCAGCTACAGAGCTCTTTACTCAAGACTCTCATCCATTACAATTTAAGGAATTCCCTTATATCCTGTGAGCTGCATTAGGTAATTGGATAACTATTTGGAGTAAGATAAGCCTGGCACTCCTGATGTTCATGGCATTTCTTATGCAGGCAAAACCTCCAGTAAACAGAGTTTACTTGTTTATCTCTGATTATATTTAGTAATCTTAAAAGGTGGTGAAACTCAATGGTAACAGTCATACTATGATAACCACATTGTTACTAAAAAGTAAAATGTTTTGTCTTTGTCTGATTGAGATGCAGCAGCTCCAGCCCAAGCTTGTCTGTGACTGGAGTAGGATATATACTTACTTTCTGTCATGAGCCTTGTAGTGACCTGCAAACAAGAGTCAAAATATTGTTCTCCTGCATGTGGGAGGTTAAGCCTTCTTCCCTGAGCACTGTGCAGGGTGCAAGAAGCTCAGTAATGCTCATGCATTTTATATTGGTATCAGCAGAGTTTTGTTTCTCCATCATGCTCAAAATAGAGCTGAAATGCCACCCCTGGGTCACAGACAACCAAGGGCACAGCCCAGGCTGGAAGGAAGGGATCTGCCTGGTCTAAGGGCATTGCAGAAGAAAACCTGAGGCAAAATGGTCCCATAGGGACATGTAAGGAAACCCAAATGCTGATCAAGGGAGGCTCTTATGAGTCTCTCAACTGGTCTGTGGAGGGCTGGGGGTCTTAGGCTCATTTCCCTGAGCTTAAGATGTGACTAAATATCTCCCAGATATAATATTTGCTGAACCATGTGTTAACTACTTAACTACCAGTTGCTATTTAAAATAATATAAATATTATTCTAAGATGATCCTTTTGAGTCCTTTCCAATTCAGAATATTCTGTGATTCCATGATTCTGTGATATTATCTGATATGGTTTATTTTCAAAGCCTTTTACTAACATGAAATAAATCAGTGTAAGTCAGATGAGACTCCTCTATGCAGCATAGTCATAAAGACAGTGAAAGAGCAGAATCATAATTTGCTCTGTCAAACTTCCACGATATTGGATTTATCCAAGGTAAGTGTAGGCGACAGTCTTGGATTCAGAGTGCAGGGGACTGCTAGCACATGCACACAAAAATGTGTGTGTAACCTCTATGCTCACACAGACACGTATATACACATATAAACCTTTTCCTGTATGTGTGCGTGACTGTGTGTCTGTGTACACATATATATCTACAGAGAGAAAAAGAAAGAGATTGAGTACATATGAGAAAATAATTCAGTTCTCCTAAGATCTAAAATGCCCTCTGCATGTGTTTGCCTCTCTTTGCTAAGCGCTGAGAAAACCTAGGAAGGCTGAAAAAAGGTTTTTTTTTAGTAATACATTTGCTGTCTTGTGCTACTAATTCTGAGGTAATTTATTACACTGAAAGGTGTTTGGAATTTAATTAACTTGGCTTTTAATTCTGATTGTTTGCTTTGTTCTTTCTCCCACTGTGGGCAGGGAAAATGAACTGTGGACTTTCACCTTTATTACCAATCAGTGTCCAATCACTTTCACTTTTGCATTCTCAGACATGTACACAGTGCTTCTGTGCACGAATACAGACATTTCTCCTGAACTCATAACTCTTTTTGTTAGCAGAAAGAACTGAATAAAGAAAAATTCAGGGAACCTTTTCTGCTTTGTAAAACAGTGTATTTTATACTGTCTCTCTTGCTTATGTTTCGAACTATTCCAGTTCAATTCTGCCTTTAAAACTTATTTAACCTATTGCTGGTCTTAGTGCGGGCGATCTGCTAGTCTGAGTTCCATGCAGAACACTTCATAATTTCTACCCTAAAAGGGTTCTCAGTGCTGCAAGCCTGAGCCAAACAAGCGAATTCACACCACCCAAACCTCCTTTCAACTCCAGCCAGTCCAGACTAGTTTTCGCATACTTTGGCAAGCCCCAAATGCACCAGATGGTTTGTCTTTCCACAATAGGCAGAGTGACACTGAATACACAGCAGAGAACCTTCTCAATCTTCTTTCTACTTCATGAAATGTTGACATTTTAACCTCTTAATTTAAAGCCTACATCTGAGATGACTGCTTCTTCAAGGAGGAACATTTGCCCAGTTCTGCCAAGGGCTGTTGTTACTCTATACAGAAAAATTGTATTGATAAAACATTGCTTAAACCAATGACAATGTCTACCTGCTGATAAAGCTGTTGTATCAGTAACCTCCTTAAAAGGAAAGGAAAAACATAATTGCAGTTAGTGACTATTTGACACATGAAAACAAGGGTGTTTAGCTGCCTCCTTTCCTAGTCTCAGGGCAGAATCTTTCAGGGCTACCAAGAGCCACAGGAGTTCAGTGCAAGAGGCTGAAGAAAGAATTTAACTCACTTACTCCTTATTCATAGCACTCAGCTTGTTATTCAGAACCTGGTATGTTTGTGAAAATACCTATTGATGAGTGTTTCAGTTTTGTGGAGTTTTAGCCAGGTAAATTGTGTTGAATTGTATAACTGTTAATGTTTAACTGAGAAGGTCCAATTTCTTCCAAATCTGAGTGTTGGAATTGCTCCTTGATCTCACATCAGTTTTCTGTGTACAAATGGCACAAGGCTGCTCACATTATCCATGGTGACACTTCCATGTAGCCACTAGACAAGACAGACACTTCCTCAAACCAAAATTTTAGTTCTGTGTACAGATTTGCATCTTATTTTCTCCCCATTCCACTTTCAATTTGCAGGTGACCCAGAAAGAAGAAAATCTTAATTTCAAGACTGCACTGGATTTAGTTCACATCCATATAGCATCTTTGACTCAAAGAGATGAAATTTTCATCTCTTTGAGTCAATTGAATTGAAATTGACAGCACTGCTGTCAATAAATAATTGTGTTTTCCACATGCCCATTCCTTGTAGCAGTAGCTTCCATTTGGCCTCTATTAGAACATACCCTGTCTTTGGCTGTGCTGTATTTTTGCTTCTCCATCAGAGATACTGAAGTGTATGTTAATGCCTGAACGGAAATCCCTCTCAGCATTACTTGAAACAGGCTCTGCTTGCTAAGTAAACAGTTTGTACTAGTTATCACAGAGCCTAAAATGATAACAGACTTTTGAAAACTTATCTAAAGCAAAAATGGCTGCTTAAGATCAAAGTCCAGATCACAAACTTCACTCATTTTGCTTTTATATAGCAGGAATAATGACTCATATTCTCTATCTCTCTTTCTTTTCATGCACCACAGTAGGATATCTCATTTGCAGCCAAAAGAGAATAAAGGCCAATGAATGGCAAAGTAAATTATTGAAATTCAGTTTCTCTGTCCTTTCCTCAAATTTGCAAAACATTTTTGCTAATATAACACTTTAAAATCTACAATATATATTTTGCCCCATTTGTAGGTGGACTTCTTTATTAAGTCACAAAACACTAACAGTCGTATCCTATAATAATGGTCTTAAGAGTGGCAGTAAATTGGCAGGAAATTACTGTAATTTCCCTTCTTGAAAAAAACAGGCAAAACCATCCACAAATTCTAAACATGTTTGCTTGAAAATACCCAAACTCCTTTTTTTTTCCATTTAAGATCTCTATTTCCCATTCTGACATTACACACCACTTACCTGCATTACACGTCTTGTTTATCAGAAGCTACATAGCATTATAATTTAAAAATATGAACCAAAAATTTTGTATAAATTTATTAAATTCTCTCTCCAGAATTACATATCATGATACAATGTAAGCAATCACCCTATTTTCATCTTTCAAAACAACATTCCAGCCTGCCACAACATTAGCCTGCAGGAATATATAGGACATCAGCAGAGCTGGCAGGCTGTTGGGACCATGTTTCCTCAGTTTGCTTCCTTACACTTTAAATGTTCACATTGCTTTAACCTTCGTGCTTCTGCAAAAGTGCACAAGGGATTTGAAACCTCTCACACCCTCCACAAAGACATATTGTCAACACACTGAAGTCTTTGCCTCTCTGGTTACCAAGCTGATGGAAGAGGAAGGGTAGAATGAGAAGTGGGTGAGTGAGCCCTCTGCCCAGATCTGAACTACAGGGAAGAGGAAAATGCCCTGCCTTGGGAAGAGTTAATCCTGCTCAGCCCAGCCTAGCATGACTGGCTGCGTCATGGTGACTTCCCTCGCAGCGCTGAAAAGTTTGACACCACTGTTTGTTTAGGGCTGTGTCCAAAAACACAGTCACACCCTGTCAGGAGCCGCGAGCGTCGACAGCTTTCCTTCAGTGCCAGCTCTCAGTGCAGGCCCCAGGGACCGACAGGGAGAGAATCCCCTGGTGAGGCAGAGATGGAGCAACAGCGAACACTGAGATGAGACTTTATCACTTAATCGTTCCTTTTCAGACTCTTGATTCAGAAGCATTTTTTTGGGTGCAGGCTTACAAAGAAGCAGGAACTTCCACAGAGTGTCAGAGTGTTCTTTCAAGTGCACTTCCCTCTCTAACAGGCTGACAAGTTTCCTGTCAACTTGGGGCATACTTAGCTCTAAAACTTGTTTTGCTGTAACAAAGTGGAAAACCTAAATTTGTCAAAAATGAAGCACTTCCAGGACTATCCATGTTTTTAAGTAAGGCCTCTATGCTGTCAAGGCTCTGCTGTTGCAATTTATCTTTATGTGCACGTTTCAGTGTTTGTAGAGACAAATTCTGTGTCTACAAGTGGCCTGTTTTTCAAAGGCATGCTGTGGAGACAAAGGTTGAAACCCAAATCACTTCACAGCAGTCTGCAAGTCTGCCTCTCTCTTCAGAAGCTGTAAATGTGCCTAAGCAAAAAGCAACAGTTCTTCCATCTGTAAATAATGGGTTTGGGTGAAATAGCTCGAATACTTGAAAAAATCCTCGTTTAAAACAGAGAAGGAAATTCTGGTTCTGGGCACTAGCCTGGAATATTTTGGGACTGGATTAGTATGCAGGAAGTAAAGAAATGAAAAGGCAAAGGGTGGCTTAAAAATGTCATTGCACAAACATGCATGCCTATTCTCTCAGGCCCTGCCTGGTGGTTCAGTAATGCAGCAGGCAACGATAATGATACAATTTCATAGCTCCTGTAATCCCAGAGGATGCACAAAATGCTTGACAAACCGATGTTCTGTATAAGCAATAGTCTGGGCCTTTCCTTCTCACCTACAGAGGAGTAGAGATGATTACAGTACAAATATAGCAAAATTTGGTCTGCTCAGAAGCAAGAGGAAGCAAAATATATTCCATTCAATAAGAACACTAAAATTTGGATAGTAAAGAAATTCAGACAACTTTACCCTTAATTAGCAGACAAACTAGAGTTTTTCCATTTTGGTTTTGGGCAAGCATGGTAGTAATAGAAAACAGAAATCACCTAAAAGACACATAGACCATTTGTACGCATAAATCTCTGGTTCAGAAGACAACATGTAGGTCTCAGATCTCATTACATGGCAGAGAGAGAAAGATCCAGCCCTGGTAAACTTTATTTATGAACCTTGTTGTCATTTCCCCTACTGTTGTCTTTGCTATTTGCAGATTGCTTATGATTTTTTAAGTAGATTATATTTAACTAAATGACACTATATTAGAATCATGTAAAAATTCTCCTGAGGAAGGAGTCACCACATGCGAGCGATAGGTTTTATTTGCATGGGAAGTTGAGGCCCAGCAAACTAGGTGTTGTTTCTCATTGAAACCTCTACAGACAGGCTGCCTTTGAGGGCTTCTCATTTGGGTGATTGGATTAATTCTAAGAGAAGTCTGTCTTTTTTCACAGATAGGGAACCCTGTCAGACCAGGTGCATCATTTGCCTGCTTAACATCAGGCTCACAAAATGCTCTCCTACAACACAAATGAACAAATGCAGTGAGCGTCTTGATTTGTGTTAGAAAAATCTTAGTTCTTACTGCAATGTAAAATTACATGCTACCAGGCCAAAAGTAGTGTTCATAAGCTTAATACATTGAAATACCTCAGCTACTGATAGACAATAAATGGTTATTTATCAGGACATCAAAAGCTTTCAGAGAACTTCTTTCAACCCTTTACAATGTCTGGAGCAAAGCAGTCCAGAAGACCAAGAAAAATACCTTGTGCTTTGAAGATCTTGACACAGACAACACATCTGCTTTGCAATGTTATCATCTGTTGTTTCTCTGTAGCATATTTAGGCAAGTCTCTTCAAAAAGTGTTTGTAATCTCAGTGACAGTTTTTTGTGAGAAAAAAACTCTTAAAGGGCTTTTATGGTCACCTTAACCACTGTCTGTTCCAGGAATATGAAGCATCAGCTAAAGAGCATGGGGTATTTCACACAGGAAGGGTGCAGGGGTGGGATGCTGGCACAGATCCCCACGCCCAAGGAATGGAGTCTCTGCAGAGGAACCTGCAAGACTGTGAGGCTGAGAGCGCTCCATGGAGCAGTGAGCAGTGCTGGTGCCTGTGCTGGGTGGTGATTCCTCATCTAGCCCTTTCCCAAAAGGAGAGCTGAAATCTCAGGTAGGACACACACACAACAGCACAGCTCGTGAGTCGCTTAGGCTCACAGCTCTAAGAAATCAGGCTAAAAATATTCATCATGGGACCACCTGTGGCAGCTGCAATGTCATTTATTATTCAAGGTCTATCAGATGGCAAAGGGACAGATGCTGTGGGCATCTTCAGCACTGACAGATGGTTCATCAATGTTATGAATTTATATATCTCCTACAGGTTCTTCTATGAGTTGTGCTCCTGGTTAAATGGGTGAGGCAAGGAAGTACATTCCCTAAAGGACGGCAGTCTCCTATATCTCAAAAACTTCAGTGCCAGAGGAAATATCCCATTTTGATGTGGTTCAAGAAGGGGGCAGGGAGAGGAGTAGAAACTGTATAGCAAGACCAGCTTGACTCAGAAGAGGGACTGGGTGCTGCAGATTCAAGACTCTTTGGGGTGAAAAAGCCCTCGAGAACAGCAAGGAAATGTTCTCGGTCTACATGTAGAAATTGTTAAAGGTGTATAGAGTGAGACATTCTGCTATTCTCTGCATTATTTGAAGAATGATTCTTTTTATAATGCCTTTATTCCTGCAACAATGCTACTGTTCCAATAGCTCTGTCAGAGCTACAGAGTGGTGAGTTAACCCCACTGCTGCCCTGAGAGAAGTGGAAGCTGCTGAGCTAAAGCAAAGAGGGTGGATAGACCTTTTCAAGCTGCAGAAACCATCAGCTCAGTGGAGAGAAAGTGACTGAAAAAGGAGGGTAAGAGAGACCTAATAATGATTCCCTGAGGAAAACTGCTGGTCAGAACAATTAGCCATGAATCTAGGAAAAGCCATAATTGAACAGAGAACAGAGGGTATTTAATTCAGTATCTGGGAGCACTTTGGATGGGAACGAAAGGAATACTTTCCCTTTCTAAGCAGATCCCTAAAAAGAGGTGGCCAGGGCTGCCTCCCAGCTCCAGCTCTTCACTCTTCATTATGGCACATTATGGGACAACTGGAACATTAAGTATGTTACAGTCATTATGCCAGTCACAGCTATGGTCTGCAAATGTGACTGCATGGAATATCTGGTTTCTAACGCAGGCTGTGAAGGGATGTCCCTTTTTACCACGGTCAGGGAGGAGCTGACAGGCTCACCAGAGACTTCAAAAAACGTCAGTCTTTCAGTTAGCAAGGAGCTCAGTGCTCTTATGTACTCAATTTGTCACAAGAGGAATGCCATGCAATATTGCACAGAGTAGTTACAAGGCATTAGCTGCCATTTAATTTACAAAAAAAATCACTCTTTTCTCTACTGCAGTTCACCAGTGATCAGCTACATACAGTACCTCCTTGATCAACTCTCAACAGAAAGCCTTTTTTTTAGTTGTTGTTTTTTGTTTGGTTGGTTGGTTTTTTGTGGGTTTTTGTTTGTTTGTTTGTTTTTTGGGTTTTTTTGTTTGTTTTGGTTTTTGGCTTTTTGTTTTTGGTTTTTTGGGGGTTTTTTTGGTTTTTTTGCTGGGCTTTAGATTTAGCTTGTGGGAGGCCAGGCCAGTTAACAGCATAATGTACTTTAAAAAGGAATGTGATTACTAGTAACTGTTTTTCTCCATTAAAATCAGCAGAGAAGTTTACTCAATGCTTTGTCCTTTAATCAGAGCAGTAAAGCATTTCAGTAATCTTTAAATCTGGCTGTATAGAGTTACAAAATAGGGAAAATTCACAGTAGTGCCATTTTTCTTTGGAACTCCTTTATCTCAGTGAAAGATATTTGAGCAAACCCATCACAACACATACTGCTGTACAATTGACTGATGTTCCTGTTAGAATTCTTGCCACAGGTTTTGCAGCAGAGGGTAAGGGCAGAGCACAATCGTGTTGAAAAGCTTTGGTGCTGGTGGTTAAAAAATCACTGCTCTTTTTTAAAGCCACAACTTGAGTCTTTACTAGGCTGTACCATGAGACACATGCACACTGTGTTACATTAAAATGTTTAATTAGAAATATGAGTTATGCCTTGCATAGTAACAAGAAACCACCATAAAATAATGTATACTCTGATAGTCTCAGACTATCACAGCAGTCATGCATAAGTTCAAATCCTTTTCAGTGGGACGTTGATTAATTCAATCTTTGATGAATCTAGGCCCAGGCATTCAGCAGCTTCTTCCCTTTCTCAGCATGGGATTAGTTATGTGAAGCCAGAAATGGCCTTTGTATGTTTAGACTTTGGGAGCACATTCAGCTGGAATCCTGCCTCACACCTAGGGCTAGACCTCTGCAATAATGCAACTCTGCTTGTTCCAGCTCTGAACAAAGACAAGCAGGGCTATGGAGTTATGTTACTCACTACAAGTTGAGGAATCAGCTTTCCATGTGGCATTATCCTCCCACCCCCTTTCCCACAGGAATTACACAATGTAAGTTAAGCTTGTGCCTTTGCCATTATCTTGCTTTAGTGGCTCAGTTCCAACACACAGCCGTGTACCACCTCATTATTTATACCCTGCTAGCATCTTATTTAGTACCTCAGCTTCCACCACAAATGTATTGGGATAACTGGATAAGAGACTCATTATAATTGCAGCTTCTCCACAGGGGTCAGCACCTCCTCCCCATGAATATGATAAGGTGCTCCAAGTGCCACCACACCTGCAAATGGTGCTTTTCCCTGAAGACTCACTTCCCACAGGCTACAAGCTGCTATTGAATTTCTGCAGTAATATTTTAATAACTTAATTTAAGATTTAACAGCTTTCTTTCCCAAGCTTTGTTGTATAATTAATCCATGTGATGGCAACTCATTAGACTTGGGGATCTGAGATGCATCTGGACACGCAAGGGCTGTAAACAACCCTAAAACCCGTGTTAGGGCCTATTTAAGGTGGGCAAATACAGAGCTGTACATCAAAAGAATTAATTACTTTATCCTTGTGGATAGTCAGAAACTACTTTTTTTGATAGCTGGATGTGTCTTTTAATCATATCTGTAGTTTGTATTATAACAAACAAAATAGTAAAACCAACAAAAGTTTTGTCTGCTGAAACTTAAGGTGGAATCCTTGAATTCCTGAGCTGAGAAGATCTGGCCCAGCACCTCCAAACATTATCTTTCATGCATTTGTGCATGACCATGAGCTCTGGGCACTTCTACCTCCTGAAAACATGCCTCAAGCAGATACTACAGAGTCCCTTTGAGTCTGAAATTGAACAGTCCACCACAGGACTTTGTCTCCTTCACTTAGAGCTGTGCTGCTGTGTTTATCACATGGAAGTGATAAGGCCTGTCACGTTCATTGAAAATCTTGAATTGCTGAAAGAACTGAAGCCTTGGTGTCCCACTTCTCCAGACAACACTGTAACTGCAAGACTTCCACGAGGTTTCTTGTTTCCTGCTGGTAGTGCTCCTCTGGTTTGATATGTTCCAGAGAATGCAAATGGCTCTGGCCTTATGCACTGGTTAGAACATTTGCTCAAGTTTAATGTCCAAAACCATGCTCTGGATTAGGCAGAGCAGAGGTTTGAAACCACTTTCCAGGAAAACACAGCTGAGTGAGCTGCCCATTTACCTGTAAGTATGGGCGTGGGTATCTTGTTTCTTAGTTTGCAGTGAGAGCTGCAGAACCCAGCTCCAGGGCAGAGGTTGTAGCAGAGAACACTGTGGCTAAGTGTGCACAAAATTCTGACCCACTATTGCACATTTCCCTCTTTTGCATATCCCTTTCAAGGGTGCATTGCTTTCTTGACAAGCTGAAGAACAAGAACACAGAAAACACAAAGACAAAACAATAGCATGAAAAGAGTAACACCTTTGGGCATCAGGGACATGTTCCTCACTGTGTGTGCAGTGCTGAGGCTCCCAGCAGAGCACCTTTTGCCCACTGGACGTGAGAAACAGCTCTACTGAAAGCTTTGTAAAGAAGAGTGCTGCCAGCTGCTTTCTATGGGAGCTGGATATGTTGTGTACAGAGACCTGTTTTCCACAGACACAATTTACATAAGCACTGCACACATTTCTCTGTGTGCTGTCAGGGTGCCTCGATCCTTTTCTCTCTTGACGCTCTGTCCAATTTCTGTGGTGAGCCAGGTACACTTGTGTACCTGTTTTGCTCAATTAAACCTTTTCCATGGATGTGAGTCATCTATTTCATGGTCCAGAACATACTCATTTCATTTCCTCTGCCCTCTGGTGATTGAGTTAATTAATACTTTGTAAACACCTTGAGACCTCATCGCACTAACTACTGTACAAAGAACAAGGTTTCTCCCAGAATGATTATTGTGAATAGGACAGGATGGAAGAAGCTCAGGAGAAAGGAAAAATTAGAAAGCATAGACTTTTATATGGTCCTCAATTCCTAATAGTCCCACTTAATTTCTGCTGACTTAATGCAAGCAACGAATTCTGGTTCTGACATAGGGACTGACCACAGTTCTCAGTGACCTGGAGAGAGAAAAATGAGCCTCACTGGCCATTGGACATAGGTTTCTAGCAACCTCCAAAGCCTTCCGACAAGCTCTGCCAGATCTTCCTGACCAAAGGGTGCTTCAAGTTCTTCATTTCCACTGGACTTTGGATCCAGTATTTGGGAGAGAGCGATGTGGTGGCTGGCCCTGGCACACAGCCAGCACCATGTTGTGGCTGACAGGGGCAGTCACTTGCCCACTCTCCACTGGGAGCAACAGACATGCTCAGCAATGGTGCTGATGTGCCACTGGCATCCAAGGATGGAGCAGCAGCAGAGGGACCCCAAAGAGGGGCTGGAGCAGGAGGAGGGCAGAAGGGGCCGCAGGCTCAGAGCAGAGATCCCCCCTCAGGCAGCACTGGAGAGATCCCGCTGGAGCAGAGACACTCCTGTCACCCAGAGAAGGGCCTGTGCCAGGACAGGGAAATGGGGAAGGAGGGAGGAACAGTCAGGAAAGGCTGGGAGGGACCCATCATAGCCTATCCCCACCCCTACACCCCTTGGTGTCACAGGGGAAAGGGAGGAAAAGTTTGTTTTAATTTTTGTCTTTCTTACCATTCAAATCTATTTTAATTGACAATACATGTGATTTTCCCCATTATGTATCTGGTTTGCCCATGACAGTCATGAGTCACTGATGTCCCTGTCTTTATCTTGACCCATGAGTTTTTCCATCTTCTTCTCTTGCTCAGTAGAAGGGAGAGAGTGATGGGAGGGTTTGGGGCCTCAACTGAGGTTGACTTGCCACAGGGAGGAGTCAGCTTTGCAGTCTCAGGCTGCAGGGTGTCCCTGGGACTCCTTTTCTGCAGGTCTGTGCTGATGAAGCACCTCTGTGACCAAGGGAAGGAGCTGCAGCAGGAGGTCAGCATGCCGTGGAGCATCAGATGACGAAAAGAAGGTTGACTGGATGTTCTCCAGGATACAAGGAGAGCCTGACTGCCCAGATGGAGGGACAGGCAGAATCTGTATTTATTGGATTAGAAAATAGAGAATGGTCCATTCCTGCGTGCAAGAAGTCAAGCAGAGGTGTCATGGATGGTCAAGGGGTCCTTGAGAAAACTCAAACACAAAAACCCCTCACTTAAGGTTTCATACCACAAGTGTTGAAAGGTTGCTTGAAGAAGTCCTCAGTCTCCATAACCAGAGTTATGAAAAACAGGACTGGATGCAGCCCTGAGGAAGCTGCTGCAGTTGCGTGTGCCATGAGCAAAGGGGTAGATTAGATTATCTCCAGAGGTCCCTTCCACCCCTATGGATTTGCCACAATTCTGCAAATCTGCTGTTCCCTGTTCCTTTCCTTTCCCCTCTAGCCCTTGGGCACTTTACCCTTGGCCATGGGGCACTGCCTCCTGCCACAGTGCAGAGCCCTTTGTAAAAAAGCACAAGGCAACCACTCTCAAATTGAAACTTGGGCATCTTCCTTTACAATCACAATGGAGGTGTGAGCAGGGGGCAGTAGTTCTTTATATACTATCCTAGAGATCTGAGCAGAATCTCAGGAGAGATGAAGACTGAAAACTGTTTTCTACTTCTGCATGGAGATGATGGGCATTCAATCTTCCCATCAGTTCCAGATTTTTGTGGGGTGAGGACCTTCATGAGTGTTGTGCTGGAAGTGATCCACAGCACACTGAAGAGGGAACTGAAGAGAAAACCTCTCTGAAGAAGTCCAGTGGCTCAGAGCAACCAGGCAGGAGTGCAGAGACCTTGTCACAGACTGTGTCCCTGTATATGCATTTTATATTACCCTCTTTTCTAACTCAGGTGTGTTCTGACATAAAAGGGCAATGCAAATGTCCTTTTCAAGATGCTTCATTTTGGTATCTGATGTCACATACATTCTAGAAGCAGCCACTGTGAGGGAGATCCTGCTGGCTGGATCTCCCTCCCTAGGGGCACAGGCTGTGAGAGAACTTGTGGACTGCTTTATGTACCTGGAGAAATTTCAGGGAGAAAAAAAGGCCCAGAACCTCAAGATTATGAAAACACTACGGTGACTAAACAAACGCACATGCACAAAAAAGGAGGACAAACTATGAAGCCTAAGAGTTCAGTGGCCTCCAGTGCTAGTGGTAACTGAGCAGGGATTTTCACATATTGATTCAGTCACCCAAATCATGGTTTTGATTCTTCATGTTTTCAAATCGAGTATCAGACACCTAAAAATTCAGGCACTCTTGCAGTCAACACAGAGCACAGCTGGGTGCCTCATGCATCTTGTTCAAAGTCACCTCAGTCCACACCAGAGCTACAAATTCAACGTTATAGTAGATTCACACCTGCAGTCCTGAGCCTTGAAAGCTGCTGTGTCTGATATAAAAATTTGTCTCATTTCCTCACACCTGTAAGACAGCTGTCACAGACAGCTGCCACCCACAGCTCCACCAATACTTTCAGCAGAAGTCTCATCTTGTTACAACTAGATTTCCTCAGGACGGTTTCACTCAAAGAATGCTTGCTGGAGCTGACTCAGTCCTTTTGTGTGAGATTTAAATAGTCCCTTGTGGTCAGGATCTTGAGGACAAGTACAGTTTCTTGCCTGTACTGTTTTTGCCATTGTGAATGTGCACCCAGCAGAAGGCTTTAGTGAATTAAGAATGGTTACTCCCTGGATATAACATCTTACACCAACATATGACCCTTGTCACCTTAAGAAATGTCCCCAAGCCTGGTGTGGGTAGAACATAGATCCCACACCAGCCATGGATGTGCCACGAGACAAAACACCACACAAACTGAACAGTTGTACAGATTTCCCAAAAACTCCCCATGAGTTCTGTTCTCTCATTTCTCCCCCTAGCAGACACTACATCTGTTCCTTTAGCAGTTGCTGGCAGACAAGACAAGCCCCAGTGCCAACTAATACTATATGATCTGCTGCTGAATTAATTTTCCACTTAAAAATTAAATTATGGGCCAGATTCTCATTGGATTTAATACAGCTATCACCTATTAAGCATCTGATGGTCTGGCCTTGTATAGAGATTATTCTTCCTCTCTGTAGCAAGAATACAACCAAAGAGTAAGATTTTGATCTGATGTGTGAAGGCAGTGAAAATATTGTTTTGTGTTTGATGCATCCATCATGAGAAATTATGACTTTTTCAAAAGCTGGAGAAACACATGCCATTCAAAAAAACAAAGAAAAGAAGGAAAGGTTGTAAAAGATACTATAAATCTTTTATTTCTTTTGAGTTACTATGCAATGCCCTTCATTTTGAAGGAAATGGTACAATCAATGATGTGTACTTCTTTCTCAGGAAAAGAAGATATTTGTACTAACAATTCAACATTTACTGACAAAAGACAGCTTACAGAAAATTCTCACGGTGGAAAAAAAATCATATTTGTCATTACACTTCTTATTGTGGACGACTTCATGAAGTGTTACAATGTCAGGAATTTCAAGTGTGCACTTAAAGAAAGCTTCTAATCCAGTATTAATGCAAAGGAATTTAAACCATCTAAACCATCAGTGTTCGAAATCACCCTAATTTCTTGCTATTCACAGTTAAAGAAAAAGCCTAATCTGAAAGTCTAAACCCATGATAAAATACTCCTGGCCTTATCACTGCACACTGATTTTTAAGAGTAGTCAAGCATACTCAATTAACAGTAGATTTCTTACAAATAGAAACTGCTGTTGGAAACAACCTATTTCCTACCTCTACTTTGTTACTAGCCTCTGATCTGTTATACAAAATTAAGATTTTGCTTTCAAAAAATATTTGTTCCTACATGGCTGTTATCTTTATGGTTGGTGCTGTTAATTGTCAGAAAAGCACAGGTGGGAAACCACTCAACAACACACTTCACATACCCATGGACAGACCTTTGGTAAAACTTAACCAAAGGAGAAGAGAAAAAGAAAACCACCATTACATTCAAAATCTGAATTAGAATAATCACATAATATCACCTATTATAGTACTGAGCGGAATAATGAAATCAAATTAACAAAAGGAGTTTGGCTAAGGTTTCATTTATACAAAACAATTTAAAGTTTACTTCCATAGTCTAGGGTCCTTCAGTCTGAAGAATAAATTTTTCCAAGTAAGAAAATACAGTTTTTGAAGTAGCTTTTGGAAATCTTCCCTGCCTACTCTACAACTGCCTACTACACTGGCCAGATGAGCTCTAGAGTTGCTATAATCAGTATTCTGCATTCACACAGAAACCAGGGATAACAAAATAGCCTTCAGTTTATGTCTTTGTTCATTGCCATGGAAGGTGAATGTCTAAATTGTGTTTTTAAAATTACTCAATCAATGGATAACCGTAGGTTTTACTACAACGCCTTTCCAAGACATTATTTGCATCAAACACACCAATACTCCAGGGAAATAAGACTGCTCATCTACATTTCCTCACTGGAGCTACATTTACACATCTGGAGCTTAGCCTTGCCAGCCTTCACATGTGCATATTGATATTCACAGCAGTAGGTATGCCCAAATGAGTAAATTCGTATAGATGATTAAGTGTTTGCACAATCAAAGGCCTTTTAAAAGAAATTATATTAACTTTAAATGTTAAAAATGCAAGGGAAAGTTCAAGCATGACAAGACAAAGATACCAGAGAAGTCTCCAGCAGATCACCAGCTTAGCTTACAACTGCTGTGCAGCACACCTCTCACCAAATCAGTGCAGCTCCTGGATTTCCAGGGGGAAACTGAGGCCAAAGTTTGGGCTGGGTTCCACGAGCTCTATTTGGACAAGAGGCCCTTTGAGAAACAGCTTTCACTGCACTACTTGTTCTCCCCTGTTGATTATGCAACCTCAGATCCTCCACGCTCCCACCAGAGACCTCATATTGAAATTCCAGACCCTCATTCACAAAGAAATGTAAATATACACTTAATGTCATGCACAGGAATAAGCTTAATGATTCTCAAGTGGCCTCAAGTAGGTAAGATCTACCCAAAACTTTAAACTCACTATAGGCTTAAAACCTTTGCTGAACCACAAGTTCTGCAGAAGAATCACACCTGCATTTCTCTGTTAAAGCAGCAGCTGCAGAAAATAGCACTTTTATCTATTCCTTTCCCCTCTCTTTTTTGATCTATGTAAAAGTCCTGAAGTAGACACATACACAAAAGAGTCAGTTTTCCTGGGAGATCTTTTTTTTTTTTTTAAATCAAGCTCCATAAATCCCAGCTTACTCTACAGACAGTAACTGAGCAAAGTACAGCAAAGACAAGAAACCAAGCAGCTGTGATGTGCTTCTAAAGCAATTTCTGTTCTCACATCCAGGTCATTACAGGTCCATGGCTTTAAAACCAGACTGGTTAGAAATGTGTGCAGTGCTGTTTAGTAGCACCTATTAAATAACACTGCCTAATCAACAGGTAGGAGAAAAGGACCTGCCTGTTAAAGATTCAACAGTTGCATCTTTATCTGCTGGAATAAGAAATCACTGTATGGAGGTAGCCCTCTTTCAGACAAAATAAAAAAAATACCAAGATTCCCTCCTTGTTCTACTTTTACACATAATGGAATGTCAGGGGACAATAAACTCCCAAACATACCTTGCAGGGAAATTTTAAAATTCCAAGTATCAAACACCTATATCCCAGGCATCAGAGGAGCACAGAGGTTTTTTAACACAGCAGAATGCACACCAGACTCTGCTGAGAGGCAAGCTCCCCCTTCTCCCTCTGTCCTAGCAAAGCACTGCAAGCTCTGGAATTCTTTCCTAAGGCCCTGTGCCTGTGGGGGAATTTATCCCAAAAGGCATGACCGGTACAGAGGAGCACCAAGATCAGCACAAGACAAGATTTCAGTTGGTCAAAGAAGCTTTGCTCTCCATTCCCAAGCAGATTTGGTCCTTTTTTTATTAAAACAAAAAACGTGGGAGAAAAAGAATAGAAAACAAAGACAGACTATTCAGAGTATCTCAGAAGGAGAGAAATGGCTAAGTGTCATAGTCCTCAGACACAAGGGAAAAATATTTTCACAACTAGTTTACTGTTTAGTACCCTGTAGATACATAATATTTGACATTTATAGCAGTTTCTATATTTTATGACCTAGAATATACTTTAGATCATGAATGAAAAATAAACCCATTCAGAGGACTGGAAAATAACGTGCATAACAACTTACTTTCAAATGCAAGGTTATGAAGGGTTTTTTTAAACTTTCAAAAATATCTCTAGGAAAATATTATTTTACATAGCTATATTACACAGTGAAATAAACTTTGTTATGTACAAGGTTTCAGTATGAAAGAAAACACAGCTAGACATTTGCTCATGGTCTAGATAATCTGTTGTCTCGTATCAGTCAGTAGTACAACAGACTCTCCTTCATTCTTTTTCAGACTGTCTCTGTGATCACTTCAGCTTTTAGTAGTTACTAGTAGTTGTATAAAATCTGTGTGCAGACATCCACACACCAACCCTATCACAGTCAGATATGGGTAGATATGCTGTCAAAACAAGGTTAGACATCTGCTCGACAACCACAGTAACCTGAGTAGAAGTCAATTGCATATTGGTGAAAAAAATAACAGTGCAGGCACCTGAGCTATAGCATTCTAATGGAGCTTGGTGTTAAACTCTCCCGTGGATTTGGGTGTTTCACAGGCCAACATGAGGGCGTGGGAGTCATTAACAAAACAGTGTATGGTGTATTTGCATAACCCTGAAAACTTTTTTCCCTCCAAAGTGGAGATGAAGTAGTCTTTCACAGCTTTTTCCTAGCTTGTGTATTTCAGGCAGAAAACATGACACCACAATCTACTTGGCTCACATTGGCAAAGTTGCTTCATTATAGTCTGAACTAATCAAAAGCTCGTATCAACCTATTTTTAAATGACAAACTTTGCTCCCATCACAGGGGTGGAAAGGACATGGAGTACTTTTCTATTTGTGGTATAACTGTAAACAACTGAGGGGAAGACCATATTAATTATGCTTCATGTTTACATCACACTGTTAGTTTCCATTATTTAAATGAACTCAAGCTTATCTTCAAGTTCACATCATCAGATTGTGCTTTAAGGGGAAAGAATTTTGCATTAGAAGCTGCCTCCAAATCAGTGCTTGTTTGTGCACCCCAGATCCCAGGACAAAGATCTGACAGTGATGCCTGTGTGGGAGACCAGTTCAACAGCTGAAAAAAAGTTCAAGGAATATTTAGGGCAGGCAGCACTGCACTCCCCCTCCTGAGGGACTTGCACAACTTTGGAGGCATGTCCTCTCCTCCAATGCTATAGCTCAGCTGCATACCATAAAAATTAGCAAAAAAAGGAAACACAAAATTCCTAATAAAGAGGAAACTGCTTTGGAACACCCAAGTCCCCCTGCCTGTGATGTCTTCCGGCCTGTGCTCCCTTCCATCACAGCTGTGTTTACTGTAGTACAGAACCTGTGGCATGCTCCCTCCTAGAAGCACCCAGCCGAGAGGTCACCCTTTTGAGGGACCAACTTACTCAAGACATACTCTTACACATAAGCAACCTGCTTCTACTGCCTCTGTGTGTACTACAAGCATGATCAGGAGTTCTGCCATTTGCTTTAGGGGAAGTCAAGGCAGCCTGTCATGAGCCCTGACACAGTTCAGCACTGCCTGTAGGAGTCCCAGCACACACCAGTGTGCAGAGTATAACTGGGGTAGCAAACTTCCTTCCCTGGGACCCATCAGTAATGAATACATCTTCTGTCCCCAAAGCCACATGTTGATGGCAAAGGAGAATGTCTCACAGCCCACCTGCAACTTCCTATCAATTAAGAAGGCACCAGGCACATCAAACCCATTTTGTTAAAATTGGTGGAGTTTCTGGCTTACAGCTTCTGGGGGACTGGTTACCAACCCACGAAGCCTTGCACCAGGCAAGAGGCAGCTCACTGCAATACCAACAGAAGCCACAGCTGAAGAGAAACAGTAGCAGAGAAGGGAAATCAATATCCTCATGCTCATAGCTATGTGGTCATGTCCGGGAAGTTGTTGGCTACTTCTTAACGGTATTAAATACTATTAACTTCTGCTGATAAGTAGATGTCAAAGGCATTTAGCATCTTGTAGGGTCAGGCCTACTGGCAGATGGTTAAGGAAAAGGCTATGTGCGAACACGGCAGAGAGGAGAGGAAGGAAGTGGGAGAGGGGTAGAATTGCCCTGAGTTTTATCCTCTACAAATAAGTCAGGGGTTTTATCATCAAGCATTGAAGGAGTTAAGCACTAAAGCACAGACACTTAATCAGCTTTCCCCCTTCCTTTCACATGTGATCGGAATGAAGCTGCACCAAAGCAGCCCAAAGGGCTTATAACAGCTCAATTTCGCAGCCTTCAGTTTTAATCCCCATCACCCAGGCTAAGCAGTATGGTGGTGCTGAGGCTGCTACTCAACAGCAGTCTGAGCACCTGGATGGTGATGGTCTTCCTCCTCCTCTTCCTCCTCCTCTGCAGCCTGTAGGTGGCTGGAGAGCTCCTGGATCACAGCAGCCCTACCAATCTGGTCATTTCTCCTCTTCTCCATAATCAGATCCTCCAGGCTCTGAAACTCCAACGTGTGGCTGCGCTTGTCACCCAGGCGGATCTGCAATCGGTAGGGCTGCTTGCCTATGCGCAGCTCCCCGCCGATTTTAAACTCTCGCTTGCCGTATCGGCACCAGGCAGCAAAACACTCAGAGTTTCTCCAGCTCAGGTCCCGATCCTTGCAACCCACCTGCTCCAGGGCATTGCGCACCACCACGGCCGGGCTGAGGGGTTTGTAGCGGTACAGCTGGTTGGCAATACGGCCCCGTCTGCCCTGGCTGGCATCGGTGAGGAAGCTGTTCACCACCTCCAGCCGATGCAGGTGCACAACTTGAAAATCCCCGACGTAGACCACCCAATGCGGATACTGGGCTTGGCACACAAACTCCACCAGGTCACCTGGTTTACACCTATTCAGCAGGTTCTCCGGGGTGTAGGTGCTCAGATGCCCCCCACCTCCTTCATCACCCTCCTCTAGCTGCATGTCCTCCTCTGAAAAGCTCTTCTGGTAAATACACTCATCCCGGTAATAGACTGAGCACTCCACCTCATGCAGCTGGGGATCGTAGGGCTGCAGGGCAGGGTTCTCACCCCCCAGGTCATGCACCGAATCCTGCTGCTGCTCCAGCTCATCATCGTCGTTCGAAAAGATGTAGGAGACCCCAATCCTGGGCCCTTCATCTCTGTCCATACCTGTCGGGTCGGCCGTGGGAACTTCCTTGTAGTTGAGATGGGTCAGCTTCTCCACCTGGTTCCCCATGCCCGCTGCAACGACAGACACACGGCGGGGCCATGAGGGCGGGCGCAGGTGAGCGGCCCTCAGAGAGGAAGCGGGGGCATGAGCGCGGCTCCCCCTCCACAGGCACCCCGGCTCTCCCCGCTCAGCGCGGTCCCTGCCAGCGCCCCGGGACTGCGGGAGCTCCTCGGGGACGGGGGGAAAGAAGGGACGCGACACTTCCCTACCTGCACGGAGGAAAGCGCGGCGGCACCACCACCTGTTAGGCGGCGGCGAGGAGAAGGAGAGAGGCGCAGCAGCCGCCAGAGACCGGGCAGACACCGAGCCACCTGTTAGAAGGGGGCTGCGAGCGCCTGGGGAGTTAGGGAGGTCCGGGCTGGGGACGGCCGAGAGCGC
>VZTX01029381.1:0-134551 GCA_013400915.1 Pardalotus punctatus
GGGCCGGGCACCGCCTCCCCAGCCCTGCCCTCGCTACCTGCCCGGCTCCCGGCGGCCCCGGCCGAGGTTCCCGGCCCGCACGGCGAGGCACAGCCCGGCACAGCCCGGCGCAGCCCAGCCCGGCACAGCCCAGCCCGTCCCGTCCCGTCCCGGGATGCGCGGACACTTCCCCGAGCCGGGCGACCGCGGGCAAGTTCCCCCGTGGGCTCCGCACCTGCTCTGCTTCCTCCCGGAGCCTCGCCGGGAGACCCCCGCCCTGTTCCCGTTCCCCTTCCCCTTCCCCTTCTCGTTCCCGCTCCCGGGCCGGGCGCGCACCCCGCTCCACGGCCGAGCTCCCCCCGATCACCTCCCCAGCTCCTGTCGGATGTGTCAGTGTGTGTAAAAGAAGCTGGCCTGAGCGCGGTCCCCCGTGTCCGACGAGAACATTCTCAAAGGAATCTCTGAGTCCCAGCGCTTAAAAGCAAGTTTGGATGCCAAGGATGGAGCTGCAATACTTTCATCAATAATGATTCCGTTCGGGCCAAGGCTTTTGCCTCTTTGCCAAAGTCTCAATTTTCATCAATGAGGAAGGCAATCAGCAAGCTACGCTGCTTTGAAATTATGATCACTTATCCAGCAACAAAAGATTGTCAATAGATGTCTGAAAGCATCTGTTTACCGGGTTATCTGAGTCACAATGTTCAGAGGCAGAACATCTCTACCTGTGCCATTGTGGGAGCAGTCTGGTGAGAGCTTCGAAATCTCTCAGGGAGCTTTGATGTGCTGCAGTTTGAGGCAAACCAGCTGAGAAGCTGTGCTCCTGTACACAGGGATTTCCTGGGCTTTGGGAACCCGATTTAGGGCTTCCTCAAAGTGGCTCCTGTTTTGGAACACCAGCTGTGGTTGGAGGATTTCCTCACAAAAGAGGAGCACAGACAGCTACACCCCAGGGATGGGATCCCTTTGGCAGTGGCCCAACACCACCTTTAGTTGCCAGGAAACCCATGAATTGCTGGGGCTTGGAAGGATATTCTGGGGAAGTACCCCTGTGCACTCACCCTGCCTGTACATCTCTTTTTGACCATGGTCAGAGATGGGAAGTGGGCAAGGGAAACCTTCCATTTGACCCGTACAGCCACGCCTAGCAGTGAGCAGGGGAGGAAGAGCGGCTGCAGCTGGGACATCTGCCACCATGAGCCACTGATCTCACTCTTTTGGTGTCTGAAATCATTCTGTTCCAGAAGAGGGTTGGTATCTAACATCCACCCCCTTCAGTTCCCGACAAAAAGGAAGCAGCCAGATCACCTCCTGGATTTTTTTTGCCTGCATGCAATTGCAAACATTAGGTTTTACTTTTGCAAATATACAAAAAAGCAGTGACTCAGAGATCAAAGAGTGATTTGTGTCCTGACTTCAGTCACCTGACTAGGGCTGGGCACATGGAGATGCATATATCACTTATTACTGAACTTTGTACTTACCTTTTTAAACACAGAGCTTTGCTCCTGGAAGGAGAACAGCTAAGGAAGAAGGGCAAACACACTCACACCCTACAGATCTTAAACAGAGTGGTAGGAACTGTGCTAATTTTGTTCTCTGCGATGTTATCAGCAACTGGTAGCTTATTACAGGGTCACTCTGGAAAATAAAGGTCACCTCAGAGGAGAGAATCATGCCAGCTCCACGGAATCAGAAAATTGGTCACAAAAGCTCCTTTCCTTTAGAAAATCCTCCTGAAGCACGCTGGTATATTTAAAGCAGTGAGGTGACAGCCTATGAGAGAAGAAAGCCAGGCAGACAGTAAATTCACAGTAATTGCAGCGCATTTGTACTCTGCAGAGTGGTGCAGGGTTCCCAGAGCAGATTACTGTCTCTCTTCTTTTCAATTAGTTCCACACAGACCTGGAGCAGCTGGTTCAAGCTGGCTCTGAGCTGCTCTGCACCAGCAACTGCTCTGTTCCTCTGCTTTTACAGGGCAGAAAACTTCCGCCCCTTCTGGCACGACCTTCTTCCTTTTCTATACGCTCTCAATCCCTCTTGTTCTCCATCTCCGGGCACAGACAGAGAGTCCTTTGGCAACGTCAGCAAGAGGAAAAACATTTGGTTAAGTGTAAAAGGTCAGCCAGAGACAGGTATTATCTTGGAAAACATCACCCTAAATGATTAAAAGATCAACGTGATAAGTGGAGGAGGGATCTGAGAATGGAAAAATAAGCTTACATGTAGACGGTATTGCTTAAAATAAATCAAGGTCAGCCACAGGCAGCCCAGCGTGGGCAAGAGCTGGCTCCAAAGCTTTCTGAGGGAGTGGTGAGAAATGCAGAGATGGAGACTTGATTGAACTGCACCTGATGTGCTCGTGGGAGGAACAGGAACCCTAGGGAAGCACACAGAGGGGTGCAAGGAAAGCAAGGACAGCTGGCAAGTAAAAGCCGCAAGAAAAAGTTGGAAGAGCACTTTTGGTGTGTGTGAAAGCCTTGGAAGGACTCGGCTCATGCTGCTGGAGACCCAAAGCATTCAGGGAAACAGGACTTTACAGGCAATCTTTGTTTAGTTTGTGAGAAAATAAATGCTTCATTTCACATGTAAACCATTGTTCCTCCAGTAAACCTCTTTGAATTAACCTTTTACTAATGGAAACAACCTCCAGAAGACTTGATTTTGACTCACTTCTTGAGTGGGACTGTTCCTGCTGTTGCCACTGGTCAAGATTCCTCCTTTCTGCTGGAATTTAACTTTCTTTCCTCCATAGTTGCACCATAAATTTGTTCCAGGATTCAGTTTATGGTCTCTAGCTTTGATTTCTCTGAGCACTACCTTGTGCTGTACCCACAGCAAGTCTGTGCAGTAACATATTTTCAAAGAATTAATCCATAGGACCCTGAGGAAGAAGATGCATGAACTCAACACCTAACTCAGGAACATTTAGAAATCTTTCTAAACATTACAAACTTGTTTAGAGCAGCTTATTTAGAACTGATTAGGACAGGACCTTCTCAGAGGTCTGAGAGAAAAGTGTAAATCTGTTAGCTATGAAACTCCAAATAAAAACTGAATTAGAGTGCAGGTTGTAATACAAAAAAACCCTTTTAAATACATAGCTAACCAAGCCAAGTCCTGCCTAAGTTAGCATATAACTCATAAAACAGTTTGAATCTCTTGTGAAATGCATGTAAGCCACAAACCAGTTCTGCCAGCAGGGAAGGATAATGAAGAACAAGAACCGGTAGAGCAGAAGATCGAGCAGGATCCTAATTAGTGAAGAATTTCACTCATCTCAGACCCTCTGCACATTCCAGATGAAAAGTCTCTTCCAACAGCAGCTGCAGTTCCAATGCCAAAGCCACTGCAGTGTGTGAAGCTGATACACAGAGTAAGCAAGCGAACCCGAGGCAGATCTCACAGGGTGGGTCCCTGCAGGTGTGGCATTGTGCTGGTTTACACCCAAAAATGGGTTTTTTTGTTACTGCTGCACCCTAGGAATGCCTTCACTTCCCCCTGAGGAGCTGCAGGGTCAACAGCAAGAATTGGAGTCAAGCAATCTAGGAGGGGTCAAGCAAATCCTAAATATCAACTGCTGGAATAAAACAGGATGGATAGAGAGCTGTCAGAAGAAAATCCATGGCAGGTTTCTTTCATCCAAACAATGCTTCTAATATAATAAAATACAAATCTCTATTCTGCCTTGCTTGGCTGTGTAAGAGGGAACGATGTTGTGTTTAATCTGTTTTTCCCTGTTGTTATTTTGGGCCCTATTGAAGATAATGATGGGAACCAACCAGCAGCAGGTTTTGTCCACTTCCAGCCACTGTAATAAAGAATCCTGTTTATAGCCTCCTAGAGCCAGGATTTCTTCCCCTGTCACACAGATGGATGCTAACATGGAGCTTTGCAAGAACAGCAATATGATAATGAAAGGAAGAAGCATTCCTGCTATGCAACACCTTATTGTTAATTTTGTCTCGCCCTGTTTTTGCTGCACAGAAGCATTTTGTCTGTCACAAGCAAATCCTTGGAATTTATTAAGAACACATTGATAAAAAGCTCTCAAACATATCTCTTAGTTTTCCTGGAGGATTGCTGCTAAGAGGGAGTAATTGGTCCCTCTAATCAGTTTTGGTAGGTAAGCCTTGCAGAACAGCACTCACTGAACAGAGACTGATTGCTTTTAGAAGTCAGAATATTCTTCATTATCATCACCACAGATTAATGAGATGTGTCTCGCTATCCAATTGATGTCAGTCATTTAGATACCATTAGGAACAGTGCTTTAGCTTTGATTTGCATTCACTGCAGGTGAAAACAAACTTCCATAAGGTCATGGTAGCAGGAAGGAGAGAGAAAGCGAGCTATGCTCAAGGAAATGTTCTGCTTTTCTATTTCTTCTTTCATTCTGTGGGGACAATCAACAGCCTCTTAAAAAAAATAAAAGTCTGAACAACCCCAGCTCCCTCAGCATGTCTCCATAGGTGAGGTGCTTTATTTAAAATCATGTACTGCTAAGGTGCTGTGTATGTTAAATATTAACCATTGCCCCTCTGCGAATGCTCACCTAAACAATAAAGCAAAATGTTTTGGTTCCCTGTTTAACAAATCAACACAGGGAGAGCAATTGGCTGATAAAACATGTTGTGAAAATAAAGGCCTAATTATAACTTCCAGCTCTGGAAGAAAATACACCAGTCTCAATTTTGCAATAGTGCCATAACTTTGTTCTTTTTCTGTTGTAAAAACCAAGCTGTCAGGTACTTCGTATTACTTCTAACAAGGCATATGGTACATGCACAGGAGTTTCAGCATGCTTCTCAATAATTTATGGTGACTTAAAACAGAGAAACTTCAAAGCTGCATTTGCAGGC
The DNA here is from genome assembly GCA_013400915.1 of Pardalotus punctatus. NCBI lineage: Eukaryota > Metazoa > Chordata > Aves > Passeriformes > Pardalotidae > Pardalotus > Pardalotus punctatus. The sequence goes on from VZTX01029381.1 coordinate 4,839, forward strand.
TCCTCTTAAGTTTTCCTCCCTTGTTTTCCTCCATTCTGTTCTGCATTCCACAGACTCCCTTGGATGTTTCTGGGATGAAATGTTATTATTATTATATGGCCGTGAAAAGGATATAAATTCTGCTCATATGCCACTTAAAAACTTGCTGTTTTATCCTGAATCTCAAAAGCAACATTCTATTCATACTTATAATTTTGAAAACTTATTTTTACCCCAAGAGATCAAACATTGTCTAATTTTGGAACTTAGTACTTCCAACACTTTATAGTGTATATGTGTATATATGCAAGGCTTTGTGCACTGCAAATGGCTGCACCTTTCCACACTGAAATGTGCCATGTGTTTATATTCCAGCAGAGACAGACTAAGCATAAATGCACAGATGAGGGGCCTGAAACATCAGAACCTCCAGAATCTTAATTTGTGCTTCATCACAGATTTATATTCACGGTTTTGAACACCCTTTTAATGGGTGGCAGTCGCTTAAAAGGAAAGTCAAGTTCTTTACCAGAAGAAGAGCATCTATATTTTACTGAGCTGACATTGTTGGGGAAAGAAAAGTTTTCCCATGTTTAGGCATTATTTTTGTCTTGGGTCTGGTGAGTCAAATTGCCATTTTGGTTTACAAGCCTGGCAGACAGTCAGAAGGAGGCCGTAGGTCTACAGAAATTAGAACCAGAAAGAGGATGTTGAACTCCAGCTATTTATAGCGAGGTTCTATTAATACCAAGCACTGCAGAAATAAAGAACAAACGGAACCAACTCCAGCCCTTGAGCTGTGCAGGTTCTGGAGCAAAGTCTGTCCCACGTGGAGTAAATAATTCACCTTCCTGGCCACAGCCAAAAGCACTTTGGGATTTCTGTGCCAGCTATGCGGAGAGGTGAAGGATTCCAAAGAATCCTGGCTCATACTGAGTGTCGATGTTTTCCCATCACAGTGTCTTAATTGTCAATCTGGAGGTGAGAGATAACAGTGCCCAATCTGCAAAGATGTTTTGGGAAAGAATTAATATGCATAGAGTGCTCTGAAGATAAAAAGAGTTACTTTGCATTTGTCTTAGATAACAAAAACCTTTGAAAGCCATGGGGCCTTCACAGAGGCATTTTTGTTTTAAGCAGTGTAGGATTTTGAGATTTCTTGTGTTTCTGTCGAGTGCATTTATGTAAGTTCTAATTTAATAGTTTGCAAAGCACAAACTGGCCACAAAATATTGGCCCCACATCCTCGACATTCAGAATCTGCTCTTCAAGGAAGCTCTGCACTCATGGCGCTTTCCATATCGTATTTCCAATTTGAGTAAATAGCCCCAGTTTAATACCTTAACCAATGTGACAGCACTGAATAGCAAAAATCAATTTTCTTGAGAGCCATAATCAATGCTTAGACAGATGAAGGCCCTCCACAGGTGGGGAATCCTATGAATTCATTTAAATGGATACAACTGTCTCATTTTTTATTTCCAAAATTCCTTGATAACTCACTTAAGAGATATAAAAGGCATTCTTTCACCCCCCCTCATATGGAGCTTTCTCACAAATAACATTTTCTCACTCAAAAATTGTTATTACAATAAATTTTTTTTTTCTCTTAAAACCAGCCAAGAAATCATATTCCTGAAGCTGGATACCTCCAGTATGATATAGGAGAATTTATAAATAATCATGAATGAAATATGTGTTTTCTTGTCTACCACTCTAGTCAAGAAGGAATCATTCTTGCAAAGGTCAATATTTTTTACTGGGTTATTAAACTTCTGCTGAGTTGTCAACTGTAGCACTGAGCCTTATTTTTGTGCCAAGTTTGGACTTTCTTCTTCCATTCAGGCAATCACTCAGACCTTCTGAGAAGAAAGCAATTGTGCCTGTGCCTTTACCATAAAGAAATAGATGAGAACTGGCTTTATTCCAAATAATTTTTCCCAGGATGCACATAATTATGACTGTCTATTTTAGCTCCATCTTCCCCCTCTATCTTGTGCTATATATAAAATTTTCTATGTTTGTCATTCACAGGCTGCTAGAAGAAGTGGCTGCCAGGCCCTTTCCATAATTGGTACCTCTGTTCTTATTATTGGTTAAATAAAACCTAAGTTTTGACATTGTTCAAAATTATGCAGTAATTTTTTTTTCCTGCATACCTCAACTGCCAGTGCCCTGTCAGTGTTTTATAGGAGAGTTTTTTAGGAGAGTCAAACCACGGCTCCTGCTGCCTTTAGGTATAACTGGGAGAGCTCTGCATTTCTTTCTGCATTTCTTTCTGCATAACTGCAGGAATTTTCGTATCAGGCATCCAGAAACCAACACTTGCTGTGACAGTCACTGTCAACTTTAGCTTCAGGATTTTTCCCATTAAAAACTGGCATATATATAGCAGAAAACCAAGAAAACCAAGTTCCACTGTCACTAATGGTTCTTCCCAAGGCAGAAATTACACAGATATTTTCTTTGAGAAATGTTCTGTTTTTTGAAGGGTTTTTTTTTGTTGTTTATTTCAGTTTATTTCAGTGGCCTCACTCATGCCGTTGGCTCTCAGACTGCTGCACAGGACCGGCTGAAGGGATGACACAGAGGAAGGGCAAGGAGCAACGTGGGTTAGAAGTTTCTCAGATCAACTTTGAAATGAGAATATTGGCCCAAGGGGCAGCCCTCTGCGAAACTGCTTCCAAAAACCCGCCGAAGGAGAAAAGTCTGCTTTTCCCTTCTTTTTTCAACTCACAGAAACTCCGAATTCACAACTGAAGAAGGAAATTCCAGCAGTCACACTCCTGCAGGGGAAAAGGAGGTTTCCTGCTGTAAAAAGGCAGGTATGGTTCAGCATTCTCAAACCAATTTTATGGTGATTTCAGCTCTTCTTTTGCTTCCACATCCCCTGAGGGTGAAGATTTGCATCTTACAGAGCATTCTTGTGATGAAATTTTCTGCAGATATTGCAGCATCTCAGAAATCACTCAGGTCTATTGGAAACACTATATGGGGAAACAGTATTTTAGCATCTGCCTCAAACTCAGAAAACAGAGGAAGCACCTTGGCTTTAATCCTGATTTCCTTTTCCCTTTAATGTTGATTTCCCTTCTTAATTTCCTCTTTGATCCCTTTTAAACCGACAATTATGGATCTCATAATTGTAACTAAATGACTGTGAAAGTCTAAGCCAAGTCAAAGCACTGCAAAGTGCTGCAAATAGAAGTAGACCAGACAGAATGGTGTTAAATGAACAAAAATGGCCAGTTTATTCACTGGAACAGTTATGCATTACACTGTAATTTTAATTGGAACATAAAGATGTAAGAATCAGTATATCGGCTTCTTTTAATTATTTTCTTCAGCACTAGAGTGTTTTTCCCAACCATTTGACTGCATGATCATATTACACATGTACAAGCACAGACTTTATGAATCCCTCACAAGGTATTAATCTAGGATTGTCTACAAGGACAAGGAAAAGTTAACATGGGAATTGCTTCAATGTTAAAAAATAATGATGCATTTTTGGAAACAAGAATTATTTAACTTTTTTTTTTTTTTGCTTTTAGCATAAAGTAGCAACAAGAAGAGTTTCCGATATTCAGTCTTTAGCAAATGAACATATATACTTTTATATTCTTCACCACCTAGAAACACTTCATCATTTAACCCCAAGAAGGCAGGACAACATAATGTCAATTCAACATAGGAGTAGCTGAGTTATTACAGCAGTAAACATACAGTATACAAATTTGTGTTTGTCACAAACTCCACCAATGCTAAAACTCTTTTGAAAAGAACACAGCAACCTGTATGGGTCATTAAATACAGAACATCATGCAAATGGAAACATTCAATAGATTACAAAAGTCACAAAACATCGGTTTTCTTTTTTCTTTTTAATTGTTTACAAAGGATCAAGTTGATTAACCCTTTAACAGTCAAACCACAGGGCTGAAAATCAATAGGGCAATAAGTAATAAAATGGACTTAATTTATCCACTGGTATAGCACACATAGCCATATCTGTGAACAGGAGAAATAATAATAAAATAAGCTAGATTACTCTTATTTCTTGTTCATAGCTGATAAAATACCAACTAGCTAGCAAGCCAGCCCACTTGAAACTTTTATCAAAAGATTCTGTTTACTGATTTTCCAAAATACTTTTGAAATCAAGTAACCACATATTCAATAAAAACTCAGATTACTAACACTGAGAAAAAACATACACCCTTAGCCACTCTTTTACAGCAGATCATGATAATCAGAACAAATAGAAAGCTTTGTAGAAAGACATTTTTGAAATACAAGGCTCTATCACCCAGAGTCTGCCCACACATTAACTCCAGTAATGAAATATTGGGTTTTTCCTTTACCTTTTGTCACTTTGTCACTTGGTTGCCATTACATTTTACAAAGGGGATTTTCAAGAACTCCACAGGAAACAGATTAAAAGCCAATAAGGATTTAAGCTGTGCGCCTCCAAATGAAAGATACAGACTCTCTGTGATAGTTCTCTTGCCCTTCTAGCAAGAGGAATATGCACATCACACAAGAAATAAGAATTTTCTAGCTTAGTTATGGATATGGAGAAGCTACACAATGTTAACAGTGTCATGCACACATTTTCCATTGCATATTTTGATGTAGCTGTGCCTGAAGGCGAAAGGCAATTGCTTTTTTATTTCTTTTCCGCTTAATTATACTAAAAAAACCCCTTAATGGTTAAAAAAAGTCTGAATAGTATATCTCCCTTTCAGACTCACTGCACACACAGCAAAGGAAAACTGAAGGAAAGGTGAAGACTGGAATTTTTCAAGAGGTAACTATAGCAATTATCATACTTCAAAGGTAAAACATCAGTCCCTGCCATTCTCAAACGAAGATTTCCGAGGAACAAAAGAAAGAAATTTACTGCAACCTCACTGGATATGCATCTTCTGCCAAAGAAAGGAGCAGACCTCAGAAAGGCTGATGAAATCTGTACTTTATGATGGAGATATCAATCCAGCTGTGAGTGGAGCTGGCAGCACAGCTGCTGACTTTGGCGTTGGATGAAGAACAATAAAGTTGGTACCAAAATGAGAGCCCAAACTCTGGGTGTTGTTCCCAGCGGGATAAGGACTGGGTCAGATTTTACCAACAGCTGATTTAAGTATTCCCAACGTAAATACGGTGAGCAGCCTTCATGGGTGAGGTCGTATTTTGTAAGTGAGGTTATATTTTGTAACATAATCTCCTTTATGTACACACATTAATATGGCAAATGGCTTAAACAGCTTGGTAATCGTCTTAAATGAAAAAATAAACTGAAAATCAACTTGGCATTAAAACCTGCAGCGTTAATTACAGTTTCATCCTATGAACTCTACTGTATAGCTATGATCACGTTAATTGACTGTGGAAAATGTGGATAGAGAAAGCACAGAGATGCCAACCTGTCAATCAGATCAATCAGAGAGAATATCACTATTTCCTCCATTTAGAAGGCAGAAAATTCTATACAATTAGCATGAAAAATGGTAATATGTGCTCTTTCTGTAAAACCTCCATATATGTTCTGACTGATAGAAAATATATTTTTCCATACTATTACATTTTACAATTTTTTCTTTTTTTTTTTCGTATTTCTTTCCTTTTCTTTTTTTCCGCACACATTTCCTATAAACTGGATTTCCAGAAGCTGGTCATTTCACTGAACAAGGAATAATTTTTCACTACATCAGAAAACAAAACCCAAACCAAAATGCCCCTATTTTGACCTAAATTACCCTATTTTGAGTAGGCTTTTTCACATCCAAAGAAATTTCAAGGCCATCATAGAGAACAAAAGCTGTGCTTCAGACACAAAAGTCAGAGCAGCATTTGAGTTTCTTCCTTACTGAGTAGGACACGTTGCAGTGCTTCTAAGTACACTCAACCATTACAAATATATGCATCATTTTTTCTTAATCCTTAAAAATCAGAATAGATATCAACACAACATAAACTAATTTAAAATGGGCAAAATGTAATATTTTGCAACCCTTAAAAAAACCCAGGCTTTTGTTTCTGGTTTTTGTCTGCATGTAAATATTTCCTACAAAATCTCTCACAAAGTTTTATATTATCAATCAATATATAACAAAGAAGAGGTTTTCATCTTAAGTTCAAGGTATGTATTTTATTTTATTTTATTTTATACTGATTAACTGACAAAAGTTGTCCCAGGGACCTACATAGTTTTGTAACTTACAATGCAATAACTACAACCATTTGTACATTGAAGTTGGTTTGTTTCTAGTTCTCCTACATTTCCAACACTTAATTTTTATTACATATAAAAAATGTAAATTGAAAACTTAGAAATTAAAAATTTAAAACTTAAGAGAATAAAAAAATTTATTTCTATAAAACAGGGCCACAACTTCTATACCATTGAATGTTCTTTCATAACTCTTGATCCACATGGACATGCATATGTTTCTAGACTGTCTTGATACCCTTTTTTCCCCCCCATAAATTTGTATCTATATAGAAAGGAAATGTACTTCACTGAATTACTGCTTAACTAAAGCTCAGGAAAATGCCTTTGATTTGGATATGAAAATAGGAAAAACTATTCCAAGTGCAGTCAGTGGTAACTGTATTCAAAGTGCTATGCAAATTCCTTCTCTTATTAACAATATACAATAACTGTCTTTGTTGGATGCAGAAATTCTTACACCAGACAGGGTCAGAGATGCTTTTTGAGGCCTGAATTTGCCTCAGACAAAATACTGTGTTTTTTTAAAAAATAATCAAAATAGCAGCTAAACTCAGTGTCAGACATGATGATGGGGCTGAGCAAAGTTCCACTTGACCTTTCTGTGACAAAACACAACGGGCAGGTTCAGTTTGGTACTGAACAGAGATGGAAAGGTAAAAATGAGAGGAATCACGTGAACCCCGTGGAAAGCAAAGTCGAAACACTGCCGGGTGTTATCTGCTTGATCTGATCAGGACTGGGGATCAGTTTGTTCCTATTTTCTCTATCTCTGAGTGTTTTGTTACAATAGCTCAGCTGCTTTGCCAAGGTTACACGACAGACGTTGTTGATGACATAAAATATTTCTATTTACAGCACCTTTGTTCTTGGTACTATGGTAATAATGATTTGTTAGGCACACTGAGTGGTCACCGATTCTTTCCTCTGCTGATGTTTTGTGTACTGTAACATTTAGTAAGCACTGTTACTAAAAAATCTGACTTCATTTGCTCAGATTCAGGCAGGATTTGAAAGAATTGTTCCAGCCACACCTGCAGCAATTTTTTCCCAGCTGCCCTGTACTGTGTTTCCCACTCGTAGGTCACCCACGTGCTGCAGAGAGGGAATAAAGACGTGGCAATATCTGAGCCTTTCTTCTGTAAATAAGTTAAGGCCACCTCACAAAACAAGGAGCCTAGTTACCAACAAGGAGGCAGGCAGAGAAATGCAGATTTCTCTCTCTAGCTGACGACCAGATGGGAAACCCACAGATGCTGAACCACAACTCTCTACCTAAATACTTGCCTTGCTGCCAGGTACAGTGCAAAATAAACTCCTCTCCCCTTGGTTTTGTTCTGAAACTCGCTGCTTTCGAGAGAAAAACAGGCTTACTCAGCTTTTACAGGAAAGAATCTTTAACTGGGAACACTGTGCACTGTTGCGATAGAGTCTGCGAAGTGTTGATCACCTGAGTATTTGTCAGAAACTGACGTGAGCTAAGGTTCTGTGTCTGTTGATTTTTGGCAAGGAAAAAATGCACTACAGTAAAGTCCTGCTGACTCTGATCCACACCATCAACCCTACCTGCGTGAGTCCTTTCACCACAGAATAATTCACGCCACTTCCCCACTCACACTAGCCTTTCCTGGTAAGGCCTCGAGCTAGGATCCTGGATACGGGAGCGGGAGGAAAGAATGGTTTGAATTAGCACACAGCATTTGACTTATTTTAGATTTTCTTTCTCAGATACCAAATAGAAAGTAATCCCAAAAAACAGCACCAATTCATGATGCGAGAAGTGTAATTACAATGCAAGCAAACAACTGAAAACAAATTGATACATTATCCTTTCATCTCCTTCTTAGGCTTAATAATTATCTTTCAGTGAAGAGCTAGAACAAAACCAGAAGCTAGTGTAATAGCAATTAAAAAAACAAGTGCATAAACAATATCAGTGCAGCAGCAAAATATACAGTCATTGTTAACATTCCAATTCAACCCATTTCCAACATTTTTGTGCAATAAAAATTGGCCATATGCCGGCCAATGCAACAAGCCTCTTTTTAATATTAACACAGTCATTCTTCACTGAAGCTATTTCTGCTTGGATTTAAAAAATAAAATCAGTTAAATACAACTCTCACCAAAAAAAAAAAAAAAAAAAAAGAAAGACTGTATTTTATAAACACAAAATTCTGGTGCAAATAATGTAAGAAATAAATATCACACCCTTGAAGACAAAAGGAAATTTGAACTCGTTCCTATGGCTGAACTTAAGAGGATGTGAGGGTAGGATTTTTGTAACATATTTCTTTAACATTGGCTTAAGTCTCTCATCATTTCAGAGGTAAAGCCAAGCAGCTGGGAGGAACATTTTTGTCGAGATGTTAAATTTCACTACACTTCAGCTGTGACAGCACAGTTTGAGTACAATCAAAGGAACCATAAAAAGTCTTCTCGATAGGTTGGGCTCTGTGCTTTGTGTTCTTCTTCTCAACCTTCCCTCAGTTGCCAGAGCAGGGGATTTGAATCCAGACTTGCCAATGCAGCAACAAGGCAGGATTGGCTGCCACTTGCTGGGAGCAACCCCAACCTTTGTTGCATGAACTCCGCTCTGCTTGCATTTCCTCTTACGTTGCATATGAAGATTAGGGGTAAGGAGGAGGCTTAGAGAGACAGTTGAGAGGGGCACACTGAGAGCTGGAATGTGGCTGCTCTTCTGGAAGAGCATTAGGACTGGAAATTAAAAAGAAAAGAGAAAAAGCGCTTAAAATACAAGGCAAACTTTTTACAGGCATGTCAACAGTACAGGGCTGGAAATGCACTTTAAAAGGGGATGGAGCCTCATCTCTAAATCCAAATCCTCAGACACACAGTACACATAAAACTCGGTGCACAGCAAGTCAGGGACACCTGGATGCATTTGTGAAGTGGCCCAGATCTCTCACTTGGCAGTTCCTGCACACAATTTTGCTGTTTGCATGCTGGGATGGCAAAGGCTGTGTGGAGAAAAAATGCATCTGTGATGTGGGGGAGCAAATCTGAAGGACAAGATGCAGGTGCCGTCTTTATGTGAGTGGTAAAGATTTTCTATGTGCAGCTGATTCACTGTTTGAAATGAGGGGCAGTGCCAGGCTGGAAATCAGGTTTCATGGCTTTGTGAAAATGGGATGTCTTACTGAATTTGCCCTATTTACTAATCATTTGGACAAATACAAATGTGTATTTGTACAAATTTGAAGAATTTTGTACATATTTGAAGAAGTGTAGCCTTCTTCATCATTACATATTTTGTAATTTACAATCCCCAAGGGTGGGAATTTTCATGTTTTGGTTGGTTTTATTTTGGTTTTGTGCTGTTTGAATCCTCTTCATTCTGTCCTACACTCCTGTCATTTGACTGTTTTTCATGTGCAATTTGTCTGATAACAGCATTCATCTGATAAGATTCTAAAGTGCATTTATAGCATTCACAGGCACATCGTGCAGAGAGGTCAGAACCAGCTTTCAGGGGCTGGAGCAGCAGCAAAGATAAGGGGCAGCTAACACAAACACACCCCAGCTCTTGGTGCAGAGTTGTAAAAAAACAAGATACCAAAACAAAATGCAAGAAAATGTCATTTATACAGAGAAGAAGAAAAAAAAAAAGGAAAGAAATACCAAAAATCCCCAATTCTTTAATGTGTCTAGGAAGAGTTTTCCTTAACACTTCAAATGTTCTACAGTGTTGAAGTTATTCCAAGCTCAACGGTGTGATATATGATAAAGCACCGTCATTTATGTCTCTGTCTTCACAAGAATTTGTCTTTTCTCTTTTCTCTCTTTAGAAACCATGCTTTTACATATTATCTCTGCAGCACAGACTATTGGAGCATTGGCTGAAGGAATGCAATTAGTCTGTTGCTGGAAATGAATCAGTTTGAAATGCCAGAGGTATTTGGAAAACTGCTACTGGAAATGCCAGTGGTACTGAAAATATCTTTAGTTCCCACATACAGCATTTATTTAAGGAAACAAAGCAATGGCATTGTGTTTGACTGAAGATGGAAAGAAATGTGCACCACCACCATTAAAAAAGTTGATGGCAATGTCCACATTCCCAAACCAGAGAAATCTGGGAGGCTTTGACCACGAATGTGCAGGTATTACAATTCAGCAGGAGCTCCAGTCCTTGCACCTCTGGGCTTATTTGAAAGTCACAGAGTTGCATGTCTTAAGTTAGGATCTGTTTCTCATTAATGCTCCTGAAGATGAGTTTCTTGATGGCAAAATGGTTGCTGAGAAGGGCTTGTAGAAGCTCAGGAGCTCCCAAGCTTTGTTTTGTGCTCAGCTGTCTAACATTCAGAAGTGTAATGTTAATATAATGGACCATGATGCCTTAGTTTATATATTGATTTAGTCTAAACCTAAGCACCTAGGCATAAATATTGAACCTGAAATGTCTCCTTGAAGCCTTTAGTAGTTGGACTTGTTGAATCAAACACTCTGAGAAGACATCAAGCCTGTCTCCTCTAAGGAATTCTTTCCATGGCTGTATCTATAGAGCATCCACAGAGAGATCTCATTGAGATCTTTGTCACACCAATGACTGTGTCAGGAGTGACTGCAGATGGACCCAAAAGGTCTCTATTTACTCTCAAACTTAGCCACTCATCAAGAGCCAGCTCCTGGCTTCAGCACCTCCTGTTTTCAAGACAGGCTTAGGAGAAACATTGGTCCGGATTCCCTCAGAAATAGAAAACGAATTAGAATTTTAACATCATATTTGGGGAAGACAAACAAGCAGGTGATTACGTGACCCTGCAAAGACTGGTTTCACTCTTCTTCCTTGCTGCCTTGTTTCTTTTTTAACAGCACTCTATAATTGCCAGAGAAGAACAGAAACTCAGGGTGCACATTCCTTGCTCGTTAGCAGAGATGGGTTTGTCTTTTGGGGCTTCCTTCCTAACTTTAAAAATAAGCAGCAAAAGCTGTTCGTGCTCCGAGGGAGAGGGCTGGTGAGGAAACGGCTGCAGTTACAACTCGTTATGTACAGCAGTGGCCCGAAAGAACCTCTTTGAGACACATCAGATTCTCCTCTACACAAATATAACCAACCATAATGACATTATGGCATGACCTTCAGTACAAAGCCAGCCATGACTGTAAAAACTGTAATGCAAACTATCCGAGGCTATGCTCAGATTAGCAATTCTAAGCACTGTGCTTAGAATTATTTTAATTTTATTTTCCTGCTAATTCTGCGTTGCTTCTTATTTTGAAACACAAGCACACTTCTGTGTGCAGAAGAAATAGAAAAATTTGTCTCGCTGTTTCCTTTTCAACCAATAAGTATTAGGGGCATTAGGAAGAGGAAAAAAAAAAATGCAAGGCTATCAGGCACCTTTATAGCAACATATATAACCACATCACCTGCAGCCCCAAGAGACTGAAATCTTTTTCTAAAACCCTGCTGTTATACCTTCCTCTCTTCAGAAAGTCATCCAGCCCATTAATGCAGATTATTGTGGCAGTACATAAACTAAAAATACATCAGAATCAGCAAGAACATGTGGCATTCAATGTGCTTTTTATGGCAGTAGAGGTGTGGTGGCAGCAGGTCCTGGAGCTGAGCTATCACCCACTGACACAGACAGCAGAGCATGGCATGGGACATTAATAACACAAAGCAAGAGAGAGACATGGAAAAACCCCAGGTTTTGACTATAAACAGAGAATAAGGAAGGACATTGTTATGTTCCTCCCATGGGATACCTGCAGTTTTAAAAACATTTGGTTTTAATGGACATTTTTGTAAACATCTCTTTAAATGCTGCTATTATTTGGGGGCGTAGTCATTAAGTTGATGAATAAAGCCTGTGCAATGTTTTGTGTTAATGTTATTGTCTGGCTTTATGCAGCTCTTTTTTTTTTTTCTTTCCCCTGGCACTCAAAATGCTAATCATGTATTTCTAAAATTAACTGGAAAATAGTGTGCAAAGCCCTTCAGTATTCATAAGTTCTCTGTTCTGTCTTAAAGATGTCGTTCACATGCAGCATTTTCTGGCATTGATTGTAACTGTAAGAAATCAGCAAAGGAAAACATAAACAGACCAGTGATATTTGCAGAATGCAACCATTTTGCATGCATTAGTTTGCATGTTTTAAGTTATTTTCAAGTAATTCCCTACTTCATATAAATAAAAGCATTATTTCTTATTAAAATGCAATATTAATGTAATTATCAATTAAATATTTGGGTTTGTGGTTATTTAATTAACAGGTGATTTGGGTCTAGAGTTTTGGCCTGTGACGATGAAAATGAGGTGTTCACTGCATTCAGCAGAAACCTGAATACAATCCACAGATGGACACACTCTATTTAATATTGGATGATGGCAATATTTTAGTCTTGTCCAATACAGTCCATCAGACAGGGGCTAGGAAGGGGGAACAGCATCCAGTAATTTTCAGGGCAGGACTGGATTTGGTTGCTTGCCCCATATCCCTGGACCCAGAAACTGAGGAAATGCATGGAAGACAGTGAGAATTTCATGCATCGTTGCATCAATTTACTTGAAAAAAATCTCTTAAGGGAAGTTCTCACAGATTCTCCAATCAAGTTTCAGCTGAAACATGCAGATTGAAGCAAAAAGTTCAATGTACAGCCAAAATGAACTGGCCAGGAGTGTCCTGGAGGTTTCATTTGGCTTGAAGCTGTGCATAGTGAGGTTTACCAAAGCTTATGCAGTGAAATCAGAATTACAAAAAATGCCAGAGTGATACCAGTCCCACTTAAAAATCACAGTAGAGATAATGAATGAGGGAAAGCTCTCTGTGAATCTACCTGTGTTATGGTCAGGCACATTAACTGGTTTGAACATGATTAGACATTGCAGGATGTGGGGAAAAAAAAAATCTGTGTGAATCACAAGCCTCAACAAGCTCTTGTTTATGAGTAAAATGCCACTGGGAGGTCAAATCACCGCAAGAATTGTGCTGGAGATTTTAAAAAACAAGCACAGGTCTCTCTGAAAATGGGTGACTTCAGGGCTGGGCAGAGCTTTCATTTGCCTCATTCGGCATCAGCATGGACATAAATCAGATGTGCCATCCCAGCAGGGACTGCCAGAGGACAAGGGGGGCTGGGACAAGCTCCTGTCTTCCTTCTCTGCTGCATTTAGAAAATCTGAACCTCCTACATCTAACTGGTACCTTAAATGCCCTCAAATTTTACTCCAGATTCCAATTACTTTATTTAAAGAACTCAGCAACTTGTGCCATCATACTGACTTGCACTGAATTTATTGTTCTGCTTCACTGCTTTACGAAGCTGGGTAGGTGTGTGGCTGAGGCAAGCAAGGCAGCACTGGGAATATATTAAAACCAGTATAAAACAGTATCCCCTCCAAAGACAATTTTTCAGCTAAATGTGTGTGTTGTTTGTAGGATGACTGACCTGAAATTTTTTAAGTATTAGCCATATTTTAAATTATCAGAAGAAGGTGATGCTTGCAGATAAATGTACAGCAGTAGCAAATCAGGCAGGTTTTCCATTCAGAGAGGAATTTTTAATATTACAGAAGGAATTGGTTAGCATTTAGAGAGGGATGGTAGTAGAGCATAATCTCCACCAGGAGAGGAGCTCTGGAAGGAATAGAATAGACATTTTTTTGTGGTAGTAAATTAAATAGGGTTAAAATAAGACTTGTTGACATTAAGCTTCCCTGTATCCAAAGCACCTAACGATAATCTCAAATTGCTGTAACATCTAAAATACAGCAGCATCACTTCACTGACATTTTAAGGATTTTAAATGTAACTTGTGATTTTCTTTTCAGTGAGCTGTAAAACTCCAAAGTGCAAATCAGTAAATGATACTTTTCAGTTATAATGAGTTTACACCACCTTCTCAGCAAAATGTTCATATTACTCTTACAGAGTAAAGAAGATTATAATACTTCCACTTTGTGGGCAATAAAGGAGAGGCACAACTCAGTCACTACAGTTCAGGCCTAAAATAATATAACCTATTTCAAATGAGAGTATAGACATAAGCAAGTATCAGCACAGAACGTACCATGAACAGATAAAAAATTATTGTAATGTCCTTTTGCTTAAGTCTGGGGTTGTGCCTTGATTAAGTCAGCCATCTCAGAAGCCTGATTTGGCCTTTGCACCACCTATGAGCAAGGACATCCAGAGTTTACTTTTAAAAACAAGATTAAAAACTGATTGCCTTGGGTCTGAGATTCCAAGTCAGGGAGAGCTTTCTTAGAAATGTTTGCTAAATGCCTTTAAAATGCCACCTTACAAAAGGGAAGCCTTGAAATTAAAAGTCCCCCATTTAAGTAAATCTTTCTAGCAACGAAATAAAACCATTACTATCTTGGCATCATTGAGAAACTGCTTTAAAATATCAAGTGAGGGCTTCAAGATCCAACTTTGCTTTTTTTTTTTCCCCGTATTTTTACAGGGAACCAAGCGCACGAACGCCGTGACTCATGTTGGTGCTGTCACTGCAGAAATTCTCACTGTTAAAGGTTTGCTGTTAGAGAAAAAGTGCAGAGGGTTTGTCTGAGGAAGAGGAGGGGGCGGCAGGCGTGCATGCAGCTGTGTGCAAAGAGAAGAGAGTTAGTGCAGTTTACCTGACAGTCTGGCAATCTGGCCCCCTGGCTAGTTGTGAGCCGTGTGGCGGTATGGAGGCAGCAGGCTGCTGACAATCTACGAGAAACTGATAAATTAGACATATATACAGAGAGATTACAGAGCAAGGGGTTAGTAACGGCACTACACAGGCTGCGCGTCTCAGGGAGAGATTTAGTGAGGAATGTGCTCGTGGTGCCTTATCTGACACAAACACCTTTTTTCTGATAGCAGTGGCATTGGCTGTTGCCTTTTTCTCCTTTTCAGAAATATTTGGGTTTGTTTTCCCTCAGCATTGGCGAATTTTTGTTTAAACAGACAGCAGTAATGGGCTGTATTCAGGATCTGGGTTTAAACCTTGTACCTCTCATTCTGCTCGTGATGAAGTTGCTTTGCTTACAGCTAACATGGAAAGTGTCAAAGCTACTCAAAATTTATCCAAAGAACTTATATCCATATAAAAACAGTTATGTCACCTCATTATAACATAAAACAAAAAGCTTGTAAGAAAGTCTTCACAATTTCTGAACAGAGATTGGGGTCTTTTGTAGGAAAAAGGGAGAACTTGATATAGTGAGTTTCACTGTCTGTCTAGATTATTTCATCAATTCCCTCTCAAAGAAGTTTCCACATTAATCACTTGCACAGCTCTATGATGGTTTGTAATTTATTAAATAACAGTAAAGCCAAGAAAACCTTCATTGCTATGTTTTCCTTTGACATTCAAAATATGAAGACAGCTTTAAACTCTGTAATATTTCTGGGGCTTCATGAAAGTGGCTGAACAAGACAACCCTGTTTTCTTTGCACTACTGAGACTTCCAGATCTGAAGATTTGCTCCTTTTCCCTGCAGCATTCTGGCCTTTCATTCCCCTGTCTGTGTGATTCAGATTGTCACACGACAGAGTCAGCAGGGTCTTTTCAAATATTAGAGTCGATGGGTGAAATTCTGACCATATGAAAAACTCCTGGAGATTACTTTTTTTCTCCAGTAGGATTTGCAGACCTGTCATCCCTCCTGACTGCTTCAACCTGATTCTCAGCCTCTTTGGTGGAATGGGGTTGTTTTCCCCTGAACCTTGAAATTGAGACTGCGGAACTTCACGTAGTCAGAAAGAATTTTGGTTTGTTTTTTTCTTTCCCATTGGTTGCTACTTAAACTTCAACACCAGTAATCGTTATTCTTTACAATGCAGATGTTTTTCAAAACCCCCTTCTATTCTTTGTCTCAATCAAGTGGAAGAATATGCAAGTAATTTGCTGTCAAGAGCGTTGAGATGGCGTCAGGTGCCGCAGAGCAGCGCACCTTCCCACAACACTGAACTCCATATCCACTATCAGAACAATTCCCTGTCTCACCAGCCTGCAGGGCCTCTCCTGTGCAAATCTGTGCTGACCTCCAGTGGGTGGAAGCAAGTGTACCCAAATCATTGGTTTCTTCCTGCTTCAGCAAAGAGGAGAAATGCTTGGAGCAATTTTCTAGTATTTTCTAGAAAAATGCGTGCACAGTTAGTGCTGGCACCATTGTGTCTGGAAGCAGAAACAGAATAAGAAAGGATACTGTGCACTCTCATTGACCAGGATTGTCACCAAAGCCCTCAGTGCATCTTTTAGCAGAGGAGTGCAAGAGCTGGAAATGGATTTGAGTCATGAATAGAAGGGTCTGGCATTTCAAAGCTCAACTAAAATAAGAGGTGTCTGAGGAACAAACAGAGCAGACTAACTGCAGGCAGAAAATTATTGCAGAAAAAAAAAATTAATTAATGCCTTATTCTAAATAAAATAGTTTGCGGAAGTCCAAAGAAAAGTCATCCCTGACAGCTTATACAAGGTAGTCAGTGAGGAAAGGAATGCTGTGTGATGAAAAGGTGCAGACAGGTTCCATTAATACAGAAGAAATTGTTCTGACAGGCTTTTCCAGAACAACACAAACGCCTGATTTATGATCTAGTCTAACATCTCAAGCACAGTGCAAATAGTTCATGATGCACCTTGATCTGCTACATTTGGCAGAATGCACAAACAGGGAGCCAAATTCCGGGGGGATTCTGCGAGCTGGGTAATGACTCCTTCAGTGTGAGCACACTCCCTTGGCTTTGTGCGAAACAATTCTAGCTGGTGTCAGCACAGCTCGTGCAATCTGCCCCACATTCACACCAGGACCACATCTGGTGATCCACATGCCTTAAAATGACTGACTCGTCCTCCTGCACCCTCCAGGAGTGAAGTTTCTGAGGATTATGCTAGGAAAGAGCTAAGCAGAATGCATATGGCTTACATAGACACATTTCAAATTCAAAGGAGCTTCTTATCTACTTATGTCCAAGTAGCTGTGCGAGAGCTAACTTTATTCCTTCTATATTTAATCCTTTTAAGTATTTTGGCGGATTTATAACACCCTTCTCTAATGTCATGACAATCATAAAATGACTTCTTTCCGCTAAGGAACTCCTGCCCGTATGAAGTAAAGGTTTGGTTTTTTTTTCTTAAATTCTCTGCTGGAGGTTAAAAGTTTCAAAAAAGCCTTTACTAATTCTGTGGTCAATGTCACATGCCATGAAGACAAGGTAAGAAAGACATGCTCTCTTCTATTAAAAAAAAAGTAAAAATAAATTTTAAAATCACATTGGAAGAAGCCTGTCACCTGTATTTTCCAAATCTCAGGGCCTGTCAGTCAAGCTACAGAGTGAAAGGACAGTTTGCCATTTATCTAGAAGGTACTTGGGGTACAGACACAGATTACAATTTTTGGTGTGTCTTCTGAGACTACCACCCAGAAAATCATTAATAAAGTTATTAAATACAGACTATCTTATTTCTCCATCATCTTAATGTGCTGTGAGGAAATAAACCAGTTTGGGGCAGGGGATGAGCTAGCTGATCTCAAGTCCTTTTAAATTCCATAAAGCTATAACCAAGAAATTAATTTTAGTGACCATTTCAACCACAGATGGCAAAGAGGAGCTATTGTACACAGAAATTCAAATGCCAGTTTTCACTGAATTCATCAAGACTTGTGTCTGCAGAGCCTTGTGACAGCATCCAACAGCACTCACCCCTGGCTCTGTTGGAGCTTTGAGGCTTGATTTGTGCTACACATTAGTTCTGTCTCAATTTTCCAGTTCCTGACATTTTAGCCACTTGCACAACGATGATGCAAAGGGCTCAGAGATTCCCCCTCTCACAGATTAGCCACTGCTGATTTTCCTTTGGACCTTAATGCCTGCTCCTAATCGGGCTAATCAGCTCCTGATGTAAGAGCATTAAAAAAAACCCAGGCTCAGAGAAACTACATCTGCTCACATGAGCACTGAACGTGCTACTATAAATGATCTCTGAGAGCAAATCTCACCAAAAAAAGTATTTTCCTGTGCTTCCCTTTGGCTCAGCCACAAAAACAACACATTTCCCTCGTGTCACAAGATGTGCTCTGCCCTCCAGTCTGTGACCTGGGTGACTCTAACCAGCACAGCTCTGCTTTTCTGGGTTATTTGTGTCTGAGATGGGTTTGCCTTCTGTTGACATCAGCAATGTCCTCAGTGAAAAACCTACATGCAAGTGTTTCCAGTCCCACCTGCTCAGGACCCCCAGCACACTGCAATGAACCTTTCAGCACATTTGGACTCTCGGTAAATTCCTAATCTCTCACAGTGTTGTGAGACACCAAGACTACTCAGAATCCCAAGATAAGCAAAACATACTTT
The DNA here is from genome assembly GCA_013400915.1 of Pardalotus punctatus. NCBI lineage: Eukaryota > Metazoa > Chordata > Aves > Passeriformes > Pardalotidae > Pardalotus > Pardalotus punctatus. The sequence goes on from VZTX01029381.1 coordinate 23,362, forward strand.
TAACTGCATTTAGTTCAGTTAATCAATGAAAAGCTTTTATCCCCCCTTCTATCTGAAAGGGTAAAATTGAGAGTCAAACAGCAAATCAGTCAGCAGGTACAGTTACATATTTGGCATTTCTGATATGAAAACATTGGGAAAAATCTGTTTTTGCTAAATGAAAATCTGTCAGTAAATGTTAGGACAAAATGTGAGATTAAGGCCTTTTCAGCCTGTTAAAACAAACCTTCCCCAGCATCCCACTGATCACTTGAGGCCAATTGAAACTCCTTCTTTACTAGTTAAAAGTTTTCAGGCTATCTGACTTTGTGTTACGCTACCTGATGTCAATTGAAATTGCTCCACCAAGCTTGAGGAATTTGATAACATGTCTATGAAGCTATTATTGACAATTTACTTGAAAAGAGAAGCTGTCTCCATTAATATGGTAATGAATTTTTTTCTTCCCTGAAATGTCAATTTAATGGGAAAGAATGAATGGCTAATAGCATGAGTTGATAGCATTGGGCAAAGAGCAGATCAGTAGCCTCCTCATTTTGCAGATGTAAAAACGTTAAATCCCAGAGCGAGACCTACAATAAATCAATCCTTTCTGCTCAAAGGTGAGTGAGGAACAAGTATAATTTCCAAGCCAAAGGACAAATGGGAGATGTCAAGAAGAATGGGGCAGAGGGTACTAAGATGCTTGCCCTCCTTGCTGAGATTTGTAGAGATGCTTTCAAGCTGCACTCTGACAGGATGAGCAAAGTCCCAAAACTGTTTATATTCAGGGGTGAAAAGGACATAAATTTATACAATTTGACCAGCTGATTTTTCTTATAATTTATCTCCATTTTTCTAATGAATGCCAAGAAAATTTTGACTGTCCTCAAGGCCAAGAGGAACTTCAAGAGGTAACAGTGACCACAAAGAACTGCTGGGAAGAGGACAGCTGTGACTTACCTTTGGAAAAAGCCACAAACTTTAATAAAGCTCACCAGGTCCAGCTTAGCTCCTGCCCATTTTCCTGCACCCACATCATCTGGGATTTCCCACTGTCTGAATTTTACCTCTGTTCCCGTTAAACTGAATAATGGATCATTGGTTGGAGACAGATGTGTCAACCAAGTATCATTTTCAGATTTCTTCACAGTAAAGGTGATCTACTATGAAATCCCTATGCTGAGAGTGCAAGTACCCAGGTAACTCCCACCTTAAGCTTGCTAGTCAGGAAACTTAGTGTTTTACAAGACTTTGGATTGGAGAAGTTGCAACAACAATTAATTCTTCCACTGCCTATTTCTTAGTCTTCTTAAAAACGATTTGAAAAATAAGAGATGTGAGCATGCTGCTGAACTCCCATTATTTACCAACATCTATATGCTGCCCTAAGATGAGTAGGATGCATCTAAAATTCTCATCTCCCCATATCCATGTTCTTTTCCCAGCAATGTCCCACTGTTTCTACATTCACAGCCCTTCCTGCTCCTCCTCCTCCTCTCACTATTTTAGGACAAGCTCAGAGTTAACAGAGGGCTTGCTGTCAAATGCTTCTCAACAGAAAGAGCAGGTAGGGAATTTAATTGCTATTTTCTGATGGCATTTAGGGAAATGCTGTCTGTCTTGGTGATCCCACCAAGGGACTCACGGAGCATCACTAACAGCTCCCGCCCTGCCTGGCACCCAGCACACACAGCCATGGTTTAGTAGGTCACTGATTCCCGGGATTTCCACAACATGTCCGTTTTCTTGGCTGTGTTCTAGTGAGGTCTATCATCTATACAACAGCTACCCTGTATGGAGTGCTTTTACCCTTCATTTCCTTATTCTGCCTGACTTCACTCGTATTTTCCTTTTAGACCTGAATGATGCCAAATCTAGAGAGCTGTTCCCTCACAGTCCGTGTGTTTCAGTGGGAATTTTGCCTCCTACCTCAAAGTAGAGGGATAAAGTTATATCCCAGCCTTGCCTTTTCCTGTAGCTCATATTCAGAATAGCTTTTAAGAAAGAAATAATACCTTGTCATTATCAAAATTAGTGAAATGCATTTTTCTCCAGTTACAGGCTCAGAACATTAAGAGGTTTCTTGTCAGCTCTGTAGCCTTTTTCACACTTTCTATATCACGATGTGTTTATGTTATTTCTCAAATGGTTTCTGTGAATGCTTTAAATAATTCCTCATTAAATCTACTGAGAAGCTAAATAATGGGTTAGTAAAACAGCAGAAATGGAAATGGCAGAAGCTGAAAAATATATCTTCAGTTCCTTTCTTTTACATACATAAAAAGTTCATAAAAAGCACATTTAGAAAGGTCTGATGATTCATAAACACTAAGAGACACACACATTTTAAACATTTCAAGAGGAAAAGAAAGGTCTTAAAACTACATAAATCATCACACTTTGATCTTGTTGTTTACCATGGAAACATAAGTCAAGAACACATTTCAGGTCACAAAATCATCCAGAGCAAAAATACTTGCACTATTATTTGGATAAAGAAGGGCCTGATCCAAAATTTGAAGTCAGTGGGAGCAGTAACTTTAGTAGGCTTTGGAAAAAACAACAGAAGTTACAATTATAAGGTTCTGTGCCCTAAAAAAATGCAGGCAGGGAGATACTTCCAATCAAGGACATTAATGTTGTTTAAGGAATGGCTGTGAGCTTACTCCAAACACCACAACATCTCAGGGAACTGCTCTATTAGAGAGCTAAAATATCAGCATGTCTCATTTGAACAGAGACTCACTTCAAGTTTTGTCTATTTTATGAGGCGAAAAGCACAATATTGAATATTCCTGTGTATTTGATGGCAAAAATCAGCAGGTCATGAAACCACATTAAACCTTGTAATGGAAGAAGATAGAGATGGATGACTTTTGGTACAAACATCGTAAAGATATTTCAATCTCTGTTTTAGTTAATTGATAGGACTGGATTCCAAAGCCCAAAATTTTCATAGAAAGCAAAAAATATCTGGTAACATGCCTTAAAGATTTGATGTGTCACCTGTATACCTGTTTAGCTAGAAAAAAACAGAAGTCTAAGTAAGACTTAACTGGAGAACTTCAACAAATGATGCTAATGTAAACCATTCAATCCAACAATGATGTCATAGCTTAGATACAGAGAGAAAAATGTCAATAACCTTTTAATGAAAATATACAGCAGTAAGGCATGGATTTCACTGCAATCTTTTTTTTTTTTAATGTTTTATCAAACAAATTAGGGCTTCTATTAAAAACAGATTTTGTTTCCGAATTTCTTTATATAGTGAAAAAGTGTAAATAAAAATAAATTAAACCTGTAGAACTGCAGTGAATTCATGCCTGAATAGCTAAATCATATTGAAGTAGCTAAATTATATTGATCAGCATGAAATGTATGGGTTTGGTCTCATCAGTGGCAACTGGAGAGCTAAATGCAAGAGAGGAAAAGCACAGAGTGAAAAGGTCCTGTTCACAGTGGCACCAAGAGGTAAAAGTACATTTAGCCAGCTGACTTCTTCATCAGTTCCAGCCAACCAATGTCCTTGGCAAGGACACTGCTCTTCAAATTCAAAACGGCCTCCACGAGGACAACAATGCTTGAAATGGCAGAAATACGCAATGCTCATTAAGGGCAGCTAAATGAGCACATCAGATGCAGGACATGGCCCTGAGAGCAGGAGGATATATACATAAATCTGTATATATGCACCGACACCGCTCATCAAACAATGAACGTGGAGAGACACAAATATGGCATGTTTACAGAACCCACGAAAATAGGACGATGCAGAATAAAAAAGAGAGAACACACATAATAATAATGACTGAATTATCCTTTTTGTGACGAGCATCATATTCAGGTTAAAAAAAAAAACAACCTTACACCTCATTTTTTAAAAAAACCTACTAAAACATAAAAATTCTATTTTTCGTGAAGAGCAGAGACAGATTAGACCAATATTACATGAGTCTTACAACAGCCTGATTGCACGAGCTCAGAGACATCTTGCAGGTACAGGATCATCATCAACACAAGTACATTGTCAGGGGATAAAAATACAACATTCCTTCTCAGAAGAATCATCCATGGATCTCTAATGAAGGAAATGGCAGTTTGTACTCAAACTAAATTTGTGTTGCCACAATAAAGTTGTGGGGTTTTTTAAAAAAATAATGGTACTGAAGAACTTCCATGCTTTGGATTGCTTGGATGAAGCAAATCAAACTTTCCTGAGGGAACAATTCAGAGCAGACTAGCCTGACTATTTAAATAATATATGGCTGCATATCTTACATAAGAGCAGTGGCTTTGTTAACCACCTATCCTGCTTTTCAAGAATAAACTGTTTCACTGAAGGTAGAGAAAAATCCACATTGTTCAGAACTCAGTATAAAATTATCTAATTTAAAATCACCACAGAAAGAGGTATCTAGATCCTAGTTATGTCAATTTTCCTCTTCATCAATCTATAAAATTTGTTCACAAAGAAGAAGTAAGAAATATTAAAAAACTCTTCACTGTGTGACCTGAGCAATCACAAAGATCTACAAAGCACCCTCCTGGCAAAACTCATTTCTGAGCTGGCAGTGTTCCTCAAAGGACTTCTTCCACAACCATTTTTAAAAGAAGCTGTGCTTTCTTCCGTGTTCAGATTTCCAACAGTCCTGCTGTTTCACAATTGAGAAGTGCATAAAAAAGCAAAGTTGAGACACTGAAGTAATGCCTAGAGCAGCAAGGCTTAGAAATTTGTGAGGAGCTTTCTGACATTCGTACTTCAGCTCAAAAGCAAAGCCAAAACTGTTTTTGGCAAAATATTCCTAAACAAGCAAAAATTGGGCACAGCTAAAGACCTTGAACGTTGAACTTGAAGGCAGCTTGTACTCACAATACACCTTTTGAAGGTGATTTCCTGTATATTCACACTACCTAAACAAGGTGAAGCAGCAAGAAGGAGGAGCCAAAACCATCAATTTTGCCCCAAATGCCAAGTTCCACTTAAAGGTTATTTAAAGAAAAATAAAGAAGGAACGTGAGCTTCTGGTTACACAGGGAATAATCTTTTATAGGATATTTCTGAAAGGCACATCTGAAACACTGCACTTAAAAAAAAAGCTCAAAACCCAGAAAGAAAAAATTTTAAAATAGCACAGGAGTGTATTTCTCATCCCTCGAGCCAGGAGGGAATACTCAACACCTCCCATGGCCTATCAAAAGCCCTTAATTCCCTATAACTCTAAAGGCCACCCTACTCAGAAGACCCTCTGCTCCTTGTGTTAAATTGTGTTTGTGCTACATCAAAGAGATCGATCCATTCCCGGGTTTCTCACCCATTCTTCACACATTAAACCTCACTCACTGTAAAGGCAAGTAGCCAAGACAGCTCTTAAGCAATTCCCCTCAAGTTCCAACTTAAATCTTTAGTTATAAGACTTTCTAGGACCTCAGCATTTGGGTCATTGAGATTTTTTATTTTCATTTCCCTTGCTAGCTTTAAAAAATACTTTCCACCTATGGATGCTGTAAGTTAGCTCTTGGTGACATTCTGTAGGAATTTCCTTTGGGATAAGAGTTTTTATAAATTCAGTTAAATTTTATGGCAAGAATGCAAACCAACAAACAAGAGCTAGCTATTTGTATCATCTTGTGATTCATATTTGATTTGCCTGTAAGCATAAAGCTACATCAGAAATTAATCCTGGGTTACTTTTTTAGTAAGAGGAACTATTACATACTCTTAATTACATATGGTAGGTGGTGAGCTTAGTGCCTGAGCAGTTGCTGTATTATTATGTGGCATTCTTTGTGCTGTCTTTATCTTCCACATTAGTCTTTTCTTGTGGGAATTAAATGCCAGGCTGTAAATCACTCTTGAAAGACAGCTGAAAAGCAAACGTGCTTTCAGGTTTAATGTGCTTTCAGAAATGAGCAACCCTACAAAATTACCTCATTTTGCAGGTTTGTTGGGGGTTTTTTTACAGGTTTTTAGAAGAGCCATTTTATGAAATAGTTTGTAATAATGAATAACAATAAAATCTAAACACTACAAAAACACAAACTTGGGATTGGAGCAAACTAGCATAGTTCTGTTGAAATCCATGGGGCTAGCCTGGCTTGGGTCAACCAAATATCTGACCTCAGCTAGGCCTGGAATTTGAGAGAAATGTGTCACATTTCAAGGCTGCTCCTTTCCTTTTTTCTACTATAATAAAATAAATAGATACGACCATACAGATTTCTCTAAAAGAAAAAGGATTGCTCATTATGATCTTATGATCTGTATGCCATCAAAATATGAAATACTTTGCTTTTTACAGTGTTTTCCTGCATGGGATTTTAAATACCAAGCATAAGCAATAGGGGAAAGAAGCATCTACCACATTTTGTTTGGAGGGCACTCCAGCAAAGGAGACTCTCAGGGAGTTTGGTGTTGACTCTGTTTGAGAGAGAACGCTGCAGCCATTGGTCCCTGTCCTTCTCAAAATCTGTTGGGAAACCTTTTACTTCAGGTACATCTTCTACACAAAGATCTTGATTTAATTTTAATCTAAAATAACAGAACTTTATATTCAGCTTTTGGAATTCCCACGCTAAAGTACCTGACAGATAAAAGAGTGATGTTGAGGCAGATAATACAGAAGACCTTTTTAGTCTTGTTCTTTCCTTGATGAGGTTGAGAGAACCATATTTCATATTTGGGACTGGGGTATATTAAGAGGCACCTGGTGACTTCATATTCAAGGAGTTTGAATACAACTGCAAAGGAAAAGGTCATTTTTCACAGTTTACACACCGTCAAACCCAGCACCAGTAAAAATATACGCCCTGACTTTTTCATGTAGCTAGGAAAGCAAACACAAATGTATCCAAAGGTGGGCTGGGATTGTGCTGGGCACATCCTGGCTGCTTCTGTCTGTCAGAAGAATAAAGACTTGAAAGTGTAGAAAATACACGTCAGCGGAACAGAAGCAAAGAAGAAACACACAACAAAGCTAAATGCATGCCATTACCGAGGAGAAATGGAACATGATACCTTGGAAAAGCACCGAGGGGTATTTTTAGCCCCTGCAGGCAGTTGAGAGCTATTAGTTCAATTAGAAAGCCCAGATCAAGTCGTGCTGTCACAGCTTTGTGTCAGAGGTACCTGCACGCTGATCGAAAGCTGAGGGCGTTCAAATGGAAATCGAGCAGGAAATGACAACCTCGTGGCTTGAGAGGTCTTCAGCTCAGCTGGTTTTCCTCTGAAGAGGGCAGCCAAAAGCAGCCCAGCTTTCCTTCTCCAGGTACCCAGCAGCAGCCAAAAGCAGCCCAGCCTCTTCTGCCATGCACCAATTCCAGAAGAAGGCGCAGGAGAAACCTGGGCACAGCTCCTGCACGAGGTTCATGGGATAGGGGAACCTGTCCTGTGTCTCCCTCCACCAAATTCAGCTGTTTTGGCTCTTGGTCGCCATCAGGCACATTCCCAGTTGCAGCCTCCCACTCCCCACATCCCTGGGAGCTCATGAAAGGACAAGGGAGCCCTCACACCACATGGGTGAAAAATTCTTGTGAAGGAAGTAGTTCACGAATTTAAAAGAAAGAACCACAACATGTTTCCATTTAATGCAGGTTTGATTCATTCTTACTCCACTCCTGGGGCCTTAGCCTCGAGCCAAGCTACACTTTGCTCCACGGTGTTTGAGTTTGGATCCTCTTTTGCATCCTCTCTGATGAACAAGCAGGTGTGGGTTGCTACATTTCTCGCTGCCTTGCTTGACTGCACAAATCATCTGAGAACAGAAGCTCTTTGTGATACAAGGCATTTAAACATTCTCAATAAAGGCAGCAGAATAACATTCCTCACTGTTCCTTACTTTCAGGAAACAGATAATTAGATGGCAAAAAGTCCTACTTGGTGCATCATTCCTTTCATCTGCTAACAACAGTAAGAAATCTTCCAGAAACTGGTAAAAACAGTGATGAAAAATTCCCTACTTAATCTTGACCCTGATTCTAACATGGTCCCGCCAGCACTGGAATCTGAACGCTCAGAAAAATCTCAGGTTTGCACATGCCAGTCTCACAGGCTGAGGCTAAGGCCATGTGATAATACTAAATTCTGACAAATGCACTCAGAAAGCTGAGATCGTTGTAGATTTGTAATGACAACTGTAACATAAATCAGTGACCCTGTCTCAAGACCCTTATACTCTAAATATGTAGAGATGTACCTAAAGTGACAGGTAAGACTCCAGACAAACGTAAATTTCTGGGCAATTCTACCTTTCAGGCTGCTTCATCCTTTGGTCTCTGTTACTAGACAAAAAGACTTGTCAAGTGTTTCTCAATCTGTGGTCCACACATCCGTGATGTTCCAGGAGATATCAGATGCTTCTTTCCCCCCACTCCCACGTTTTTCTCCTCAGGAGACAGCTCTTTGGTTTATTTACTGCAACACACCCTAGGAAAATGTCTTGTTTAGACTCTGCAGTTTTACACTTGTCCTCTGAGTGGGTGTTGCTTGCATGGCACTACTGAAAGGCAGCTGTGACACTGATGGCACTAGGTGAGAAATATAACCCACTGTAGGGTACTGCTCAGCTTCCCAGAATAAACATTTACTTGAGCAGAAACTACTTTTATGGGTTTTAGCTTTCATATTTTCTACTTATGCTTTTTGTGTAGAACATATTTCAAAAAGAAATGAATAAAAGAATGAATAACATTACCACCAGACAAGACTGTGCACAGTTAAAGGCTAAAGGTTCTGCTCAGGTGCAGAAGATAAGAAATTGCTGGCTGGTCTATCAGGAGAAGAAAGCTATCACACCTTTGAAATGGCATTCCAGTTTGCATTTCCTCTCTACGCCTCGTTCGAAGCAGACATTACATTTTGGCAGGAAATGAAGAGCAAAAGCTTCCTGCAAAGATAAACTTCACGACTCAATTTGTACAAACTAAGCCTTCTGTGAGCTGAACATCACCCCTTGGAAAAACCTGACTGGGTTTTTGGGTGAGCAGACGGGTGCCCTCACTGCTCCTCTCAGCCCTGACTCTCTGTCCCCCGGGGTTTGTGACTTCCAGGGGGACTGCCAATGCCACCACCAGACTCGATGCCTAGGATTTTAGCTTCTATAATTTTCGTGTATCTGTAGCTTTAGTGTGTGGCTCTGGACTCCGTACAGAGTGCTACAACTTCTGTTCCCAGCATTTTTAGACAAAACAATTCCTCTAAAGCTCGAGATCCAAGGACACTTGGCTGCCCCAGAGCCCCAAGGTATGTAAACAACAGTGAATTGGGGGGAGCAAACTTGCAGTAATTGACATCATCACCTGAAGGTGGGATTGGAAGGTTAAGGCTCGAGATGTTCATGGACAGAACCTATAAAATATGAAAAACTCGTGACTCAATGTCCATTTTGGGTGTAGCCCCTCAAGTGGGCTCTGTCTGTCCTAAATGCACCTTGAAGGCCCTTCAATAAATTGAACTACTTTTTCTTCTCCTGACTTTGTCTGTTTTAGGTAAGCCCGTCCAGGCATCAGACTAAGCCCACCCAGGCACAGGGGTGCAGCCTTTGTGGGTGCCAGTGGGACTGCACCCACGTGTACCACAGCAGGACCGTCCACACTGCATCTGAAACCAGTTTGGGCCTCTGCCGGCACAATGTCATCTCCTGCCACAGGTGACACAGGAGGAGACATTTTGCTTTCCAAGAGGGTGCCCAAATTTAATTGCATCTGCAGTGCTGGGAGGGTCCCCTGCTCTGCGAACCACTCAGCACCACATGCACCCAAGGAAAAAATGTTTACCTGGTATGGCCACGGTTAACCTTTTTTCCTTGCTGAGACGGTGCCCATGGATGAATTCACTCATGGAAGGGGGGCCCCTCAGAAGATATGATTCTGTGGAGGCGGGATGAGGGGGGGCTCTTAATAATTTCTGGAGGTAGGTCCCTGAAGTCCTGGGATGGCTCTGATCACAAAGGGAAGGTGAGAATAGTCTTGCAGGAGATCCAAGAAAAATACATATGGAAACAAAAGAGTTTTACTTTAATTACCTTTCAAAGCCTCACGAATGACAATATCATCTTAACTTGCTTAACAGGTAAAAATCAACTATTGTTGACACTCCATGGCATTTCCAGAGCAGGACACCTTGCCTGCATTGGAAATCCTCATTTCCCGAGATGAGGTTGGGTTATATCTCGGCATCCTCGAGTCAACATGTACAAGGCTCCCTGAATGTTCTCTTGGTTTTGCATTGTGATTAGAGCACACAAGAAAAGGGGATGATTGTCTAGGACTTCTCTAACAGAGTCCTCTTCACCTTCAAAACCATGGAGATGCCCACACCTACAGAGTTTTGGCAGGGGCAGGCACAAGACAAGAGCTCACTGCTTGAACAGCAAAATATTTGCATTAGGTTATGAATGGCAGCCATCCCCCTTCAAAAGGTTTCTTGCTCCCAAGTAGAAAAATTGATCTGAGTGAACACATCCATATTCTTTTCACACTGATAAAGAACAAGTGAGCACCAGAACTTAACAAAGAAATGCAGTTTCTTTCATGTTAAGCACTGAAATGCTCATAGAGCACAATCCTTTTTTTATTTCAGATGCTCATTATGGAAAACCTTTGGGAAAACTTAAAGAAAACTTATTAAAGAAAATACATTCACACTTAATATTAAAGACATACAAGATGCACTGAGACACTGACAGAATATAGTTCAAAACACTGCATTCAGAGGGAGGAAATAACAGTGAGTAGGTGGATCAGAACCACATGTTGCCAGGCTTTGAATTTCACACTCATATCCTCCCCGCCTCCTTCTCCCCAGCCAAAGTACGGAAAGAAAAAAATAAAAAGTAAAAAAAAAAAAGGAATCATTACGTTTATAATTCAGTGAACAAGTTTAACGCAAGTCTGGCTACTGCACTGTACTGTAAAGATCACTGCATGCATACCTTTTCCTCTGAGTGCCACTGCTGACCAGTAAGTTTGGTTGCTGTGGGCCCTGACTATGCAGGAGGAAAGTGTCTATGCTTGGCACGGTGGCTGATGCCTCCTCACTTACTTTAGGGCTGCCGATCTTGCTCTTTCCCAGCTTGCCTTTGCTGCGTCGGGATTGCTCGTGGTCGAACTCTAAATCCTCCAGCCGCTGGGTCAGGGCCAGTTTTTGCTGGATTGCCATGCGCAGCAGAGAGTTCAGCGTCTTCTTCTCATCCTCCGCAGCCGCCAGCTGCCTCTGCATCTCATCCAGCTGCGTGACGTACTCATCACACCTGGGGAAAACAAGGAGAGAGCTGGGGAAACGGCCCAAAACCAACCCTGCCAGTGAGAACATTCCCAGGCTTCAGTTACAGAGCCAGATCCCAGCTTTCGCTGACCCTAGTCCTGGGAGAGGGCAGCCTGAATTCTTCTGTTCCCACTTGGAATAAATTTGGGCTTGGATCTGAATCTCCCCATCCAGCAGGACAACCTGTGCCTATTTTAACATAGTCTGTGACAGTGTAACATGTTTCTAATGCAGATAACAAGCAATTGGAGGGATTATTTCCAGTTTAGATCACAAATACTGCATACTGCTTCTACTGGTAAGTCACCATGGATAATAATGTCTGCCAATTAGAAAATACTATTTTCCACAGACAGTAATATCCACTTCGAGAAAGTATTACAAAAGCAGACTGTGAGTGGTTTGAACACTTGACACATCAGATTTTGTGAAATGAGAAACCCTCAGCTATTCACCAGTATTAACCATTTATTACCATGATTACCATTATTTACCGTTGATTAAAAGCAAACTATTAATTTTAATATTACTATTCAGGAAACCCCACACCTGGAAATTATTTCACATTTACTGCTGAATCCCTTGGAGGTGTGTCCAGGTGTTCATTGCTATGATCATCTACTCCTTTTTTAATCCTCAGCCTCTTTCACCCACATGAAAAACTATCTTTTCATTTGCTTTAGTTTTCCAAGAACTAAAACCACCTTTCTTATGATTTTGTTAGATTTAAGACCAAATTCAATTTATTTCTGCTTTAAGCATAATTCCCAAAGTTAACAGGAAAAGCAAGGCATTTCAAAATTGTCTTAAAACACTTTTTCAAATGGAACAGCTTCAGTTTGTTAGCAACAGACCATCTAATCACTAAGAGCAATAAAAATAAATGTATCCCAGCAGTGAGATGATTCAGACAGCAGTACTGCCTGACCATCAGACATTTGTGGCAACATCCAAGGACTTTTCATGTTGAATGATGCAGCTTTCACCAGATCTCCATCCCATGAGATCTGGGTGAATCTAAGTAGCTTTGCTGTGTAATTGCAATTGTGTAATGGAGGAGGATGTAACTTTATCAGTATCACTTACAGAAAGCAAGCATTGAAAATTATTTTAGTCTTCCTTATCAAAATGTATGATGCCATAAACCTTTGAATTATTGCAAACCGAGGGACGAAACTAATTTCTCTGAAACATGAATCTTCCCCTTGGGAAACAGAAGCAAAGTATACTTGAAAACGTGTAGTTAGTTATTCTTCCCACACAAACACTTTTATATATAGTACTCTCCTTTTGAACAATTCAGGCACCAGAAGCAAAATTCCTAAGTCAGACACAGCTTCATCTACAGTTTCAGTATTATCTTTCTTCTACAGGACCTTAATAGGCATGATTAGGGATATTTATGGAATGCCAGTTGGCTTAAAGTAAATTTGCACACCTATTTCTGCTCCAGGCCATGAGGTATCTATTGATGCTTAAGCCAGTTTCCTTGACAGAAACATGAAATCAGCATTCTGAACATTGTAGTAATTCCTATTTCAAATTAATTTACTTTAACATGTGTGCTATCAGAGTTTTAAACACTCATTCTTGTAACCAGATGGGTCTTGTATCCATGTTTCTTATTCTCTCCTGCTTTCCTCTTTGTTCAGGAGACCTCTTTTGTTTCCAAATGGTGTTTTCTGTTGAAATTTTTAAAAAGTAACACATGCAGCAACACCTATGGCACACTGCCCCTAGAGGAATGAATTGCCTTGCTTTAATATGCCAATAAATCAGGTTCTGGAAAAAGATTGATTTCACTCAGGCATTAGAAAGTGCTCTTGGTATTTGCGCATCTGATTTGTAAAACAGCACAACTGAACAGTTAAGAAACATAAGTGCCATGAAGGTGGATTTTACTAAAGCATCTTAAACAAACCTGCCATGAACTCTATCAAGCTGGCTTGGGAAATCTGGATATACTAGATGCTCTTAGCTGGTCTCATACCTGAGACAAAACCAATCTTCTGAATATATTTTCCATCTGTTCTGATTACACATCCTTCCTATAAGAGCAACCCCACATTTCTGGTAGTTCACTGCAGCGTTTGGGTGGTTCCAGTCATCTGACCTCCACCATGACTTGAGGTTTCTAATTATTTTTGACGAACACATGGTCCATTGTCTGTGGGTTTTGCTGCCTTTTTTTTTTTTTTGAGAAAGAGTGTTCACAAAGGTTAAACCTAAACCACCCAAGGAAAGGCCTTAATTAACTTTAGAAACTGCTGAGCTAACAGCCTCAGATTTCCTGGAATTTTGCAGCAATGAAGGTTATTCCATGTAGTGGGAGGTAACTATTGCCTGCAGCCACAGCATTTCCCTTCACTGAAATATTCCCAGCTACGTGCAAGTGTGGGATAAAAGGAGAAGTGTTTCCAACTAAAAAAAGAAAAAAGCATAGCACACATCCATATTGCCTTTCACCCACACGTTTGATAAACATTCATAAAGTCTCACAGGAGGAAGAAAAAGGTTAAGGAGCTCCTAAAAGAAAAAGGTAAGGAGCTCCTAAGAAAGATGACTTCTGGCAGGGCAGAGACCATTGCAGAGCTGCAGGATACTCCAGGGCTCTGAAAGGTCTTTCAGAAGGGCTCAGACAGTGATACCAAAACTTAGGTTATGTCCTCCCAGGCCAGAATTCTTTCCCAATTTCCCTCTTGCCCCAGGACAGGTTGTAAGCTGCAAAAATAAACAGCATTGTTTCCTTGCTGTCTGCTGGTCTGCTTACAGTCAGAGCAAAAGTCAAGGTTTCACCTAGTTTTCATTTCTCTCGTCTCAGACAGACACATAAGCCCACTTATTTTGTATGAACTGATCCAAGAAGCTTATATAGGATTTTAAGGGATTTCTGGTTCCATCTATCCCTCTCGTCTAGGAATGTAAACCAAATACCAAATCAGGCTTATGCGTAATTTAGGTAACATAAATCACAGCAGAGCTTGAGCTAAAACCTGGTGACACTGACAGTGACAGGTCCCTTCTCTAACCATATAATCATAATTCTCTTCAGTTCATAAATGTTTTCTCCGCTCCAGGATCTGTCCAATCTTCCTACTCCATCTCTTCAGCACACATTTTTCTTTCAATATTAAACGTATGAAAACAGTTTGATGGATGAAGAATAAAATCTATGCATGCAGTGTCAGGACTATGGCAATATCACAAGTAATATTTCCTGCATTCTCCTTTTAAGTATCTCTGTTTAGGTTGGGAAAGCAAACAGTGTAGGAACACAGTAAAGTGAGTTTCCTGAATCCTTTTAGGATCCTGCTTTAAAGGTAGTTTCTTCTTTCCTTCAGCACAGGACTTGCTCTCACAGGGCAACACCTACTCCAGACTGGAAAACAAATGTTTTAAATAATTTATTATTTATTTTTCCTCTGGGTGAGCGCCGCTTGCTGCTTCACACTCCCACAGCTCTCACCCTGGGTCAGCAGCTCAGGTTAGAGTGAGGGGAAACAACGAGAGGGGCAGGAAATTGTGGATTTTTCACTGTTTTCTCTGGGGATACCAGAAGCAGCTCATGATAAAATAAGCAGGTTAAAGGTGGCACGTGGCCCTGGCATCAAACAGAATCTTCAACTCTGCTTTGCCAATGCCTTGAATCCCACAAAAGAGATTTTATTTGCTGTTGCTTTCTTTTTCTAAGGGAGGTGTTCCGGAAAATGTTCTTGACAGGTCTGAAGCACATAAATCCCAGACAGAATCCCAAGGGTAATGAAGAGGGAAGGAGGAAGCTGTAGAGATCAGGATCTCAAAGATTTTTGGGTTGGGGAAATAAGCTGCTCCAGAAGGAAAAGAGCAAAAGTAGAGGGACAAGCAGGACAGAAAGACTTTTGAGACGAAGAAGAACTGAAGAAGGAACTTAAGGAGTGAAGGATGAACAAGTGCCAGGAAAAACACAGAAAAAGGAAAGCTCCTGCTTTCTGCATAGGAGAGCTTTGGAGGAAAGTGTCAAATTTGCTGCTCTGAGCAGAAACAGATGTGCGGTGCTCTCCCTAAAACGTGTGCTGTGACTTTTATCCAGTGTATTTGAGGGAGGAACCACACAGTTCAGCACCAGAGGAACATCCACTTGGGGACCAATATGATGGTTTATGGAAAGAGAAA
Source organism: Pardalotus punctatus (assembly GCA_013400915.1). NCBI lineage: Eukaryota > Metazoa > Chordata > Aves > Passeriformes > Pardalotidae > Pardalotus > Pardalotus punctatus. Next base: position 38,759 of record VZTX01029381.1, read on the forward strand.
GGATATCGTTCTATCAAACAGTATAAGCAACCATGTTCAGATCTATAATACAATTCCACTATCAGAGAGATGATCTCCCTATGGTACAAATTCAGGAGTAAGTACCATGTGATGCACTATAACCATGGAAACCACTGTTTTCTTCAACTAAAGACTAAACAATTGCTTTTTTGTGCTGAAGGTTGCTACTGCATCTGATGCTACTGCACAAAAATCTTACAGCCTTGTATTTTCAAAGAGATTTCTCTTCTTCAACAGACTTGTAGAGTATATCAACTCTCTGTCTTTTAAACAAATGCTCTTCCAAATGGACTATCTAGAATGAGTCAATGATTTGACCATTTAGGACGATTGATTTAATTATAAAGGCCATTAAACTCCATGCTAAGGAAGAAAAATGAATATTTTACAACAGAAAAATCTATAGGAGCATAATGATGTGGAAGACCTTGTAGTGAATAATCTTTTAAAACTGTGCTCAGAAAATACCGGGTAAAACTTAGGACCTCAAGGGCAGGGATACATCCTGTAAGCCATACACTGAGTATTTAATCACTACTATAAGGAGTTTACCAAAAGCAGCAAATTCTTTGGGCAGGGTTTCTCTCTACTAACATCAGAAATTTCTAAATTAAAAATGTGTAACTCAGCAAGTCACACAGACTCCCTGAAGCTTCACTGTGTCCTACACACAAGGCATCTAGAAAAGGTACCCGGATGAGCGGCACCACTGAAGCCTAATGCTCACAGAGGAGATGGGGCTGTCTCCCATCAGCTTTAGGATACACCTTGAACCCCACAGAAGTCAGCACTCAGGGTGCCCAAATAGGGTAAAGAGCACTCAGCACACCAACAATCTAATTCCCTTTAATGAACTTCTAAATCCCTGCAAACTACTTTTACCTCGTGTTGATGATTTGTGCCCCATGCACGACCCTTGCTTGCTTTATGCTCACGATGCCGCTCCTCTGCTCCGCAGTTACCCGCCTTCCACGAGAATTATCACATTCCTGTATCTCCTAGAGTAAGGAGCTTGCAAGGAAAGGTCAACACACGCATTTCCAACACACACACACACACAGCTTTCCTTTCTGGAGGAAAATCTTTAGATGCCAATGAAATCAATCAGGCTACCTTGCTTCACACCACCTGCTGAGCTGGGTCTTCGTTTCCATTATGTCGCTACACGCACTCTTCTGACGATGGACCTATGATGAATTTGTACACAGCACCAGTGTCACGACATATAAATGCCCCTTCTCCTTCCTTCCCACTTTTCCCAGCTGCTGCTGCCACTGTCACTAAGCAAAAAAACATCTTAGAAGTGGCGAGATGGCACTGCAGGGAGCACTGAAGAGATGTTGGCATGAGGCATGAAGATGTCTCATCATTTTTGGACTAAAGCACAAAAAAGAAATCTGCACTGTGTTTGGAAAACCATCTTGCTTGTGTATTTGCAAAATAAGAATTTATTGATGAAAATGTTGGATCTTTAAAATAAATTACTTTTGGGTAACCTTTTACAAAGTAGCTGAGAAGACACAGTCGTAAGCTGTTCCAGGGGAGGTCTAGGTGGAAATTAAGAAGGATTTCTTCACAGAAGGGGTGATTAGACATTGGAATGAGCTGCCCAGGGAGCTGGCGGAGTCACTGTCCCTGGGGGTGTTTAAGGAAAGCCTGGATGTGGCACTCAGTGCCTTGGTCTGGTTCAGTTTTAGGTTGGACTGAACTTCAGAGGTATTTTCCAACCTAGTTGATTCTGGGATTCTGTGTAAAACCAAAAGTTCTCCTGAAGATGTGGGAGAAGGAAAGATGGAAGTTGATTAATTACTGTCCTGCCAGGAGGAACTATGTTACAGAAGATAAGTGAAGCTTTTACTCTGTGAAGGAGAAGATAATAAATTGAACATTACAGTGGGAGAAAATAAGAATTTATGCTGGAGTGGAAAATTACAGTGGCCTTACAATTATTAGCACTGGATTACAGCACAGGCTGGTTGATGAAATAGATTTTACTACTGGTGAGTAATAAATCTCACTGCAATGAAAACATGGGATTCTGAAAATCATCATTAACCATGCAATAGCTTTACACGACAGAATCACTGTGTACTTCTGAATGGGAAAATCAGCCACATAAATCCACTGTTTGATTTTCACTTAAAAAAACCCTATAAATGCAAATATGCTGGAGGCAAATATTGCCATTTATAACACTTTACTCAAGGTTGTATTGACATTGCTATTCTTCAGCTTTATTTTCCAAGACACACATCTCAGCAGCACTTGAAAGCTTCCAAGTTTTGCACAGTGTGCATTCTAGGACTCATTCACCTTCATCCAGCAAACCCCTGACCAAGCAGAAAATAATTTCTCCATCCTCTTAAGTACCCAACATACACAGCTAAATGTCTTCTCACTTAGCACACAGGTGTTTATTTTTACAGTGCTGAGCCAGGTGGTGACACCATTTCCCTTACCTGGTTGCAAACATTGCTCTCAAGGATGAGAAGGTTGCTGCATCTTCCTTCAAAGCCTTCAGTTCATTCCGTAGCTTGGTCATGGTCTCAGTCACCATCGCCTTTTCATTTTCGTATTTATTCTTCAAATTGGCCAGCGCCACTTCAGCTGTCTAAAAACACAAACAAGGATACGTGCTTATGAGAAAAATAAAAATAAAAATAATAAAAAAGTGTAAATTACAATTTTCATTTAACTGCAAAGCGAGGCTTTGTATTTGTCCCATTCCTAACTTTTTGCTGCTTTCTTTCTTTTTTCAATTTCATCCATTCACTTTCTTTAATTTACTACTGTACTGCTTTTAATAGCTACATCTGTTGTACCTTTGCCAGACTTGAACATTCTGCTTTACCTAAGAATTTATTACCATCTTGAAGTTATTCAAAATACTTAGTTTTATAGAAGCATTATATCTACTGCTGCTAGAGACATTTAAAATTATTGCCTTTGAATGAGATGAAGAAAAAATTGCTTCCTTTTACACTTACTCAGAGGGTGTTATGGATGTTTTTTCACTTTGTTTAGAGCATAATACGTTGCAGCAATTCATACAGGCAATAAATTCCCCCTGTTGATCTTAGGGGCTCTTGAGCCACCACCAGGGGACAGAAGTGTAGGAGAACACCAGGTTAAAGCAACCAGCAAGGGGACAGGACAAAAGATGGTAATGGCCAAACAGCTGGAAACCTATTTTAAACTCAGTTTTCTGAAACTCAATACATTTCCCACTGTCTCTTAACAAAAGGACACATTAGAATCTCCTACGAAATTACAACTTGGTTCATTTGTGTCTTGTTAAATAGCACTATTGTAAATAGCAGTGTTAAAATAATTAGGGTTTTTTAATGGTATACTCACCAAAAATATTTTCTTACTTTCACACCAATTTACATTAAGAGAACAGATTTTTAAAAGTCAGTAGTAGTAACCACCTATCACTTTAAATAGATGCATTTTTCAATCCAAAGTTGAAATCGACAGCAATACATGTAAAATTATCAACCGCTTAAGGATCTATTGAAATCAATTCTGCTTTTTTCAGCCTTGCTGATACATGCTTTGGTGCTGTGTAGGATGGTGGATATCAGCCTATGTCTTGGCAGGATAAAGCAGAAATCAGCAGCTTTTTGTCTATTTTCAGCCATGACCAGAAATGTACGCTCATAAATTAACAGTAATTTACACATCACTGAAACTATGCACAATGATCAGACAAATTGTGATCCCTACATTTTAGTCTGGATGTCAGGGTATGTTAAATGGACGTGCAACACTACAGGATGGAAAATAACCTGGAAATATTGATTACTTGGTGAATAAAGGTAAGAGAGAGGGGACGGTGTCAAATCTTCGAACATTTTTTTCTTCCTATTAAAGTTTCCCATGAAACAACATCTAGAAAACAAAGCATAAATTTCAAATCCTACAGGAAATGCCTCATGGCTCTCCATGCACCAGCCAAGCTGCAGAGGATCTCCCTCCTGAGAGTCTCCAAAGTGAAGAACAAATGACCACAAGTGCTTTGCTGGAGAAGCAAATATAACTAACAACTAATGTGGGTTTAACAGCAAGAGAAAGAAGGGGAACACAAGCTGAGGAAGCTTCTGTTGGAAATTTGGGGAGCCTGAAGAGATGGGAACCTTGTCTGGAACACCCTGAAGCCTGATTGTGCAATGGAGAGTGAGGCAGAGGATAGAAGAGGAACTCAGCCTCCATCTATCGAAGAGTGTCTGGTCACCTCACTGTCACCCTGTGCCAAACAAACAGGGACAAAATGAACCAAAACCACAGCTTCAGGGGCTGTGAACAAATGGAGACACAAATCAACACAAGGGAAGCAAAAGCCAGCAAGATCTATGTGCCTTGCTTTCTTGGGCAACTGATTTAATAAGCCATTTTCATGCACTTAGGTTTGCATCTTCTTAGAGCAAATCTTGCTCTCTTTATCCTGTTAGAGCTGTGTGTAGTCTGAAATGCTTATTTGGGAATAACTACCGGCCATCACTAGATAGCAACTGTACTTCCCTAGTTAAGAGTGTTTTTTGACTAAAGTACTGTCCAAAATACCAGACCCAGGGAAGGTCCCACAAGGGAAAAATCCCCTTACACTTTTGAAGGGGAAGACCTTGAGAGGATGAATCCTAACTCCTGTTTTTCTGAACATGAATCAAAACATGAGTTTGGGTCTTGGGATACACCCATCACTTGAGGTTGGCACATAATAAATCACTCTTCCCCTCTCTAACTTTTAATTTCTCCTCCCCTTTATATTAAGCCTTTTAGCTTGCAAGTTTGAGGAAGCTGGTATGAGGTTTAGATAAACGAGTATTCCAAGTTTCTGCACCCAGCTGTACAGTTACCAATATCTATGCTGCTATCCAATAAATAAAAGATTAGTTAATAGCAGCTCCTTAGTCAGCAAATCTATCTTTTCCATTTCAGTGAGCATGCCTTAGGATAATGCATTATTTCTGACAGCAATAAAAGAGTGAGACTGAGATACATCTTCTGGCAGTAGCAAAAAAATAAATGATAGCTCTGCGCTAATGGGAAAAATCTTTAATTTGGAATCACAGAATGTATACCCACATACATCAATTCCATCTAAATTACATTTTAATTACATGGAAAATCCACATATAATTGCTCAGAGCTATTATTGCTTAGCTAGAGATGGTATTTAATTACTTAAGTTAATATTTAACATGTGGTGTATCAGGGTGGGGGGAAATGCTATAAAAGACTCAATATATGTTGAAATATTGCTGCAATTTAAAAATCCCCAGTACCCTAGAAATGCAGTTACAGATGCAATCAATTTAACTTGAAATTGTAACTTCAAAATAGTTGACAATTGGGAATTTTAACACTGAAATCCCATCACTGCAATCAGCTAACAGTGTGGCAAGCTGTTAACCAGGATCCAAGCCCCCATGTGGTGATCACTGCACTGTTTTCAGATGAGAAGAGTGCCAGGCAACCCAGAACAAAGACACTGCTGCTGCAGCCTTTTGCATTCAGATTTAATTCTGGGCAAAAGGAGATGCATCAAAGCAAGTAAAACTATTTGTATGCTAAATTTAACTTTTTTATATAGTGTTTTCAGACCTAGAATGTAATTGGATAAAAAGGGCTTGATAGATACACTATGCAAAGAAAATCGACAGTACTCTTGAAAAACTTAGCATTAGAAGGAATTTTTAATTTTTTTTTTGCATTTGATATCAACTACTATAATTTTCATTTAAATTTATAATTTATAATTTATAATTTATAATTTATAATTTATAATTTTCATTTATAATTTTCTTTTCATTGGTGAAACATCAAAAAGTGGTTGGACAAATTTCTCTGAAGGTTTGAAAAAAACTGAGAACAACAATTTGAAGGTTTTTATTCTCTTAAATGCACGAGCACACCTCTGAGAACGTTCTATTTTGTTTTCCAGCCCGGGTTAATCAGGTTGTGATGGGCAGTAGCTGGTCCCTGCCTGCCCCTCTGCTGGGTGAATAGGAGGTGATGAGAAAAGCAGAACTAAAATGCTTAAAAAGATGGCTGGAAGGGGAGGGAACAAAGGTCTGCCCTCGCTGTGACTGACAGAGGCTCAATAACCTGTGAGTAAAAACACTCCTGGGAAAGCCTGTAAGTGACCTGTACAAACAACACTTCCCTGCGTGCTTTACGAGCATCTCACCTGCTTGTTGGCTTTCAGCACGGCCCTCAGGGTCGCGATCTGCTCTCGCTTCGTGCTCAGGAGCGATTTCAGCTTCAGGATCTCCTCCATTAAGGCCTCCTTGTCCTTGTCGATCATGGGCGCCAGCTCGCGGGCCGCGGCCCGCTGCCGGGACAGCTGCAGCGACCGGTCCACGGCCTTCTGCAGGTGCTTGATTTGGTCCCTGATGATGGCATTGAGGTTGTAGATGTTCATGGGCTCCTTGCGGATGTCACTGGTGTCGGAGACGGGGGAGGAAGGCGGGGCTGTGATGACGGGAGAAATGGAAGGTGTTTTTGTGGGGCTCTGCTCCTTGCCGGGCTCCGCGGCCTCTTTCGTCACCTGCTCGGTCGGGGTCCTGGCTTCCACGGGCGAGGCCACCCCCCGTCTGGCGAGCCGTGGGGAAAGGAGCCCCCGAGGGTCGTCCGGCCCCTTCAGGCTCCCGCTGCGGGTGACCCTGCTCTGCCTGTAATAGTCCAACATGACCCTGTTGGGCGTCTCGTTGTTGCACAGGCAGACGTGGTGGTAGAGCTGAGCCAGCTCCTCACTAAACGTCACCAGCTCGTCCTGGGCAGTGTTGAGGGTATTGTGGTTTTCGTTTGCTATGCTTGTCATCCTTTGTAACTCCTTTTCCATGTGGACCATTTTTTCCTGGCTTTCCTTGGTCGACTTCTCCAGGCTTGTCACCTGCTCGTCGTATGTCTGGATTCTGCTCTCATACTTGGCCTTCTCCTCGGTGTAGTTCTCCACGTACTTATTATATTTCTCCTTTAAGGCTTTGATTTCTGCTTTAAGGTCTATCACCTCAGTAACAGCCACTTTGTATTTACATTCCAGGATCTCCAAGCCGTTGATGTCCACCTCGTAGTCGTGCGCTTCCTCACCGGAATCTCGGCCCTTCTCGCATTCAAGCTCGACCTTCAGCTCCTTGTTGCTCTGCAGGCCCCTCATGGCGTTGACGTGCTCCGTGAGCCTGTGGACGCGCTCGTGCTGCTCCGTCAGGGCTCCCTTGGTGTGCTCCAGCTGCGTCTGGGACTCCTGGAGGTTGGCCAGGAGAATGGCCTTCTCTCGCTCCACCTGCAACAGAGCCACAGTGAGAAACCCGGGATCTCCTCCCACCCGTGCTGGACACCAAACTCTGCAGTCACGGTCACCTCTTCTGCTCCACCACTGCGTGCAGCTTGAGGGCTTCCGACAGATTTAGCCATACACACACCTAAACCATGAAAGTAATTTATAGAGAGCTGTGTAACTCACAGAAGTTTAGCAAGTCCCAGTCTCTGTTACAATTTCAAATATCATCTTGCCCACTGAAGAATTACCAAGTGCCCAGGCACTGTCTCATCAGCTAGAGTGATGATCCAGGATTTATTAGGACATATGTTCCCTGAACACAGAAACTGCATCACTGTCAACTAGAAGCCATTTCTCAATGGAGTTTGCATTTACATTTCCTATTCACAGTTCTACCAACCTTTCACAATATTCATTTATATCTTTCAACTGTTGCACGCTTTCATTAAGGCAACCACAGTAAAAAATTAGCAGTGCACATTTCCACAGATTAAATAACCTACTGTGTGGAAATGTAGCACAGATCAGGACACTGAGCACATGCAACTCCCAGGACTCCCCATCCTGAACACTTAATTTTAAGTGAAATCCATCTGTTTAGGTTCAAGGCAGGAAAAAAAAAAAAAGTTTTACTTGTGGTATAACTTATAACTTACTGGTTCTGGCCTAGTAAGTTTCTTCCCAAATATCCACAGAGAAAAGTGGATGTTGAACAGCAGAAAAGGTCATGGAGAACACCTCTAGAAGTTTCAATGCACAGCAATTTTAAAGCAAGTGAACATAACAAACTTACAATTTTGATCTGCTCAGGTATTTACTACTCATCGTAACACCCCTGAAAGAATCCCTTTCCAAGTTTTAGATGCAATGCTCCAGCTTTTTTCCTGTGCCTTTGTCCTGTTGTGAGGTGTGAATTGGGAAGCTGAGGAAGGCTTATGGAGATAGGATCCTTCATCCTTTCATGGCTTTTGCAATAGGACCTTGAACCTACAAGGTTTACTACTCTTTCTCTCCCCTGGTTCCCCTATCTCAGCATACACAGTGAAAATAGCATTCTCCACCTCCCTTGATTAGTGGTGGGATTAATAATTCTGAGAATTCAAAGCTTTCAATTCCAAAAAAAACTTTAAAAAAAACAAAAAAAAAAAAACCAACACCACAAACTTTCCTTCCCTGTCAGTAGTTGGAAGAAAATCAAATTAGCCACCATGAATCTTAGCAAAGGAAAAGCCTTTGAGAAATGGAGAGGGTATTAATGCCATCTCACAAAATGTTCCGAGCAGTGCTTCAAACTCTTGTTTCCCCTTAACCAGGCTTTTGAGCCGTGCCTGCTGCTCAGAAGTACTAAGACTTTAGAGCATACAACGATCCCTTGGTTTTACAGACAGGGTCTCAAAACACGGCCTCCATTAGGATCTGCACTCAATTGCAGGCAGGAGCTGTACAAATAAAAATAGAAGCCATGACAAAAACACCTAAAAAATCAGCCTAGTTTTCTTGTATACAGGGGACTGATGACTTCAGAATTAAAAAGCCAGGGCCAAACCTCATCATTATTTTATGATCCAGGAGGAGTCTGTCTCCTTAAAGTGTTCCATTTTTGGCATTACATAGTGTGTGCAGAAGAGGACAGCCAAGAACCACAAGTATCTTGGGACGCTTCTCCATTTTTTATTCTCCTGTATGCCTGCCACCCTAATCCTTGCTCACCCCCCATGTCAGCCCACTCTGGTTGAGAAAATCCAAAATAGGACGGACTTTATTTATTTTTAATAATATTTATTTATAATAAAGGCTTTCCTTTGAGAAAACACCTGGGTGTTAAAGCAGCACAGTGCTTCAGTGCCTGCTTAAATTAATCAGAATTGATCCTGCAGGACTACTAATCTAAGCCATTATACCCTATCATGAAGAAAAACTGTAACAGAGCTAATTTAGATCTTGATGATAATTTCTCTTCGGAACATAAATGTGTTCTGGAAACATATTCCTTTCAAATAGAAAGGATTCTTTCCAGAGAAAGCATGCAATTTTTAAAACCCATATATCAGCTTGTTCAGCAGGCAAAAGGAAATACACAGACCTGTTCAATTTTATTCATTCTGGACCAGCAATAATGGATTAAGCTAATCCCCTTCTGGTTAAAATCATAAATACATGCTCCTACTGCCAAGGGAAAAACCCCAAAGCTCCAGCTCAGTCCTGAGCATACCTTTCGCATATTAATGACTCTGCTGTTCCCAAGTATGGTAATGATTTTTCTTGTTCTAGACAATACTCTTATTTTCACCACAGCAAACTTGTGGGAATTCCAGTTATTTTTCAGTCCAGTTGGTGCTTTTTTTTGACATGGGAAATAGTAGTTGCAGTAAGGGTTTTTATTGTCTTAAAATGAAAATAAAAGCAATTCAAAAGTACCTATTTTGCGATGCATCCTTCCCTTCAAAGATTTCAGCTTGAGATTTCCTTCCCAATTTGCATCTACAGTTTGCAATTACGGAAACCAATTTAACCATAGCTACTTATCTCCTCACATATAGACAAAATATATGCTCTGTGTACATTTTAATACTGGAAAAGTTCAACAGAATTTTTCACATAAATAAAATCCTACGTTTCAAGCTTAAATGTTGCATGCTTTGTATCAAAGTTATTGGTGCAAAGCACTGGATGTCATCCATGCTCCCCACATCACAGCTCAGATCAAAACTTCCCACAGTGAGTTTGGCAATGCAGTAAATAAAACAATTAAAACAATTAACTCTTCAGCAAATAGGACACACCACACAGGGGTTTGTTGTTCTCTAGCAAGCGCTGGTTTGCTCCACTTCACTTCCAAACCACCTTGTACATTTTCAGCAGTAAAGGGCTCACATTTCCTCCCTTTAGAAGAGGCACTTTCCAGAAGGCTGCAGCTAGAAAATGAGGGATGTTTCCTTGGCGGTGCCAGAACCTTTCAAGCTGTTGTGGCAGACGTGCTGCTCAACAGCCTGGGCAGCAGGACCCTTTCTCTGCGTGGCACTGCACCCCTTCTGAGATGATGTCAACATCGGGGCTGGCAGCCTGGCTTTGTATCTGGCTGCCATCCCAGGCTCCCGTTCTGGCTGGGGCATGGATGAACAGGGAACAAGCGCTGGCTGTTCCGTGCCCAGGCACCCCTGCAGCCGCGCATCCGCCAGGACTGCCGGGGACAAGGGCGCTCTGTGACAGCCCACACGCCACATGCTCCCAGAGCACGGCTGCTGAGAGGAGCCCTCCTCTCCTTTTGTTCTCTCCTGACCCAGTGCCAAAGCTTGCTCGAGCTGAGTTTAATGGCAAAAACTCCCTCGGACTTGCAAGGGAGCGTCATTGAGGCTGTACACGCAAGTATTTTAGTTTTTCCTGGGTTTTCGCCAGATATTCTTCAATATGACTGAAGCTACCTTATTCCACTTGCAATTTCAGGGACATTTACCATTATCAAAGCCGGAAAAAAAGAATGTAGCCTTCTGCTGCAACCCCAGCATCCAGGTCCCTTTCTCCTCTTTCCACTAAATATCTGCTCAGGTCACACTGACTTTTGTACAGACAGGTACTCTGTTTATTAGGGATATTTCTAGCAAAACCTGGACATGAACAAACACCAAAGCAGAAGTCTGAAAAACAGACACATGTGGTCAAGAACATCGCTGGGAATCATCAGTGCAGAACTGGCAAGAGGGTACATAGGATGTGTGTTTAACCACTTCAGGACATTAAATTCAGCCCTTACCTGCATGAGCTGCTGCTTCAGTTTCTGTATCTCTGATATGTTGAGCTCGCTGAAGAGGTCAGAGACAGGGTGCAGGGATTCTCCTTTCCTACTCGTGGGAGTTCTGTAGTCCCCGTTGAGTTTCACGAGAGGCCCGTGGATGTGTCCGTTCATTTTGTCGTCATTGTTGGGCTCAGCCCCGTCCTCTGAAAACTTCAACCCATCTACTGATATATTAATATGGTTATTATACATACTATCATTGAGGTTGATATACTGGGAGAGTTCCTTTCTCAGATTGTTCTTTTGCTCTCTTTCGTTTTTTAAAGTTTCCAGAGCTTCCTCCAGCTGATGCTCAGCAATCTCCTTCAGCCGGATGGCATCTTCTAGCTGGCTATTAAGCAACACTGTCTCCTCCTCAAATCGTTTAATCTCATGCTTTAAGCCTTCATATTCAACCTGAATTAGACAAGACACAGAACATTCATAATACTAAAAATTGAGTGGTGAAAACCTGCCATTTATCAGCCCTGTTGAGAGAGGTGTTAGAGAAACTACAGTTTGGAATACCAGACATTACCTGCAGTTGTGAACAACAGGCTGAACAAAATGTGCCAGTGGAGCTCCCTCTGTTAAATACCAATATTCACATTTTTCAGCGTGTGAGAATCAAGAAATAGAAAACCTCTTTCTGAGTAACTTATGACAAACAATGTATTTTATGGGGAAAAGGCTGTTAACAGCAGATATCCCTGTAACATCAGATTTACTGTGAATTGCCATAAGCAATATTGGTATATCATGGTATGTATAGATCTCAGGTTAATATAGCCAGATTTATGATTTATTTGCAAGTATTCTGAAGATGGCTTCATAACTCAGCTCTTACTAGATGTAAAGTTACTCAGGCAGAGATACTCTCAAGTGTCTTAGCAGTTGTCAAAACCATGGATGGAAAGTCCAATACCAGTAGAAGAGCCGCAACTCTCTTCTCTTTATTTTACAAGGCTCTCCATTATCCCAGAGGCATTTAATTTTAAAAATTAAACAGGAATCTATTTGTACAATCAGTTTAAACTCTATGATGCCCCAAAAATTCTTAGAGATCAGGTGAAATTGTTAGAATCAGGTGAAATAATTCAATAGCTTGGTGAAAGAGGGAAGAAAATACTGGATTTTTATGCTTCCATAAAAAGCCCCAATTTTTTGCCATTGAGGCTTTTATAATCCAAACACATTACTGTGCATTATTATCTGCAATCTTAAGGCACTGTATAGATTTTTTTTGTATTTGACATATATGGATTTTTAACCAAGCTAAAACAAGGCTCTGGCAAAAAAAAAACAAATCTACCATTCCTATCAAAGTAGAATATTTATCAACCTGTCCAAAGTCTTCGATTCCTAAACCTTTGGAAAGGCAAACTTAAAACCCAAAGCACTAATCTTCAAACCCAGAAGTTGGAAACATATCAAACAACAAAGAAAGTTCCAAACTCATACTGGGCATTCTTAAATAGAAAATGAAAATCCATGAGAGTTTCAAATCTACATTTAGCAATTTAATGTCTTTCCTTACTAGAGGAACAGGTCCATCTGGGAAAATAATGAAATGCAATCAAGTAGCAACGTTTGTAACTTAAGGTCGTGAAAAAAAAGCCAAACCCAACAAAATAACCAACACTTTTTCCATTTTAAATCCACATAAAATCTAGAGGTCTATATCTCTATGGTTACCTTCCCTTAGATTCTTACTTTAAAAAGGTACAAAAAACCCCAACATGTAGCTAATGACATTTTAGCACCAACAGTTACAACATATGGTTTTGTAAATTCAAGCATTAAAGTATAAAACGGTCTTAAAATTTTATCTTGTAGATTAAAGTAATTTTAGGAATCACAAGTGCATGGATCTGTGATGCAAAATGACCAATTTTTAAAGCCATTCAAAATGTGGCAATGCTTCTTCTCTCCACAGACTGCTGGCATTCGGTTTCAGTAAGAATGAAACATTATCACAAATATAAACACCTGCAAACAGATTTTATTTTAGGGGGAAACTAGGACAGTCCATAAACGGGTCATTTACTTCCTGAAAATGTGAAAATGCCTCCTATGAGGCTGACGATAAAAAAATCCATGCCTCAAAGGAGGAATTTGCTGGCTAGGTAAATAACTCTGACAACAAAGATGATCTGCTATAAATTCAGTTTCAGGAGTGTGAAAGACTAGGCATCTTCATAAATAAGGAAATTATGCACCCATTCCCATTACCTGTGTATTCCCTGTGGCACAGCTCCATTGTTTTAAGTGTTTCAATCACATTTGTGCAAGAGCAGTAAAAAAGCAGTAAAAGGGAGCTGAAATAGCACTGCTTATTCCTGTAGGAATACAATGAACTAAAAGCTGTACTTCAGATCTGGTAAACAAAACTCTCTTTCTGCTGTGGATCTTCTTTACCCACAAGCACTATTAATAAATGTAATAATAATTAGTAACCTGACAGAGCAGTGAGGGCTCAGTCTGGAGAAGAGAAAGCTCATGGGGTACCTGGTCAATATATATAAATACCTGAAGAAGCTTTCCAGTGGTGCCCAGAGACAGGACCAGAGGCTGGAGCAAAACAATGCAATTCTATCTCTTTTAATAATTTCTCTCTCATTATGTAGTTTTGCAATTAAATATCCCACCAGAAATTTTCAAAACTGAGGTAAGGGCCTCCCCACATTTAAAAAATGGCCAGTAACACCATTTTAGAATAAGCGCAGGAAAAACCTAGCTGAAAGGAAAAAAAAAACCAAACACACAAAGAAACTTCTATCAAAGTGCTCTGCAGGATCACGGTATGGAAATTGGAGAAAACAGTGCCATTTTACAGTGCAGTGCCTTGAATCTTTCGATGCTTACTTGATTCTGTTTCAGTGTGGACACCAGTTTCTGCAAAGTGATGTTTTCTTCTTCCAGCTCAGTGTAGTCCTGCAGCAGCCTCGCCTCTCGAAACTTGTACTCTCGGATCTCGTCCTTCATTCGTATCCTCTGCAGTTCCACCATCTCGTTATTCTACAAGAGAAAACACAAGTGCATCACCACTCGTGCTGAACGCTGCCTTGAGGATAGGCCAAACACAAATTAATCCTGAAATAGGAATGATTTAACAGTGCACTTCAAAACACCATCACCTATTAACGTGGGGCCAATAATTTCAGGTGGGTGCTGGCAATGAGAATGTCTGATAGAGAAGCCTGATTAAAACAGTCTCAAGATTAGATGCTTATTGAAATGGAAACCTGGCAAGGATTTAGCATATCTCATTAGTTTCATTGCTCTTCAATACAGCAGGATTTAAATAAAATTACCACCTGTTTTCCACCAAAGGATGCGTTCTACATTCACACAGAAAAGCAGCGAGCACTGACATCTGCTCTCCAAAGACATCTGCTAGGGAGCAAGGTGCGCTCCCATTTGGATCTGCAGGCACTGGAGAGGCTCCCAGGCAGGCTCAGGGGGGAAATCACTCATCAAAAGCCTGAAAACGCCTGGCTGTGCTGAGCAGGATCACACCCAGCACTCCGGGAACACACAAGGTCACCATTTGATTTTTCCCATTAGCACATACAGTGCCCAGACAGCCTCGTGAGAGAGAACGTGAGGGATCGCTTTCACCAAAAATGTTTCCATCAGATTCCAGCTCTGAGTTTGTCACCAAGGGCCAGGTTATCCTGAAAAGACTCTGCTGGCATAACCACAAGAGAAAAAGCACTGCAGGAAGATGGAGTTCACACACAGCTGGAAGAGAACAGTGACTGACACATCTGGCAGGAACAACCTCCTGCCCTGCTTTGAGGAGAAGCCTGCATTTGTCTGATTAATTGGCACAGTCAGTCACATCTCCTTCCCTGCAGGAGGATCCTGAGCATGGCCACAGCAGATGGTGGAGAGACCTTATTGATGGGGCAGAGCCCCCTCGCTGCGGGGATGTCAGAGAGAGCACATCTGGGGAGGAGTAATGAGTTTCTGTAAAACATTCCATGGGGAGGGAGGGCAACCCTGGCTTGAGAGATACCTGAAAATTAAGTCAAATGCTTAAGAAACCACTGCAGCAGCAATTGTATTCAGGGAGATCTAAATCAATCAATCTGCACCACTCACCCTCTGGTATAAGAAGGATAAACACCCACATTCTGAATTAAGGATACTTTAGCATCTAAAGTTCATTAATTATTTGTGCTGGAGTTTATTTATTAATGGTGCTAGAGTGCAGCACCATTTCTTTAAGAGAGATATCACGCTTCTTTCCTACTTAATCTTGAAGACAAAAACAGAACAATTCTACTGTTCTGCTCTTCTTGAACACAGAGGAACTATTTCTGCAGTGCAGCCTCTCCTGGCCCTCACTCATGGCATTTCACCAAGGGAGAAACAGCAGGAAAAGGGAAGACATTGGGACAAAACCAACCCAGCACATTGCAGAGCACGGCATCACCTTTTCAAAGCAATATTAAATGTGTGGTTTGTCCCTGCAAACACCCTGGAATTTCTTCTCCATGCTCCAGATCCCTCCTGCTCCTTGCAAACATCTGCATTGTGCTGGCAAGCGCCCAGCTGCTCTCCGTGCTGCCCAGGAAAGGCAGGGATATTCCACAGCCCAGGCCCAAAGCCTGGTGTTACTGAGGATTAGGAGTGAATACCCACAGGACATGATGAAATGCTACTCTCATTTCCTTTATGTAAGACCTCTATTATAACTAGTCCTGAACCTACTAAAAAAAATAATTTATGTTGAGTTTATTCCCCTTTACTGCCGGTATGGAGCATATATTTTTTTTTAATCAAATACTTTGATTAAATATGTTATCTTCTCGAAATGCTATTGTTATTTTGAACTATTTAAAATAGGTATTTCTTAAGCAAAATATCTGCAGAGGGGAAATCTTGCTGTGCTGATAGAGCAGCAGTAAGAGGCAAATTTTTTATTCGGCCTCTTCTGAGGTGACTTGGATGTGCATGAAAAGAATATGAGAGGATTTAAAAACACAAGGCAAAAGGATTTTGTCAGCAGGGCAGTTATGTATATGAGCCACTAGAGGACAATGTAACCCAAATTATTAGTCAAGTAATTTGTAATTAAACTTCACTACTCATCAAGCACTGAACTTGCAGGACAAAGCAATTGAGCCAGATGCTTTTACTAGGGCACTGCCTCGGGACTTTTTACATTCCCAGAGAGAATCCCTCTATGAACCATGCACTGGATCTGCAAAAACCAAATTAATCCAAGAGGTGGAGCTGATGGCACACCAGCAAAGTTTAAATGGCTGAAAATCATTTTCAGCCCCAGCCATCAGCTGAACATGGTGCAACAGCTTTAATGGATTGGTGCCAAAGAAGAAGGAAAAGGCCTTTCAGAAACTATAGAAAACAAGAGAGTCCTTGTCAGCATTGCATCTCATTATACATGAGCGCTAATTGTGGAAGATGTCAGCCCCACAGCACCTCTAATGAACATACACTTAACGGAGCAGACCATGGCAAATGAAAAACAGGAAGCTCAGTCGAGACAAAGTCTGTTCAGACTTTGAAAATAAAGAAACAGATGAAAACAAATATAACTCATATTTTCAGAATTGCCGTGTATTAAAAGTGAAACACCTCCCTGCATTTTACAGAGGCAAGGACCAGGTCTATATTCAACCAGCCATCAACGCTGACAGGGCTCTGAGCATCAGTGGAATATTTAATAATACAAGTTTGTACTTCTTAGCAAATTAAATGCACTATCTGTTAATATATTATTCATTTTTGATTCAGCTCAGACTTTTAAAATGCTGTATTTCACATGCTACATGCAGAGCACGTTGTATTAACTGTGTCTGGGTACATTGCAATGCGCTGTGTAATATCAAATAATTGCAAGTGAGAAGCTACTTATTTTAAAATGAAGGAATGGAAATGGCTAATGTTGAAAACTATGAAAAAATGCATGATTTTCATGTCAGAACACTCCCAAGCACTGCCCTAGGAAGCCACGAATGCAGTCCCATTAACTATTTTGGTTCCCTTCTAAGTTGGAGTACATAAAGGATTTTTTTTATTTCTGTATTTTGTCTACTGGTTTTTATCCCCCCCAAAATTGTGGCACTAGTGTTTGGGCTTTTTCCATACATTCTGTTCAACCAAATGTTCATTAAGAGATTTCAGGTCCTTACTGCAGTAAAACATGCTATTTCTCACACTGAAAAACAGCCTTATAATCATCAATTAATTACAAGCCCCAAACTTTCCAGGCTAAATCCCTACTCATCATTTGGAAAATGCAAGCCATAGCTGATGTTGTGCACAACTTTGTAATTTTCATAACTCACAAGAGAACAATGGTAAAATTGTACCCTTCCAATTTAATGACATTGTTTTATAGCTGATGCAGGATGAAATCCCCTTCCATCTGATGACAGCTTTATTGCACTAGTGGTAAATTGAATTTAAGAGAAAGTTTATGCTCAGCCTAATATCCATGATCCTATGCGTTTGTTGACAAGTCCCACTGTAAATTTGTATGTCATGTTTGCTTTATTCTGCAGGGGAAAATAAAAGATGTATTTTTTATGAAGAACAGTAGTAGCGATATCATAGAAAATTCAATTTAGCAGGGGCTGAGAGAAGAGAATCAAAGTGGCAATAGAAGAGCAAAAACCATTTTCTTTATTTGCCATCAAGTGCTTTAAGTCCCCCGAGCCCTCTAGACAAGTCTTAAAGTTTCCCTCACTCAAATACAGGAATATTCAACTTGAACTGAAGGAATGCCATTTTCCATGCTTCCACTTTAAAACATGAAGGGATTTTGTGGATGACCTGATGTGACCTGGTCTGACCCTTCTGCAGAATTTGCACCCCAATCCTCCTGATAACCAGGGCTGGTGCATCTCATACAGAACTATTCATGCTTCTATTTCAATACACAGATATCCCTACATCCCAAAATAAATTATTTCAAAGAGTCTTTTTCGTCACTGTTAGACGTCTGCATCCTCCTTTTTCATCTGAAATTTATCTGATCTCATCCTTCAAAAAGCTTCATTCAGGTGGCTTTATTCGAGTTTATGATATTATATCTGCTGCACTGGCATCCTAATTTAAGAACAGAAATACAACTCCAAATGCAGAAATCACTGACTTTTGAAATTATGTTCTATTCTGCCATTCCTTAGCTTTAGATATATCACTCATTGCCTAAAAACCAGGAAAAAAACCCCATGCTATTGTGCCCAAAATTTTTTTTAAAAAAATATATCTGTAGCATAACATAAGTACTTATAATCTTTCCATTCCAAGGATTTACTTACAGAATGACAGCATTATCAAAGGCAAGGATGAAAAAAGCCATACATTTGTTGGCTAGAGCATATGGATTAGAAGCCAGATCATGATAATGTTATGTTTCAAGTTCCTTCACCAGCAATGGATCTCACAGAAAGCATTTACAATACATCTAATAATTTAATCATCTGAAATGCTCAGTGCATTTAATTGGAATAGCTAAATCTAAAGAAGTAGGGTGAATTTGTATCAAGGGCAATTAAATGGCCCATTTATGTACTTATCACAGAGTTTGAAACCCATAATACTTAATGTTGTAAATCTTGCTACGTATAAACCCCTACAAAGTAGCTATTTTATTAACTTTCATATATAAGTATATATAAAAAGAATTAAGGAATGTTCAGGTCATTCAGGTATTAAATTTTCCTGCTGAATAGCATGGTCATAATAATATGATGACTTCTTTATAAGATGGTATGAACCACAGATCTCTAATCATGCACATTATCTGAAAAATAATGGTTTGATTTGACTGCATTTATAGCAATTAATGCCTTACTATTAGTGCAATAATTAAACACAAATTATCTCTCCATGTATTAATTATAACTATGTATAATTAATAGCAGCCCTCTGCAACAAACACTGCTGTAATATTCTTAATTCTGTCAAAGGATGAGAAACTTCACCAAACTAAACTTTACTAAACCAGCGTTAAAGCAAATTCAGACTCCAGGGTTAGAGCTGACTCCAGAGTTCAGCTCATTTGAGTCGTCTGCAGATCTGTGGAATGGCATCAAACATGAACACACGATCATTGCAAACAGCAAAATATCAACTGGCTGGAAAAGGTTTTGCCATGAGGAGGACATTGTGGATGGCATTTTGTTTAGATTTAAAACTGCTACTCATCCCTCTCCTGCAGCTCTAGAGGCATTAAATGGATCTAAGAAGCGGGAGGATTTATTTCCAATGCTTCACGACCCTTTTGGAGAAAAAGCTTTTCCTGATACCCAATCTAAGCCCGTGGTGGAAGTTGAGGCCATTTCTTCTTATCCTATCATTTGTTCCTTGGAAGAGACCGACCCTCACCTGGCTCCATCCTCCTTTCAGGGAGATGTAGAGAGCAGTGAGGTCTCTCCTGATCCTCCTTTTCTTCAGGTCTGCACACTCTGAAGCAGGGGCTGTTGCCCACTCCACATCACCCAATTATACTGAGTAGTATCATGAAGATACCAAACCCAAATTGCTCTTGACAGATTAGCTCAAGGAAAAAGGAAAAAAAAAAAGGAAGACGTGGATCTAGGGCATTTTGGACTGAATGGATTTTTTTTGTATTTTTTCTGCCCAGTTATAACCTTTCCTACTACATTGTCATTTTCTATCCACAATTTAAGAAGCAAAGAGCAGTGATTCTACATGACAATGCCTAAGGCAGGCTTTTTGATGGAGAAGCTGCACAGGCCTTTTCAGGCTCATCAAGAGACCAAGAGCTGGTTTTAAAGCCTAACTGATCACTTAGGAGAAGCATCTGCCAGTTCTGTGTATCTCTTTGAGAGGCCATCTGTCAGGCCCAAAATGCCAAATTTCCTTCCAGACCCAAAGGGGCACGGGCTAAGCAACAAAAGAAAAGTTGTGCTAACAGGGTGTGGGGCTGTGATCACAGTAACTCAGCAGTCCCACAGCTGCTGTTCCCAGGTCCTGACCCTCCCTTGGGCTGGTGTTACCTTTCCCATCACCAGCCACATCAAAAGCAGCAAGAAAACAAACAAAAAAAGATCATTTTAATGGTGTTTATAGTCCCTGACTTTGCTGACTGGCGGGACACACAGGCACTGGGGCTAGCAGGAGGTGAGGAATAGGAAAACATGTCATTTCTCATTTAGGTATGCTTGCTGCTCAGCAACAACTGCATGATCTGTTCCAAGTTCCAGAGGTGGAAACCCAGCCCCATCGATGGAAATTGTAAAACTGATAGAGCCTTCAGCAGGAGTGAGATTTCACTGCATGCACGGAAACACTGAGGAGCAGTAAAGTGAACACCTAAAGGTGAAAAGAGGAAAAAACACTAAAGCAACCCAATAAGAGGAGTGAGCTTGACTATTTTAGGCTCCATTAAATTTGGTTGGTATGGGAAAATATGTCCCTGTTTATTGGCTGCTTGCTTTCTTCTCTCTTTGCCTAACTTTGGCTGTCAGGATGGTCTCAGAGCTCGCTGTGGTGACCCTGAGCACGCTGGGCAGGGACCACTGTCCCACGTTTCAGGCACAGAAAGCTCCTTGCAAGCTCTCCATTCCCCATGGTGACTGTGTCTGCTCCTCAGGACTTGGAGTTATTTTAATTACAGCTCATCCTGCCTTCCCTCCCTTCCTCACACCAGTAAAAAAGCCGTGCTGCTGAGGGATGCAGCTCAGGGCTCTCAGCTCAGCCTCCCCATCCTGCCCGAAAACACCCCTCAGGCTCTGCTTTTTCTGATTTGCACCAAACCCATCTTTGGTCTTGTAAACAGCAGGCAGAAATTGCAATATCCACGTGCCTCTGCTCTCCCCTGCCCTGCTGCATCTCTCGGTGAGAGCACAGAAAAAGGAGAGATTTGACATGCAGACCCAGGGCTGGGCAGCAGCACCAATAAATCTGGTCCCTGGGACAGTGCAGATAAATTAGTAGGGGGCTGAATTCAAATTAATCAGATGTGTAACTAATCCTGATCCTCAGCTTACCAGAGATCATAAAAGTAATAAAAAACAGATCTCAAAGGGGCCCCTTGGCAGCATCTAGTGGTCCATTTATCTTCCCCAGGATAGGAGCAACTACATTTGTGTTATTCCTGGTATCCATCTAATCTCTTGTCAAACACTTCCAATGATCCCATCACTTTTCCCAGAAACTTGCTTCCTGGCTTTACTTTTGCACTTGCCAGAGATCTATTCTGAATGTCAAATCTGAAGCAGAGCCTTTCACACTGAAAGAGGAAAGCAGCATTTCTTCTCCTACCCACAGAAGGCAGGAAAATAAATGCATCTGTTCTTCTCTGCAGGAATCTTCCATTTTCCCACTGTATCCATCTCCAGCCATCTCTCTGCCCTCTGCAACCAGAAGAGCAGGTAAGAAATGAGGATTCCAGACAGTTCCCACCACAGAGCAGAACCTTTAGATGCCTTTCCATGACATACAGGAAGATAGGCAATAAACAACAACAAAAAGTAGATATTTGGGGTGGGGAATAGGAGACCCCAAATAACACAGCGTTCCTTCACTGCTCCTCACACTGGACTGGGACAGGAGAAATACATGGAAAGAAAGAAGAAGCCTTCAATATTTTCTAGAAAGTAGAGTGAATAAGGAGCTAAAGGATACCAAAAAAAGCATTCACAGGTACAAATCTATTTCAAGGGGTCATCTGCTGGCACATTCTCTATTGTGCTGCAGAGGAGCTGTGAGAGCTCAACATCAAAGAGCTCCAAAAGCCCGCGCTCAGAGCAGAGCTTCCCTCGACAAAATTATTCCTGCTGATTGTCAGCTGCAGAGATGTTTGAAAAGCTCTGTGAATTTACACCCACCACCCTCCCAATGACAACAGGCTCTTTCAAGTTCCCCTTGAAAAATATCAATACAGTATAAAAGGTTGCTATGAAAAGAGGAACAACAAGAAAGTTAAACTTCAGTAATTACTCTTCTCCAGATGGGCAGAGGCATGGCATCTTTAAACAAACACATCTGAGCCACAAAATTTAAATCTAATTATGTGGCCAAATCTGTCATTACTACGGGAGGGTACTTCCTCAAAGTCAGGAGCGATTGCAGTAATTCAAATCCATGTAACATTACCCATCTGCTGCAGAAAGCAGCACGGCATTCTGCAGCTCCTCTGACCTTGTGCACAGCACCCACCACCCCCACTAATTCTGTGGCACGAGCAGAAACATCAATTCTGAAACAGCAGCTGATTAATATTAAAAAGATGAACATGGCTTGATGACTTTTTTTTCCATCAAAGTCTTAGGGTTTTTATTTTAGAGCATATATTTGAGCGACCTAGGTGGCAAATATAGTTAAAGATAAGCACTTCATCTGCCTGTAAACCACATCTTTTAGGAGCACATTTTACCCATAATTTTTACTCATTACAACATGCATGGTGATTCATACAAATGCCCACATAAAAGATTTGATAAAGTAAATTGCGCTGAAGGTTACTTGAATTTATTGATATGGACAGTGAAAATACCTGTACCCAGGAAGCGTGGCTTAACAGCACAGCACTCTTGACTGTTCAATATAAATCGGTTTGAAACATGATCTTGGCTTTTATAATCTGCCTTTTTTATTCTAATATGGACTGTAAATGTCACACACTTTATATTTGTATTTATATTTATATATGTGTATATATATATTGCAATTAACAGTAGTAATTTCTAGGTTGACAGTTTTCTGTCTTTTCCTTAAAAAGCTGAGCAAACAAGATTCTTGCTGCTTAGCATGCAGGACAGAAATACAGATGTAATACATGCCATAAGAACACAGTGCAAGGACTGACTATTAATGCTGCAGTTCTCACAGAGATTATTGAAGCACATTGCCTATGGCTTCACAGCCTTAGAATTAAATTATTCCTTTGGGAATTGAATAAACACCGAGTATCATTAACTGCCTGCAATGCATCAAAATGGGGGGAAAAAAAGCCATAAAATTCTGTATTTGCTCAGGGAGTAAAATATCAAACAAATTATGGGATTGCTTAGCTATGGACATTCGAAATTATGTTTAAATCTGTTTTTTTTCTCTACTCTCTTGTGTTCCCCCTTAAAACCACTGCTGTTTTCCTTTTACCATTTGTTTCTACTGGAGTTTCATCTAGCTCACAATGGGTGTTGGTCTGATAATAGAAGCCTTCTGCTAAAACAGATTATTGATATATTAATAAGATACAGGCAAAAGAACCAACAAGGAACACCCACAAAAAAAAAAATCTGCAAACAGCCCTTCAGTAACCTAAAGATAATAGGAAATTATCAGTGCTTTAGTGGATTTAACACATTGTGGCATGAGTAGGACAGTAAATCATGGCAAATATTAAATTATCTTGATGATCATTACAGCACACCTGAGCTCAGGGACTCGGCAGCTCTTGGGGCTCAGCTGCTGCAAAATCCCAACTTCAGCAAGAAAAGGAAGGAGTTTTCTTATCCTTGCTGAAGGTGCACTCAAGGACCTTGATCAACGAGGAATTACTTTCCTTCCAGATTTATGGAAATCCAGAAAAAACGTGTCCATGTGAGAAGCAGGGGGGAAAACGCTGAATTCCGCAGACACATTCAGCTCAGTCAACATCAGCGCTCCCAAATCCTGAGCTCAGCCTTCTCCCAGGGACAGCTGGGGGCCCCTGAGGTGCAAGGGACACCCATGGATAACACAGGGATGCAGGGCTGTGAATCTCCAGGTGATGCTCAAAAACTTCTGTGGCAGCAAAGGATTGCAGTCCAAAGTCTTAACTGCTCCCTCCGCTTCCCACCATCTCAGCAGATTGATAGTTTATGGTCCCTTTGGTTCCTTCTAATTTATTTTTAATATAAAATAAGACATTAGAGGATGGCTCCAAATTCATTACAGAGTTCTTAAATTTTCTCTGAGTTCGTAAAGCACTCAACCATGACCTTGACACACCATCATTACTAATGATATTCAGTATCAGCTTCAGCAAGTAACTATTCAAATGCAAGTTTTTTAGTTCTAATTCTTTTGTATGCCCAGTGGTCTGAGAGAGCACAACTGAACTCAGTTACACACTGCAAAAAAGTGCAGCAGAATAATCAATCTAATAAAATGACAGCCCACCTCAGGGAAAAAAAAAACACATCAGTACACTTGAACTAGGTCAGAATTCAGACAAGCAACAGGAATAAGAGGAAATTTATGAACTCTGCTTCTCTAACTGATCAATAGATTCTGTGTCATACCTACACAGTTGTGGACTATAATCAGGTTCTTCATCATTGAAATACTGCTGCCAGTGTCTATAGGGAAAGCAATCCAGGCTGCAAAAATTCCTTGGGCTCTTCATTATTACACTGGGGGGGAGTTTACCCAGCATATCAATCAGGGAATCAATTTGGCACCTTTTATATATATATATATATACACATACACACACACACACACACACACATATATATATGGGTCATGGAATACACCTGCACCATGCTTGAAGTAATGTGGGACATTGTCAAATACAAGGGCAGGATGGGAAAAATCCCCCAAACAACTATGGACATTCAAAATTATGTTGTTTTTTTTTTTTNCTATCAATCAGGGAATCAATCTGGTACCATATATATATATACATATCCCCCAAATAGCTATGGACATTCAGAACTGTTTAATTTTTTTTTCTCTCTACTCTCTTGTGTTCCCTCTTAAAACCACTGCTGTTTTCCTTCCACCATTTGTTTCTACTGGACTTTCTCCAGCTCACGATGGGTATTGGTTTGACAGCAGAAACCTTCTGCTAAAACAGATTATTGATATATTAGTAAGATATAGACGAAAGAACTAACAGGGAGCACCCACAAAAAAAACCACCTGCAAACAGCCCTTCAGTAACCTAAAGATAAACCCCAAACTTTCAGTGTAATCACCAATTTTGGCACTGCATTTCCCCTTATTTAACAGTCTCTGCCTTTGATCACATCAAAACTTCCATAACATCAGGAATTTTCCTTCAGCCTGTACAGCACCTCTTGTGAAAGACAGAATTAACATGGAGAAAAAAGAAATCCTCCAGCCACATCTGTCTGTTCTCTGCCCTCCTCCTCCCTCAGTTAATGGAGGCTCCTTAGGATCAAGTGGCCAAAGCACCCCAGTAAATGAAATTAAAGTGCTACCACCCATTTTAAGGCTCCAGAATATGGTGGCATTGCTTTGGTGTCTGCTGCAGGAGTGGTGCAGATGTAGCAGGCACAGGGAAGAGAACTGAGCTGCTTTAGGAAAAGAAAATCCCCATCACAAATCAGACACATTGATTTTGGCACTTTGGGACGTACCAAGTCAAGATCCCTGGGTTTCCACCAAGCAGGGACTTCTTTCTCTGTGCAGTTCAAAGCTTGAAGTTTAAGCTAAAAATCCATTTCTGGCCCTGCTCTCGGAAGGTAGGAACCATTACTTTCCCTGTGGGCATTTCCAGCTGTCATCACTACATGGGAAGCTTTTGAAGAGGGCTCTCACAAGGACAGGACAGCAGCCTTTGAATCCTAAATTATTTCCCCACACACTCAGAGATGATTTGAGTTGAGCAGAATGCAGATGTGCTCTTGGTTATTAGCCCAGCACGCTGTGGCACCACAGCCACTTCTACCAGGGACCTTTTTCTGTAAATAAATGCAGCATAAAGCCTGAATATTTTCCCTCAGTCCATCCCAGTGAGTGGAGCTGCTCTCACTGTTCTGAGAGGCTCCTGTTTGACACTGGTGTTTTATTTAGAAACTGCTTTTACTAAGCTACACAATTCAGAGCAGGCCTACTGGTCTCCTAACAGAGAAGGCAGATATCAAGCAAAACTAAACATCCCTGTTCCAAATAGTTTCATTTTCTTTTTTTCTCATTCTCTCAGAGAAGTGTTTGGGTGACCCAGAGAAATCCCAGTAAATCTTTTCTCAACTCTAAACATTGTAGTGAAAGTTTTTCCTGCACTGATTTGTTCTAAACTCAGCAATAAAAACATCCCACCCTGCCTAACATCACCACCAACTCCATTTTTGCTCTCTCTCCTATTTCTGGTCCTTTTTCTTCCCACTAAAGACTGCCAAAATGTTTTGTACTTCTGCCCCTCCAACCTTTAACCCCTTATTCACCATTTTTTCAGCACAGGCACGAGTGTGCCGAACTTGCACCAAATACTAATTTCTTCCCACTTCCCTGCCATTTGGGTTAAACAGGGGTTAATAACAAACACACAAATAATGTTTATAGCTAAATTCAAAGTCGCAAGAAAATCAAAAAGATTGCTAATCTTGCAAGCTGCTCCTTTGCCAAACTTGATCAATAAAACGCATTCATATCTCAGTCTTGACAAATATTTCAAGCCGTTTATTTGCTGAAAAGAAAATATCACACTCCAAAACCACTCTTTAATACTCTTAGTGAGCCTCAGGATATCTTGTGGCGATCAAATTCCTTTTTTTTTTTTTTTAAATCTAAAATTTTCTCCCAAGCACTCCCTTCATTTTAAGACCATAGGTGAGAGCACATATTTTAACATATACCAGCTAGTGCTTTAATCAACCCACATTTAAAGCATACAATGGAAATAGTCAACATAATATCATATATATGATATTTGATAGATATCCTATCATATACAACATTATAGGTCTTTTTTTTCCTGTTGACAAGGCCCTGAAATGCCCCAGCACTGGCTTCAGACAGGAACTCTTCTTTTTGTTCAAAGGTGAAAGGGGACAGTTTTATATAAGGCAGTCTCCATTAGGATGGGCTTTCATGGGAGAACAAAAGCCAGTGATGCAATTTTTCCTGCCTAGAATCTCAATTAGAAACTTGGATTTAGCTTTGGAATTAACTGGGAAATGGAACAGAAGAGTTTGTGGAGAAGCAATTTCTTCAGGGGAGACAAACTTTCTTTAAAGAGAAGGACAGCTGTGATTCCCTGTGTAATGGAATAACAAACCAAAAAGGATGGGAGATTCTTTAAATACTCCATCAAGAAAAATGCAAAATGTTGCTAGAAATTTCCATGTTTAAGCACACAGGACACATGTGAAAGAGAATTGCTACATGACAGAGTCTGGGTCTTCTTTTGCAATTTATAATGAACCAAATAGTTTCATATTTGCCCTGTTCAAAGCTCTTCAATATCAGGAGCACTGGAAAAGAGATTGTAATTTTTGCATTTTGGGTAGTGAAAGCAGTATACTTCAGTCAGTGTTATGAGTACAAGAATCCCAGGAATTTCTGAGCTTTAGGATGCAACACAAACTTCCTCCATCATCTCACACAGATCACCAAGTGTCGAAGAAACCAAAAAAATGCAAGAGGGGATCTCAGCCTCAGTGCCTCAAAATCCTCATTAGGGGAAAAAATTCATTGCATTATAAAAAATTCGTACAAGTGATACACCTTAAGAACTTAGGGCACATTTAAAACACAGTGCAATTTTTTGATCAGCAGCCAAAACAATGCATGCATTTATACAGAGAGGCAGGGAATTTGCAAAGCATGTCTTGGTCCAAAAAAAGAATGTTATTGCACACAGAATTGACTTCCACAGAATAAAAGGAACGTGTGCTGGAAGAACAGACTGGTTAAATTATCTCACCACATAGGGAGGGGGCTGAGCAGATGGCAGCACCAGGCATCACTAGTCCTGGCTTATCGAGATGATCTTTATCATTTCCATAAGATTAAAAAATTACTCGTCTATGGAATACAACATTCTGAGGGTGAGGCAGTATTTTTTGTTTTGTTTTGCCTGGAATCAGAGATGGTGGAGTGTCCAGCATGATGATGTAAGTGGTTCTAAAAGGAAATCCCATAAAGAGAGAGCCCATTTCTGGGAATTTGTGAGCTTTCTTGTGTAAAAAAGCACTATTCAGAATGAATGTGCACTCTATCCAGTCTGCTGGTGGCTGCCTCGGGTTTGGTTAATTTGTGGGAGGGTGTTCCTTTGGAGAAGATTATCCTGAACTGCACATCCACCTTCATCTTGCCCATAAAAAACCGAGTTTAGAGCACAGGTCGTGTTTCCAGCCAAAAGAGATGGCAGCACTTACAGGGAGCCAATCTGAGTCACAGAAGACAAACCATGGCTGGTTTGGGGC
Organism: Pardalotus punctatus; assembly: GCA_013400915.1. Taxonomy (NCBI): domain Eukaryota; kingdom Metazoa; phylum Chordata; class Aves; order Passeriformes; family Pardalotidae; genus Pardalotus; species Pardalotus punctatus. The sequence goes on from VZTX01029381.1 coordinate 66,945, forward strand.
ACTTTTTGAATTAACGAAATTGTTTCTCTCTCTGACCAAAGTATTTTCCCCACTGTGTTTCATACAAATCTCCCTTCTTCCTGCCTCTTTTTCCCGTATGTTCCAAAGGAGAAAGGTTTTAATTACAGCAGAGCACTTCCCTGCCTGCAGAGCCTTTTCATAAAAACAGAATTCGGTTTATCACTATCGTCATTAACAGTTAAAACTCCATTTGTGAGCTCCAAGCACAATGTTGCACAGAGAGGACAAGAAAATTCTTCAATTTCTACTGAACAGAAGAGAGAAGCACTGAGGGTTTGCCTGGTTGTTTTTTCCTCCAACTTAGCATGCCAGCATGCAAATGGTTAAATGGCAACATGCAGGAATTTTTAGTAGAAATTTTCAAAATTTGGTAAATATATGCTAGATATAGTTCAGCTGATGTCAAAGAAGGGAGAGGGGAGAAAAACACAGCCCTTAACATTTGAAAAGAAGTCAAATAAAATCAGAGTGGAGCAGAGTTTCTCAAGTCTGATCTGGCAACAAGGAAGATGCTTCTTGTAGCCAGCTGGCCGTACCTTATAGAAAAAAAAAAAAAATAACCCTTCCAGGGTAACTCTGGCAGGGTAAGAAGGTTGGAAATGTTTTCTATGTTGCAGAACTTCATTCCAATGCAAATCTTTCATTAGTTTTTTGATAGTAACTGTGAGGTTTAATGTTCTAGAATCAGGGGAAGTGCACAAAGCTGAGGGATGGTGATTTTTCTATAATGGCACAGGGCTGGGGGGCATAACCTCTGCATTCCCTGAAAATAAGGAATTTCTGAACTTGGCTGAAGATGCAAACCTGCCTGAGTTTGCCTTCAGGCTATTTTTACACCAAGAATAGTTGAAATGCGTGTATCTGGCCTGAGCAAGGCAAAAAATTAGTGCTTATCATCATTTTCTAAAAGAAAAGTAGCAAAGACTGTAGGAAAATACTAAATAAATTTTAAAAATAAATCTAGCTTCTGGAGAACAAGAAAGTGCTTCTCCAAATCAAAATATCCACTTAATGTACAATCTCTCTCAGACCAAACATCTACTTCATATAAAATATCTCTAAGACCAAATTAATTTTCCCCACCCTTGGTTGAACAATAATAGGCTGTTGAGGCTGTGCAATAAAATCCCACACCATAAATTGAAAATTACAGCAAGAAAAAAAATCTCAATCTAGCTGGAGAATATCCTAGCTGAAAACACAGCTTCCATCTCTGTATTCATGAGAGAAAGCAGCAATAAATCACGTTTAGAAGTTAACCCAAATCATGCTGAAATAATGGAAGTCTCTAACGGATTAGAGACAGAAAAGGGGAAAAGCCAGAAGAGGAGAAGGCACATGGCCCCTCACCCCAACAGACCCTGAATTATGTGCTTCAGTGGAGGAGGTGACATGTGTGTATTTTACTTTACTGTTGTTTTCACAACCCCTTTTACCGCACCATTTAATGGCACCTTTATAGGGCCTGAACTGTTTTCCAGCTGCAGCACTAAATTTAAAAATAACTTGACCTTCCAGACCTCAGATGGGAATGATGCTTGGAGCTGCCTCCACTACCACAAGGCACAACTAAGAGAAGTAATTTCCCTATAAAAGCATTAAAAAAAAATATCCCTGCTAAAGAAAAATGCTTAAACGCATGTAACGAAAACTGACTGTGGTTTTAAGTTTCAGTAATAAATATTGTAAGATGGTGTAGCTTATAACAGAATTTTACTGCTGCATTGGACAGAAATGAAACAGTCATGGCTAAATTTCCTTAGGCACGGCATGGAATAAAGAAGAAACCAGACAATTTTGTTTTCAGTGTCTTGGTCTTGTTTACAACCACTGAAGAAGAGGTCAGTGCAATATGATAAGAAAAACAGAATAATAACCCAGTCTTTGCATTTGCTTCTTGATGGAAAGGAAGATTATCTCTCCAGTTCACTCTGAGTTATTGCCAGGATTTTTAATGAAATGACAACAGGGATGAAAACCATCTCCAATATATTTGCAACCAGAAAGCAAGGAGCTTTCCTGTTGCAGTCACAAAACAAGATTTTCTGCAACTATCCTGCCTTTAAATACAAGATCATGGCTCTTTCTGCCTCAAGGCCCAGAGTTACACAGGCTGTGGCACTGGTTATTCTGACTGTGCAAAGAATCAGTATCTTTGATATCTCTGAATGCAGCTAAGAACAAAAATGTTCAAAAGCTTTGCCCTCAAGATTTTAATCACATCCAGCTACGAAGCAAAGAACCAGAATCCTGCATCTTCTCACTGCTGTTGTGGAAAACAGCACGAGGGAAAACAAGGCACAGGGGAACACGAGCAACAAATGTTAAAAACCCTGTATTATCAGCCAAGCCTCAGTGTTTTTGTGACCAGCATTGCCTCTGGATGCTCTTTCCGTGCCTAGGTGTGCAGGACTGGTGGGAAATGAGCCATTTGTGACCAGCATTGCCTCTGGATGCTCTTTCCGTGCCTAGGTGTGCAGGACTGGTGGGAAATGAGCCATTTTTAACCCAGCTCGCTCTGAGCTGACACCGCGATGCCACAGCCATTCTTCACGGGGAGTTCAGCGAGTGGCATCCCAAGCTGCACTGAAGGGAAAAATCAGAGCTCTAGATGATGCCTCCAAGGCACATTTAGCTGGAAGAGCCACCACACTGTGCTTCAGGAGGAAAGGGAATGCTACACCGGCAGAAGGAATGAGCAGTGAAGGCAAAAATTCCATTTATACCTAGTCCTACCTATTTGATGGGGGTTTTTTTTAACCATAACATCACAGAAGCAGACACTCTGATATTATGTATGAGCATCTGCACGAACACATCTAAAACATTCGCCAGCAAAAGTGCATTTCTCTCAATCCTGAAGCTTAGGAGTGGATTTGAGCATCACAATGAAAGGGTGAGAACACTGTCTGACCTCTGCCTGACTTGCTGCCCACCTCCTGGATGCTGACAGGCACTGGCTGCTGAGAATAACTAAAAATAACCAGCTTGTCTCATGTAGCATAATAAGGGCAAAGGGAGAAAAAGAGGTGACATATCTGAAGTTCACCCTTCTGTCACCTTCCCCTTATAAATTTTCCCCTTGAGAGAAGGGTTTGTTGCGGAAAGCACAATTAGTACAGATGATGGGAGCCAAGAACTTACAAACTGGTAATGAGTTTGAGGTTTGGAGGCAGAAGGGGGGAAGTGAAGAGAAGAACCTGCTCCACAGAGGAGCATGTTTAAGGATGGAATCACATTGCCACACAGAACAGACTTCAGTTTTGTAAGATGTAGTCTGAATGAATCCAAATGAGAAAAAGGAGCACAAAAACACAAACCTCAAAGATGCTGACTTTTCTCATGTTTTTCAAGGTTTAAGATGTTTTGCTTCTACATGGTTTCTTTCTATTTGTTCAGTGGGGGTTTTTTGCCAAAAATCTCTTTAGGAGTTGCTAACTACCCAAAGGCATAATTGAGATGTGTTTTTCTCCATCTCACAAATCATGCTTTTCCGGGGTCAGGTCACAGGCAATGCTCCATGTCCTGGCAGCCAAGACATATCCCCTGGAAAAGGTAAATCCCATTTCCCAGAATTACCTGGTAAATCCCAGGAGAAACCCTTACAAATAAATCAGTATTGATTAAAAGGCACGAAAAACAAAATAGACTGAAAATAAATACGGGTTTTGAACAAAGAGCAGATGTTGAAACTCAAGCAGCTGGGCTGATAATTATTGTCCACATGTGACTGAATTTCCCTCAAGGTCCAAGTACTAACCACAGCTCCAGCAGAAGTCATTAGGTTTTTCAGTTCTGTTTGGTGGATCTCATCTCTGAACCAATGCCCAGCCAGTGCCATCCATTCTGTACCACTCAAGAATGAGCAAAAAAGCTCAGGAGGAAGGAAAACGGGGATTGCTGCATCCACATGCAGGGAACAGGAGGAAATCAGCCACAGCAGGTACAGTCAGGCAGGGCTCCAGTGCATGTGGGGATTCCCAGGAGAAGAGAAATGTGATAACAGCTCGGGAATACATCAAGATGCCTGTTCTGTAATCCCAGCGAGATCCTAATGAGTAATGAAGCCATAAAACATTCAGTGATTGCCAGGCACATTCTAACGCTGAGTGACTGGGAAGAACAACATTAATCTCTCAGAGAAGCTTTAACTATATTTTTTTAAAATTGAAAACTGCTCAGGGTATTTTTTTTTAAAAAATAAATAAATAAAAGGAAATTAATTGGCACTGAGAAAACAAACTTACATTCCTACATTGTTTAATATTCTTTATCAGTGACACATGTCACCAAAATTTATGCTCTATTTGCTTATGCACTCAGGCAATGAGGACTTTCAGCAAAAATTTCTCCTTCTCCTTGTGCCTTCACTTTACCTGGAAGGCTCCTAAAGCTTTTGGACTCAAGATTCAGAAAGTCTGGCACCCGGGGTATTCTTCCCTTCCCACTTAATCCCAGGCAAATGAATGAAGTCACAAGGTACAAGTCAACACGAGCTCCTGGGAGTCCAGATCACATTGCAAGGATTCTGTAAAAACTGGCAACACAGCTAATCCCAGCACTGCCAAAAACCATCTTACTCCACACCACTTGAATAGACAAAAACCCAAGTTATTTTTAGCCAGCAAATTAATACTGAAAAGAATGAGTCAGCACAAGCAGTTCTTAAGAGGCTTCCTCATCTAGAAACAAAAGCAAAGCAGAAAAGTTACGTGTTTTAAAAATGCAGAGGCCACACCAAAAAAAAAAAAAAAAATTTTACAAATTCAGAGAGCTGCTAGCCCAATATCCACACAGCCATTGGCATGTGATACCTGAGAAAGAGGAATGTTCTAACCAATATGAGCAATAAGGGGTCATTCTTTCAAAGAACTTATGTAAGAACAGGCACTGCCAGATCCCGATTTGATTAATTACTGCCCAGAGATGACCAAGTGCAGCTGAAAGTGCACCCTCTTTCATTTTCTATTTGAGGCCCCTTTTCTGCAAGAAGGAGCTGGGAATTTGAGTATTTTTAATAAAGCACTCTGTATTTATGCAACAGTCCCTTGGTTATGCTCCATTATCCCACTTGGCCTTTTTTTGACCTCCCCAGTGTCCATTGTTTGACTCGGTTATTCCCAGCAGAGCTCAATGCCTGGACCTTGCCAAAGAAAACAGTGTCATGAATGCGTCAAATCGCAATTTTGCATCCAAAGTCGTTGTTTGGGGCTCATTAACAAAAAACACAACCGCTCTAGGATGGTTTTTGGCAGCTTGCAGGTGTATTTGAGGGTAAGAACAGCAGAACAAGGAGGTGAAGGTTACCCTAGGAAAACACTGCCACGACAAAATGTATTTATCCTGAACTCTTGACCTTCCAGTTCAGTGCTGACAAAGAGCATGAACTTGGAAACACAAACAATTCATGAGTGATGACAGCAATTTAGGGTTAAAAACTGCATTTCCAGAAACAAAAAGGTGACTCTCACCAAGCCACCTTTGCTTTCACCTGAGTGATCAAAATGGTGAAGAAAGAACCCAAAGAATTGTTTGGTGGTAACTAAGTAGGGAGAGGGAATTGAATGGCAGATTTGTAATTAAATCTTTGTCTGTTAATAAGGACACTCAGAAGCAGTCGACATTTTTTGTTGAAAAAAATTTTTTTGAGAATCTTCCTATCAGTCTTCAGTATCCTAAGTGGCTGAGTGCATGGATAAACTATCACACATTTCTGTCATCCATGCAATCCATCCATTCCCAGAACCACACAGCACTTATTCAAACCTTTCTAATAAAGCTGAAGGTGAAAGGAATTATTTTTTGTTTGTTTCTTTAGTTTATAAGATGTATTATTAAGGCNGTCAAACTTATTCATTCTAATAAGGCTGAAGGTGAAAAACAAACAAAAAAATAATTCCTCTTTAGTTTATAAGATGTATTATTAAGGCTGAAAGCATATTTTCTTGCAGGGAGGGGGGAGTGGGCAGAGAAGGGAAAAGACAGGATACAATCAGGTAATTTATATCCAGAATCTATCCATCTATCTTTGCATCACTCCGTACCGAGGCCCACACAAAAACCATCTTTTTTTCTTCCACTTTTTCTCTAATTAGACATCCAAATTTACTGCCTAAAGAGACAAACCGCTTCCTCATTGTAACAACCCACCCACGGCAGCATCTCATTCTGGCTTTGCCCCAAAACACACCACACACTTCACACTTTTCCTTCACCTTTGTAGCTGTCAAGATTTGGAGTAAGTTTAGTCTGCTTTTCCCTGCTTGCACGAGGCAGAACCAAGCAGACAAAATTCATAAAAACATAGGGGAGAAGGTTTTCCCATTGCAGCAGGCACTTGGACATCACAGCCACGGGACCAAGGATTCCAGGCTGGGCACAAGGGTGAGACTGCTTTGAGCACAAGGTGAAATATCAGCGTAATTCAGTGTGAAAAGATCACTCAGAGCCCAAAGCAGGTGTCAATCATCCTCTATCTCTTATTATCCAAGTAATTAATCATAAAAGCGCTTGGTGTAATGAACTGACTGCACTAATCCCATTTATGTTTAAGTACATTGATTGTAGTAACAGAAAATGAAAGTTCAACATAGTCAAGGACTTGATACTTGGGGTACAACATTGTCTTAATAATAACAATCAGTTTATCAGCCTTATTTTTATTCAAATAAATTCCTTTATTGCACTTTAATTAACTACTATGGCTCATTTCTATTTATCATTGGAGCAGGAAATAATTGCAGCTGGCTTCACACTAGGGGTTACTATTATCTCCAAGGAAATGAGGACAATCAATATTCCAGGGAGGACAGATACTGAAACTGCCTCCTGAAGAAAGTACAGATCAATAACCATGCTAGGAAATGGAAGGGAGATTTGCATTTGAAGGAATCCCAAGGAGACCCCAGAGGAAAAGAGTGGAGTACAAAGACAAATGTGGATTTTTCTCTACCTTGGGATTCAGTCACAAACGAACAACCAAGTCATCAGGACCTGAGAGCTAAACCAAACAGGTAGGTGTATCAGCACTGGCTACCTGCCACCAAGAAGGATAGGATTTTAGGATAAAAAAAAAAAGATTTTTAGATAAAAAACAAACTGATTTTTAAATAAATAATTTAAAATTAATTTGATGGGTTTTGTTGTTGTTAACCGCCGCAACAGCAATTACAATCACACATTTTCATTGGAAAACGTGAATAAATGGCATGTGTGTACTTCTTACTGAAACTGATCTGTATTATGGGCAAGGCCAGTACGACCATTAAATAAGAATATTCAATGGGAATAAAGGACTCAGCTCCAGGGATCCCCTGTTGCAGGGCTTTCTGCAGGTTCAAGGAACCATTCCATTCAGCTACAGAAAACATGGTCATCGTACATATCAACAAATTAACACATTAAACAATCACTTTCCAGAATCACCTAGGAAATATCTCCTCCAGCAGCTGGACGGGGGGAGAATCCCTGTCTGAGCATTCCTGGGGAAGGCAGGAAAATGTGGGCTCCTTTCCAAGTGCTGCCTTCCCCTGCATGAAGTTGTTCTGCTACATTCCATAACTTCCAGATTCCAAGGGGGAAAAAGGCAAGTTATTAAATATTACTAAGTTCTCCATCAAAATTATTGAACATCTCATTTAGCCGGTAACTACATTTGGCTTCCTTACTGTTACCCATTTTCTAACCATGAGCATGCATCTTAATTTTGCTCTACAGCAGAAGAAAAACAGCAAAAGCTTCATTTAATTCTAGACAATCCAGAAGACCTGAGAAATTACGTAAATGCTGAGAAAGAGAAGAGTTGCATGAACATCAGAAGTGTACAGAAAACCTGTTTATGTAAAAATCAGTATGATGAGATACAATGCAAAATGCTAAGGGTGTTTAGGAACTTGCAGCTTCCTGAATTGGGTTTTATTATATTTTAAATGGTGGTGGTATTGAGAAATAATAAAAGTTAAATTTTCTCTTTTCTAAATTCAGGCTGTGTGGTTTGTGGGAAGATCCCAGGCTGCGGTGAGCATTTTTACCTCCTGTAATATTTTCCTTACTCAGAACCACATTATCCACAGAAAATACATAAAATTCCGCCCCATTTACCTCTTTCAAGTCTTGGACGATAGCGGTGAGCCTCTCATTCTCTGCCTGCACGTTGGTGACCACAGCCCTGCTCTGCTTGAGCTCGTTCTGCATCTCCAAGATCTTGCCCAGGTAATAAGCTTCCTTGGATGCAGATTCCTGCAGAAGAGTCTCCTCCCGCGTTTCGCCATCCTCGGCCACTTTGCGGTGAACGGAGAAGGATTGTCCAAAAGCCTGAAAGGGAAAAAACAGTGAAAAACCCTAGAAGACGCCCCAGAACAATTATCAACAGTAATGAGCAGCTGTGTCTAAATATAGAGAGAATTTTCAGTGATTGTCTTCTTGTTACCGCCTTACGCTGATCGGTTTAATGAGACAATTTCTCGGTGACAATTTCTGATGTTATTTCTGACAGCTCTGGAGCAACCAGAAAGCAAAGTATGAGCCACGATAGCAGACGTGATGGAGATATCATTTAACTGTGAAAAACGGAGGGGAAAACCCAGTAGTAATACAATAATATAAAAATAATGTGGTAAAATGAAATAGATACACAGAAGAGGAAATAAAAATAAAATTATATATAAAGTAAAATAAAAGCAAAACCTGATTTGAGGGTATTACCTTTAAAAAAAAGACACCTAGTTGAAAATGATGTGACCTAATTCCAGAGAAAGACAAAAGAAGGCTTCTCATTGTTAAGAATATTTAGCCAAACACAGGCAGAAGTTCTCTTATACATCTTAAATCAAAGTGAACACATCTGAAAGACCATGATTTTTATTTTTTCCTCCTAATACGCGAGAGAAAGATTTGATTCACGGTAATACGTTATTTCAGGAAAAAACATAATCCCTAAAAGCCAAGTTTCTACCCAGTTCTGCAAAACCACAAAGCACAGCACACATTTGTACCCCCTGGAAGCTGTGACCTCCTTTGCCTCCCATGGACAAGACTTGCCAAATGAAATCCATTGTTTTACCATCACTATTTATAGACTTTCAGGACACCTTCTAAGCTTTACTGGCACTAGAACTGAAGCAGGCCCTAAGAAACTTCAAAGTAAAACCCTCTTCAAAACTTCTCAGCTTTTAAGACTACTTGGAGAATCTTGTGAACTCAGCATTAAAGGATTCTAAAAATATTCAATAATGTATTAACCCAGCTGTCTTCTCAAAAAGCACTAAGTTACTGAAATAGCAAGCGTCAGCACCTGCCAAATAGGATTTTCCAAGTAACAAGAAATTCAATTTAATGAAACTGTTAAGCACTGATATCTGTGAATCTAAGAGAACGGTTTCAGAACACTGCTAATAAATTATCTTACTCTACAAACTTACATTCAACAGCTCACTTATCCTAATTTGAGACTGAGCAAGCAGTCACAGATCATTTTCCATATTAATGGTAATTATGCAGATCAATGCAACAAGGAGACGAACATGAAATACCTTTTAATTATAAGCAAGCAAAAGTTGTGCTTCTCTATTTCACGGCCTGTACAGAACACCAAAAAGTTTAAACTTTCCAGACATGCCCACTTTTAAAGTCTTCCCACAAGATTGATCACTTTTAAATTAAACCACATATCAAGACTTGCCAGCTGGTAGCTGAATATTTGATCTATTTTGATTTTATCTTTTAATAATTTGCTTAATCCATTTACTTCTTGATAAAACCTTATAACCTTGCTGTGATGTAAATATTTTAAGTAACTCTGCTCACATGAGAAGGTGAGAACCTGGACTGCAAGCTAAAGGAAGTTCACTTGCATTTGGGTCAGGTGTTGGGCCCAAACTGGTCCTGTCACTTCTCTCAAGATTTTTGCTTGAAAGGATGCTCTTGACTGAGTTAGAAGATACTTCTTTTGTAAATTGGTCCTGAAAGCTGAGTAATTACACCATTAAATATTATATGTAATTTGAACTTTGAGAACAATAAAATAAGGATCAGTATTTGAGGTCATGATAAAGAACAGTAAAAGTGGATGCACACAAGGTCCATTTGATCACGGCTTTTTCCCTTTGAAGTTACACCTTCCTCCATTTACTGTTGAACTCTAAATAACCCCAGATGGAAATTCCAGTGTCAGAAGCAAACAAGCATGACAGAAATAACACTGGGAACAAAATGGGCACAGATCTGCAAAAGAACAATAGAAAAATGACTGCTCCAGACATGTCATATTTATATGATAAATATAAGCAGCAGTAGAAAGCTAATGTGCAGTGACACAAAATGACGCCTAAAACAAAAATTGTGCTTATCACTTCAAAAAAGAAAGGAAAAAGAGAAGCTAGATTTCTAATTTAAGTGTAAAAAGCAACACACATGCAAGAGATCAATTTAAAACATGAGGAGGTAATGAAGGCTGCTACTTCTGAATTCCACTTCTATTTTTACTAATCATCTCCTGGGGCTGGAATTCTGAAGTGCTCCACAGAAATTCATTCCTCTAGTCTGGGATGATTAATAAGCAAAATATAAATATTCCTTTAGCCACTTGCAATTCTGTGTCTCCCAGATAAGGGGGTTTTTAAGCATACTATATACTTGTTTTTTTTTCAAAATTCATTAACAAAAGCTCAGGATTCTTTATAATTTTTCTGCTAAGAAGCAATCTGTGGCAGACAAGGCTGTGAGGAAATGCCCCCTAGGCAAGGCTGAGCAGAGGAGCAGCAGCTGGGCAGGATCTGCTCCTTCCCTCAAAATCAGTTGGTACAAAAGCACCTCCTCCATGATTTGTGATGTGGCTCCATCCTGACAGGGTATTTCCTTATCTCCAATATTTTATACCCTGCTCACCTGAATGCTGATGGAACCCGTGTGCACTGGTTTCTTTGCAGGTAAATCCAACCCAGAATTCAGCCTAACTGGGAATCTCCCTCCCCATGAGATTTCTTGCAGAAAAAGAAGCTCCAGTCATTTTATATTAGCTTTCTTAAAACATTCTAGGCCTCTGAATTTTATCACAATTTAGACTAAACCTTGACGTAGCTGACATGACCTCCAGATGTTTATTTAAGATGGCTGGAACAGGTCAATAGTTTCCTCTGGAAGCCAACAGTGAAGTGATTAAAGCCTTCAAATGCCAATACCAGACATATTGCAATCAAAACCCAGGCAGATGCGTGCTTAATGATGACAGAAAAAAAAATAAATTAATAGGCAGTGTGTGGATAGCACGTGTGAGACGGACAGCAGATTGAAAACTCAGAAACAGATTGAGAGCACAGCCTGCATCAGCATGGGCTTGTAGGGAAGAAAAGCGGATCAGGAACTTCTGGGTGGAAATTCTGGCTGAAAACAGCCGACTGTCTGATTCCTCCTGTGCTCAAAGAGGAGACTGAGCTCTTCTGCAGAGACAGAGATCGAGCATCTTTCATCGATAATTCACCCTGCAGCTCAGAACAACAAACCAGTTCCTAGTGTTCACCTGTTCCCCGGTCTAAAGGAATGAGATAATGGATCAAAATTCCACTGTACCCAAGCAACTGGCTAAAAGCAGTGCTCGTTTCAAAATTTCCAGACTCAATCAGTTTTATGCTCTATGGAACACAGTATAAATAGGAATTTTGGTGTGTTTGTTTTTAACATAACATACCTTTTATTTCATATGCCCCATCTTGCAGGAAAAAAACCCCAAAAAACACTAATTTGTACTCAGTTTGAAGCAAGCTAACAAACTGGGGGTTCCTAATTTGTTCTCATGCAAGCAGTCTAGTTTTCAGCATTTTCAAAAGGCAAACTTTGAAGAACAGGGTTTTTTCAATTCATGCTTTGCTACAGACACTTGAGGAAGCTGTTCCTCAACTTCCCATTTGAAAAATGGAGAGAACAGTGGAAAGGATATTAGGATAGATCCATTCATGATCTGGAATAAAATATACTCTAGTTAGGACAAGGGGAAATAGCCCCAAGCTGCGTTGGGGAGGTTCAGAGGAGACATCAGGAAGAATTTCTTCACCAAAAGGCTGGTCTGGCCTTGGAACAGTGGTGGAATCACCATCCTTGGAAGTGTTTAAGAAAATCTGGACTCAGCTTTAGAGATACTCTTCAATCTTAATGATTCTATAAGCATGGTACAGGCAAGTGAGAAATCTATAAAGATACTTGAAGAAGCTATTTTATCACCCCCTAAAGGCAAAAACCATTTATTTCCAAACACCAGCTTAGTTAATTCAACTCTCTTCAATAAAAATGCAAATGCTGCTGCAGCAATAAAGCCACGTAAGTCAATATCTGCACGAGAGATTTGACACTAAAAGGGACTTGCAAGCCAAGGTGAGGGAGGTTTTACCTGTGCAGAAATGCTGAGATCAGAAACATGGGAAACAGAACTAATCCTGAGTCTGTTTACCAATGTAGAGCAGTAGGACAAAAGTCAACAATTCATGGGCTTTTCCCCAAGGAAGGTTTGGATAAAAGCGTGAGCAACACTGATGTTTGTTTGTTCTCAGTGGATCCCTTCAGTGTCTCCAGTCCTCTCGAAATTCCTATCTGTGATGCAAATCAACAAAGCCTTCAGAAAACACAGAGAAAATTGATATTCAGCTCTGCTCCAGACACGGCCATGCTCCTGCAGTCCCAGCGCTGATTTCCATCGATATTTGGGAGGCCTCAGGCAACCACTCTGCCTTTTTATAAAAAAAGGAACAAAACCGCTCCTAAATGTGATGCTTGGGAAATATTTATAGATGAGAAGAAAGCACTGCCATGAAAATGAACATTCAATGCCAGCGTCCTCTGTTCATCTGCAATCCAGCAAAAAGGGGGAGAGAATAAGAATTTCCATTTAATTGCCTTTAACTGCACTGGAGATGGGGATTTCAATTCCCCAGCCCTGAGCATTCCCTCCAGGCACAGAAAACACAAGAAAGGGGAAGCTGGTAACAAAGAGCACTACTTATCTACAACACAACTAATTAGTTTCATGCTGGTAATTTTAAAGCAGCTCTGTTCAAAATGAATATGGCCAATAATTAAATTATTTCTATAATAAACGAAATAATTCACACCTTGTTAATGAAACATAAGGTGGCTTACAATTTTTTTTTTAATTTCTATCAGACCAGCAACCAGCTATTGCAAAATTTCAATTAAAACCAATAGAAACATTACCAGAACAAGCATATAAGACTGTCAGAGTTTTCTGGTTTGTTTTTTTTTTTTTTAAATGTGCCTGAAGGCAGAGATGAAACCTGTCTTCCATGGAGGCCACATTACATTTGCATTAACACCAAAATTCCATTTTTACAAAACCTTGATTTTTTTTTTCTTTTCTAACTGATTTTCTTCTCTTTTTCCAGCTATGAAATAGCTGAAATAGTTGCAATTCTATCTCCTGTCCTTGCTTGAATAAAGCAGCAAAGAATGAATGCCAAAACCCAGTTTTTTAGGAGCTGCCAGCCTGCTGGGGCATTCTAGATATTTCACATAAGCTCCCCATATGTAAACTCACATTCCAAAGTCAGAGCACATTTATAGAGCATTTTAGGAGTGCTCCAAGCAAAGTTATGTTGGTAGTAAATAAAATCAACCCATTGCTTATTGAATCACCTGAAAGCTTTAAACCAGTGGGGCCTCATGGATTATGTCTCAAATTCAGAAGGAAATTATATTCTGCTGCTGCAAAACAGCTGTACTTGCAAAAATCTAGAAGCAATAGAACATCTACTTTATTTAGATAATTTTATTTTCATATTTCTTACTGTTTTCTCTCAATTAAAAAGAAAATAAGGTCCCTTCCAAACCAAACCATTCTATGAGTCTATTATTAAAGAAAATTAAAAAACAGGTATCAAAACTGGATTCAAAGTTTAGGGTAAGTGGCAATATTTTTGCTAAGCAGCAAAATTAAGGATTTATTTCTCAAACAATAGGAAGCTCCTCTCCTTGAATAAGAAGACAATTAATATAGTTACCATCTTGTCTTCAAACATCACTCTCAGGCAGAAACTTACACTCAGAATCTCTCTTTGCCATGCAAGTAAAAGAAATTAAAAGCTGCAATGGGCATTTCCACTCTCCACATTTTTACAAAGGAGAAAAAAAATATCTGTATCTCCTTGGAGCAAAGGTCTCAGATAATCACAACAGCAGTGTGTTATCCTTGAAGTGATATTTAGAGACACACAAAGATTTATTAGAGACACACATAAAGATTTATTCTGTGCACCTCAGTGTTTTTCAAAAGAGGCTCTTACACCTTGTTTCCCTGCACTCCCTGCCTTTTCCTGCAGGAACAGGGGAAGTCAGCTGGAGAGAGGATGGGAGCTGAAAACCAAACACCTGAAACTTCCAGGAGAGGGACCAGGAATCAGAGGCAGGTTTAGTTTCTAGGATGGACCCATCTTAGCTCAACCAAAACCTTAAACAGCTCCCAGCCTTGTTCCCTGACAGCAAATATTAAACAGATAACGCTGCCTGATGATGGAAACTCCTGTATTCCCAGTGAGCAACCTGCAAAGGATAAATTAAGAGGAAAAGATGCTTTTGCTTTGGTCACCCTGAGACAAAGCTGCTGACCATCTTCCAGACTGTGAGGGAACTGCAGAAGCCTTTGCAAACTGAGCATCCATGACTTACCTGGTTCTGCTGAGAAAGGAGCCAGAGATTTCACTGGCTTTACCCTTGGGTGTTTATTTCTGGATGTCATGCTGTATTCTGGCTCCTGATTCGCTTTGGAAGTTGCCAGCAAATTACAAACAGTTTAAATAACAGTCTTCTGAAAAATCAGCAAAACCTGCCAATCTGAGCTCTTTCAGTACCTGTGTATTTTCACAGAGGCTTTCAAACTACTCCACCGGCATCACCAGGATTTTCCCTCTAGAAAATCTTGCTTTTCACAACTGCAGTTTCCATGAAATGGGAAGTCTTTTCTTTCCTCCCTTGCCATGCATCCACTCAGAGCAGAGGATCAGCGGCACAGACAAGCACAGACAGGAGACAGCAGCTAAATCTATCCCTCTCTTTTCCAGAAAGGAAATTTTCACACATCTCTGAACCCAACACTTAGCAAACTCTCACGGAATGCACAGCAGCATGAGCCATTGGCACAATTGCAACTGCAGGATGCAAATATCAATGCTTCCTGCAAATGAAGGTGGATGGTTTTCCACCTTCCAAAACTATTCACATCAGTGCCAGTGACATTTATACATGTCAGCACACGCACTGGCACACAGCAGAACAGGGGTTAAAAAGAAAGCTAGCAGTTATTTGCTATAATATGATGTGAAGTCATAATGTGTATTTATTTACAATTAATTTAAATTGAGAAAATTAATGCAAAAGTCTCCTCTTCTCTGAGCAGTCCTGGCCTCTTAAAAACATCTGAGTAACACTCATTATCCTTTCTCTTCTCATAAATTTAACCCTGAAGAAGCTACACTGGTAGTGGATTCTACACTAGTGAGTGGATTCCAGTTAACTGAAAGCAGCAGCTTAATATCACAATTATTCTGACACTGTCACTATCCTCAAAAGCCTACCTTTTAGCTGAGATATGAAAATAACTCACCAGCAAAGAATGCTTTCCATGCAGAAATCAGTTATCATTAATGGGTTTCACAGAAAAGAGTTAGGAGTTCCAATTCAGACAAAAAAGAAACAAGGAACTATATTGTAAATGCAGGAAAACTTCCTATATGACATCACCTCCCTGTGTGCATCAGTCCTCTCCACAACTCCACTAAGTTAATTATTCATTAACTAACAAAAATTATTCTTCCTCCTCGGATAGCTGCAACTTACAGATACCACTTCAATATGAATAAATCATAACGCACTGACGGGAATACGGCGTTCATATGGTCAGGAGGATGGTGGAGATGATCAATGCTCAATTTAAACCCTAAGCACACACCACAGCAATCATGGCTCTGTACACGTCATTCTGATAATGCTTTTCAATACTGAAGTCAAGACAATGCACAACATTTTTCAAAGAGCAGCAAGTATTTACATTTATGTGCCTCAAAAGCCTTTGAATCTTAAAAGCCAGGCAGTCAGTGCTTTCTAAATATCAAGTCCCCTGGAACATATTTTCAAACTGGGCACTCATAAGTAATTCATCGCTGTTGTTATTTTGGAAGCTTCCTGGAAAGGTTCATGCTGGTTAGTATTTCCCCTAAAATAATGGAGCAGAAACCTTTCTCCATCTAGGACATCTCATACTTTAAAATGCAAAAAGCACAGTAATCTTTCAGTTTGAAGAGCATGGAATATGGGATCTGGTAAAGAACCCAAATCCCTTTCCCACAGTCATTTTGACAACCCATGGCTGTGCAAACGTTTCATTATTTCTCAGAAGAGGTGATACTCTTATCACACTGGGATTTTGTTGTTCAAATTATCAAATAGGATATGGCAGTGTTAAGGTCTTCAACCTGGTTGCTTAATTTTCTATGGAACTTCTGTTAAGGATAATCCCAAAAGGGAAGTTTTTAGCCTATTTTTAAACAGACACATGCCATGAGCATTATTAATCACAGTGACAGCAAATTACAGATGTTTACACCCTAAAGGAACAGTTATATACTCTTTTTAAGGGAGGATGGCAAAAGACATTTTGTTTAAAAATAAAATAAGCCAGAAACTTTACATTCTCTCTGCTTGCAAAAAAAAATTTTACTTTCTAAGTAGTTTGTGTGTGTAAAAGTCAGCAGTTGATGCTGCAATTGTGTATTTTTGCTGACTTTTCAAAATTATTCAGAAAATCCACATAAAATCTTTGAAGGTAAATCATGTATCAGGAAAGAGAGAAATGCTATCCTGATTCTGTTGAAACAGCTGTGGTCCCAGTAGGCAAAAAAAATAACAGTAAAATTATACAGCCAATTTCAATGCTGCTGAAATAGCCTCACAATTTGCAGAAAATATCCCTGGTTTTCCCCCGAAGTGCTGTGGATGTCAACTGTGACTATTACTCAAACCATAAGGGTTAGTGCATTTCTGTACACAGAATTTAAATCAGCAAATCCCTACTAGAGAGAGCAGTTCCGAGATAAACTAATTACATTTTAAGCTGTTAAAACACTGACAGTGAGTGATGGCCTGGCTGCTTGCCCTGCTCTTTCTGCTGAACCAGAAAGAAGCCCTTCTGTTAATAAAAGCACATTACTAGAAGTGGTTTGAGGTAAGACACTACCTGGAATAAGAAGGTCCCTTCAGAGCAATCAAAAAGTGCTTTACAAAGTCCCTGAAAGATCAGCAGGTGACAGTGAGTGTTAAAAGCCAGCACTGGTGACATTCACTCAGTTTAGTGTGAAGGACAGCGTTGAAATTCCAAAGTTTCCAAAAAATGATTATTCACAGGTGGAATAAACAGAAATCAGACAATGAAGAGCCAGGCAGTTTCCCTAAAATACAGTTTAAAACATGTAACAAGGGGGTCCAAACCCCATGGAGGTTTTGTTTGCTATGGGTTATTTTAGGGCAGTGATTCTGCAAAGTAACAGACTCTCTTTTCCACTAAGTTTCTCTTGCATTAACTTGCTTTCTTTTCATTTCAAGTAGTTCACAAAGAAGGCAATAGCTAATAGTCATGAGGAAAGCAGAATGGGGAAAAATGAAATTATATTTTATACTTGACTGTTTTATCACAAGTCTTTGCCGTATCTTCGGTAGTCACAAAATTAGAGCCTAAAAAACTGTCACTAGTTTAAAAACTAGATAATGCTTCTACAACATTATATATCAGTGTATATATAACACACATATCAGTATATTTATATAAACCAAAAAGGATGTTAATGCCAAAAGCCTAAACCATTAACAGGACAGAGTTCCAGGGGTGCCAGCTACAGACTTGCCTCACTAGGATTGCAAATAAATTATTTATTTTTAAAAACAGGCTGTTTGTCTGAATACACACACGGNTTTCAAGTAGTTCACAAAGAAGACAACAGTCAAGAGGAAAGCAGAATGGGGGAAAAAAGAAATTATATTTTATACTTGGAATGTTTTATCACGTCTTTGCCGTATCTTCGGTAGTCACAAAATTAGAGCCTAAAAAACTGTCACTAGTTTAAAAACTAGATAATACTTCTACAACATATATACACACACACATATGTATATTTATATAAACCAAAAAGGATGTTAATGCCAAAAGCCTAAACCATTAACAGGACAGAGTTCCAGGGGTGCCAGCTACAGACTTGCCTCACTAGGATTGCAAATAAATTATTTATTTTTAAAAACAGGCTGTTTGTCTGAATACACACACGGTGACTGTTAGTTTCTATCTCTGCACAGACAAGGATCAATAAAATTGGCCCAAATTTCTTCCCATCACGTGTGACCATGGCAAGAGAAGCCAGCTCTCCTGGTCCCATGGCGATGCTCTGCAGGAAGGATAACACACAGGTAAGTAGGAAATGCCATGGGAGATGGGAGGGAAGAGAAGAAATGAACCTCAGGACTGTAAGACAGAGATCCCTGCAGATCCTGAACTTTCCCACCACTGTGGCAGCCGCTCTGAGCCAGACTTGTCCCGGTTTTGGGGTACACAAGACACACGGTGCTGCAAGAACCCCAAATGAGCTTCAACTTCAAAAGAAAGGTTCACTGAATTTACAGAGGTCGGATATTTGCCTTCCCTATTTTCTCACTAATTCTCATTTTCATCTATCATCCTTTTATGATAAGAGCAAGCTGCATTCCCAGGATCCACACATAATTCCACAGCAATAGCGATTAATGGCAGTAACAGCAGCATCCTAACACCTTGATCAATTTTATTGAACAGAGCTGCTGTCCCTTCTAAAACTGCATCTGAAGGGAAGATCCTGAACTGCTTCTTCATGCCAGATCCCTCTTTAGCATAGATTACTCATGATTTTTGAGGTAAAATAAGAAATGAGGCTTTCAAAGTCGCATTTCTTCATCCACAAAAGCATCTTCAGACAGCCAAAGGAAATTCAGTTTCAAGGCTGGTTAGGTTTCAACTTGGATTTTAGCCTATTGAAAAGTACTGAAGAACCATACTTCTGAAAACATATGAGGAGAAAAAATAAAGAGAAAAGCCCCACTAATTCTAAGGGCATTTCTAACAATTGCAGACCAATTTTCTGCTCTCGGTTTCGAAATGCCACTCACTTTCTACATGCCAAAAACTTGGTATAAAGCTGAAACTTAAGTCTGGAATCTCACAGCACATTGGGTAAAATGAAATGCTCCTAAAAAGATGATCATTCCCCTCCATTCAAACTGCACCTGATATCTGGGTCAGCTGGAAAATGATCACACACAACATATGCCCACAGTGCCAGCGTGGTGGGCAAGGGAGCCTGCAGTCTGTCATCTTAACACTAAAAATAAAAACACCTTTGACAACAAAAATAAAATTTAAAAAATCTTTTAAAAATCAGGTATTTTGCTTTCCATTTACTGTCCCTTCTTCCCTTGCGAGAAGCCAATTAAAGACCCATCAATTCCATTTTCAAGCTGCTTTGTGATAAGTGTACTTTCACACCTAATTACTCTGCTTAGTCTATCAGGCAGAAAAGATCTCATTTCCTTTTGCAGGTACCCTCTGGGTTTATCTTCTATAATAAACAATACCTTCTATAATGCTCTGGGGCTGAATTCACCTTCCCTGACTAAACAAACTGGTTTGAATCAATCTATCCTTTTCTACATGTTATTTCAAAATGTCTTTCCTGTAATTCCATGGAGGTTTCATGCCTGCACAGCCTGTATTTTCTGAGCATCAAATTGACAGCATCAGATTCTTCAAGGCTGGGGGAATTTTATTTTTTATTTTCCTTGGATACATCAGCAGCATACTAAAAAAATACCAAGCTGAAATGCCATAAATAGTTGCTTTAGGAGAATGGCAAGAATACTTTTCAATATTTATAAATATTGATACATATGGATATCAGCAATTATAAATGGGGATCTTTACTGCAGTGAGAGCATGCAAACACATTTAAAGTGGTTGGATTTTGTACTTAACTGAGCTGGGGGAGGGAGAGAAGGGAAGGGCTGCTTTTAAGAACTCCCCTCCCTGCTTGGATTTTCTCCAAGTTAACAGCCTGTAATATAAAGTCACCTAATGAAATACTAAAGATTATTTGCCATGCATATATTAAGCATGGATTGCTTTTTCACTTTTTTTGGAAAAAGAAAAATATCATATGGCTTATCTATAGAACAACCATACCTGGATTTTATATCCTGCACACTTCAGGCTCATGTTACAGTCAGTGCTGCTCACTTCCACAGTTATTTGCTTCACTGTTTTAAAGAATACAGTTTTCATTAAAGAAAAAGCAAAAGCCACAACAAAAAAGAAGTGTTTTCCCTCCCGCTCACTCCCCTACACAATTTATTCATCCAGCAGTCCTGGAAATTCAGTGGGGAATTACCAGCCTTCTGTTCAGCTACACAGCAGCTCCAGGGACACGAGCAGGAGGGTTAAAAAAAGAGGAAAAAAGCAGCTGTGAGTTGTGTCTGCCATCAACACCAAACCTGAGTGAACGACCTTCCTGATAAATCGCAGAAAAGAAGATAAGACAGGAAGAAAATGGTTTTAAGATGCAGATGTGCTCTCCTACATGACAAAATATACAATCTTAATGCCCACATGAAGTGCTGGTGATTTCATTCAGCATGTAAGGTGAATGTAAATATCCAAAAAGTTCCCTGCGCTGACACTGTCAGCAATATCATCGTTCTTGAAGTTTGAGAGAAGCATTTCACCCTAAAAGGGTTGAAAAAAGGTATCAGGTTCACATCAAGTCACAAAGAACAATAAAAGCAGCGCAAAAGAGATTCAGCATCAGCAGGGCAAAACCAGCAGCACTGCAAAACCTCTTTTAGAAGCCAAAATTGAGATGGATCCAGTTGGTTTTATAAGTGGATTTTCAATAAAGATGCAAAAGAGGTCTCAATCCAGGAAGGCACTTAAGCATGTGATAACCTGAGCGTGCAAACAGGCCTCAGGTTTCCATGGCACTAAAAACAAAGATGTTTCTTTGGATATGGACAGAACTCTTTATTTTCTCCCTGCAGCTCCTCAAGTAATTATTTCAGGCTGAATAAGCCCTGGGCTATTCACAGATTCACTGTTACCTGAAAAATCAGTCAGACCAACCAATATATTATCCTGGGTGATTTTCACAATCCTAAAACTGAAGATTTCTTAGTTATTCCAGTTTCAGGGAAATTCACCTAAACTCTAAATATGCCAGCAATACAATACCATCTCTAAACAATCTTTTTTTAAAGTCATTAAATACAAGCTGAGGTGACACAATTCTGGGTACTTCTATTCTATTCTGTCTACCCTTAACAGTAATTTTGGAAGAATCAAAAATTGGTTATCTCTTTCAAAGCAGAAAATCTTCCCAACTGCCTTTTAGAGACAGTAACATGCAACAATGAATATTTCACAGAAAAAAAATGGGTTCTTGGTTTGTTTCCCCCAGTGAAGCTTAGTGTTCAGTTTAATACTGAGAGAAAAATGCACGCCTGCTTTTTAACAAAACTCCATGCAATTAGCAAATTAGGGGAAAAATCTCATAAGACTGTGGTATCTTTTTTGACTAATTGAGTTTTATTTGCCATCTTCAGTAGCTTCAAAAGCATAACTTAGCACAGCTCCAGCAAAAGAAAAAGCTGAAGCCATAAAAATTCAAAACAAGCTAATTTGTTTTCCTCCAGCAACAGCAACAAATTTAGGAAACGTCTAATCCTGAGCAAAACAGGCACTCAAATTTCTATTAAATCTGTCCCACTGTGCCATCACAGCCAAAGCCTAGGACTGTTTTAGGAGCCTCACTTTTCCTACCAGCCCCAAATAATTGCCCTCATGCAGTTCTCTCCCAAAAAATGACCCAGAGCAGATTCGCTAGATGGAAATAGAAGTGGAACAGACTTTCTTGAAGAATAATGGACTATGTTTAATTAGTTAAGGAATATTCAGCTGTGTTATTTTACCTGTTTTTGCTTTAGATCTGTCTTGGCTGAGTGTTGGTAGAAAACCCTGAAAAATTGCCTTGGTGCACCTGCAGAAAGGAACCCCAGGGATCCCTTGGGAAGTTCATCAAGAGCTGAAGAACAAAATTCAACAGAGAATTGGTTCACAGTTCTCTTATAACTACAGCTGAATTTAGAGGTCATGGAACAAGAATATCCAGAGAGAGTTAAGGGGTCAAAGGCCTGCACAACCCAGAAAAGTTGATTAATACATTGCAGGTGCAGTAAAGGCGCCACTTCATGGGTTTGCACACCCCAGAAAACTTAATCAATAGTAATTGTCTAACCAGGGCAGTAAATTTAATAAAGCACTGTTTAGCTGGATAAAACTTGGGTTATTCATTAAACAAAGACAGATGAGATGTTCTGGTAGTAATTAAAAGAAACAAACCACCTATACTGTAATGCAATAAATTGGGCAGACTTTTGCAAGTGTCTACAAAAAAATCTTGGATGTTAACAGTATATATAAATGTCAGAAAATTGTTGTTTCTTTGATCATAAACAAATAAACTTGTAGAGTATATTTTTTCCTGGACTGAGTTCATTTTTAGCCAAAATCTGAAACAACTTGTCTCTTCAAATGCACAAAAGGTTATTTTAACCTCTGTACTTTGCTCTCAATAAAGGAGTGAGCAATGGAAGGGTTCCTCTTTGGCTTCTTCCAGGGAAAACGACAAACAAAATTAAGTATTTTGAAGCACTGTATATGACAAACAATTCCAAACATATTATCTTTAACAAGAAAAGCTCTTAATACATGTATTATGTATCTACTGAGGGGATCCAGAATAAATCCCTAGAATAAAGCCCCATCAATATTGCTGATGAATATTTTATATTTCTAATGTAATCCAAGCTTGTTTGTCTCAGTAAAACTTCCTGTTTTCTGTGCATAGCCTGAAATCACTTCTGTAAAAACATACAGAACAGCATTGAGTTCCTCATTTTGGTACAATCCTCTATTTACCCCTCCTAGGGGCCAAACTGCAGCAGATTTAAAGCAAAAAAATGAGGAAAATGTAACAGCTCTATGAACCAGTAAGGGGATGAAAAAGCAGAGTACAAAGGACAGCCTTTGGTCAGTGGGCAGGATGCTGCACTCACCTTGCACCCTTTGGCCACACATCTGCAATTCCCCTTCTCCCTCCTTTGTCAAAAATGCAGCAAAATACCTGAGTGAAAACAAATTCTCTTGCAACTTCCTTCAGGAGAGAATTCATGTTCCACAGTTGCTTAATCTGAAAATCTTTCTCTTCGGGAAATATTTAATGAATCATCACCCCTTAATATTTCCAAGGAGGGGTTTGCAGATTAATTTGCATCTTTAATTTGGGAGTGGAGAGCAAGTAACAGGAAAGTTGCAGTTGCTGCCTGTGCACCTATTTCACTCATTTAGAAGCCACACATCCTCCAAGAGGATCTATTATATTTCAAATATTCTCATATTCTTCGCCATTCCAAGTCACAACGATCAGATTCATCTGATGACAAATAATTTATGCCTTTATTAACATAACTAAGATTCAAGCAATGGGTCATGGAAGGGAATAAAAATCTATACTGGTACTTTTAGCCCATTTTTCAATTCTGACCTAAGGTTAGGGATTTTAAAGGGCAGAAATGAACTTTGAAGAGAAGACAACAAGCTTTTTATTAACTCAAACATGTTACGCATTTATATGGAACTAAAATATTCTCTACTTGAAGTGATACATCTGTATTAGCAGCCAGTTAAAGAAGCAAAAGCAAATGATACACAGGTAATCTTTGGAGTAAGATTCTAGTAACATGAGAATATCTAAAAACACCACAAAACAACCCCCCCAGTGCCTACAACCTGCTTGTGGAAATGCCATTTGTGAGGCAATACTCTGAATGACACTTGTTGATCACAAGGAACAGAAACTCTGTTCCATCAGTCCCTTCCTAATGGCAGAATTCAATTACAGCCAGAAAAAAAAGCAGCAGCCAAGTGCCCTCTGCCTGTCAGCTTCTTTCTGCAGCAAAGTAAGGATGAAAATACAATTAATCTCATGAAGAAAAAGGATTTGATTATGGCACCCAGAGCCCTGTACCAGCTGTATGCATAAACCTTGATTTAATTGGCAGGAGTAGAAGATTTAAGAAGTCATAATGATAAGTACACAGACATAAAATGAGGAGCTTGTAGGCAGTGCTTCTGCCTGGAGGAAAAGGAGATAATACACTGAATAAGGAGCTTTTCTGCTACCTAGGTTTTGATGGTGAGATTGCCGTGGCTCTTGCTTGGCCTGAGATTTAACAGATTTCTCAGTGCCCAAACTCACAGATCCCAAGGAGGAGGGAAGCAGTGAGGGTTACACAGCACAGGTGAAGATCCCTGGGTCAGCCTGAACCAGGACAAATCTGAGTCTTTGTCCAGGACAAAACTCTTTGTCCCGACCCACCAGGGATAGTGGAATGGCTGATCAATGTTCCCTTCTGTAATTAGGATTCCTGTCTCTAATGACAGAACCGACGGGCTCATCTCACACATCCTGTCGTGCATAAACTCCTGCCTTAAGTTCATGAGAACTTCAGTTTATGAGAACTTATTGGGCTGCAGCCCAATCTGTCTTGAAGTGGAAAGGCACTCCTTGAATACTTAAGCTTGGAGTAAAGTAGAGGAAAAAATAAAACAAGCTATGAGACTTTCTTGCACAGAAATTCTCCCTGAGTTACTCTTATTTCAGTCAGTTTATGGATGAGGAGCGGGGAATTTCATTTTTCCCCTGCAGTTACATGCTGCAGGGGGTCATGAGGATGGAAAACACCTGAAGTTACTCAAAGCCTGCTGCTTTCTTAAACTGATTCTTTTCATCACAGTACAAACTTGTTTTCAGTCTGTCTGTTGAAGATGGAGCCCTCTCCCCTACTATTGTCCCCTTATATCTTAACACTTACTTAATTTTTCTGAAAAAATGCATAAACAATACTAGCTGCAGCTCTGGTAGCTCTGTTTTTCTCTCAGACAAAAGAGAAAATTCATATTTCCATTTTATCCTTAAAAAGATACCCTTATCTCAGAACTGGTATTTCCAGTACCTTAACTGAGACAAAGTAAAGGCTCTAGCAGAAACTGCATGATTTTCCCACATTGCAAACAGGGCTGATAAAAATCACATTTATTTGGAGAAAGAGCCACAGCACGTGGATCATATTGGATGGATAGCTCCCAGCATGACTGGAATTTTCAGTAAACACAGCAAATGACATACTAATAAAGCAGATGATGGACTTGGCACTCAGAAGGCTTTCTTTTCCCCTTTTTTTCAAGTCTCTTTTTCCCCTCCTTTTTTTTTAAAATCTCTTTTCCCCTTCTTACTCTCCCAGCAATCCTTTCCTCTAAGGCATATAGAAACCAGAGTGAGGAAAGACAAAATGCCCTGCCAAGGACTCTTCAATGACATGGGCAAGCTTCCACCTGGCTCTTCACTGATCCCTCAGCTAAAAACACTAATTTAGTTACAAACCCCATCATGGAAAACCATCTCGAAGCCCAGCCTAAAATCCAGCTATTTCATTATTTAGGGAGCACTTTTCTTTTTTTCTGCACCACTCTCCACACCCCAAATCCCAGCCATCATCACGTTCACAAGGAAAGCAACCCTGCAGTATCGCTACAGACAGAATGCAAATCCCATTTTAGCTCCTGAGGCTCCACAGTGATGGCTTGGGAAAAGGCAATCCAGGCATGGGGTGATTTCAGGAACTCAAATCTGAGCTGGCAGTGTGGGGTAACATCAGCCCTGCTGCTCCAAACATCCCCAGGTAGGACAAAATCCACCCAAATCCTTCAGTCATTCACTGCTCACAGCCTTGACCCTTCCCAGAGCTGCCAATATTTTGACCCTTTTGTCCTTCCTTTTGTAAAAGTGTCTCTGACTGAACTCAGGCAAAAATAATCTTGATTAAAAAAGACAGGAGAGATGAAAATCAGCCCTTTGTACTCACTCATTTCAGTTTCAGCCTGTTACTTGGATTTTGATGATAATCTGTTTGCTTCTCTTTAGATCAAGAGATTTGATTTTTCCTTTTCAGGCTGTGGTAATGAAAACGGTTTCTCTTTCTTTTAGCCACTTGGAAAGCTCTACTGAAATTTAAAATAGGGGCTGAGCTATGGAATTTGTCTGCTCAATTTAGAAACATTTTTAACCAGACAGACATTCTTCAGTTTAAACAACATTGAGACACACAAGAATATCTGTGTGTTATGTTCACATCTACACACCAAAAAACACATTTCAGCCATACAGAGTACGGTGCACTCCAAAATGCCACTGAAAACACTGATTTCACTAAATCTAGAGGACATCATAAATCACACCACCACTTCCACATACTCTGATGAAGGGATTGTGGATGCCAGCAGGAACCCCTTGATTTAATTTGGAGGATCTTAACTCAGGCCTCAGTGCTGTCCTCACAAATATCCTCATTTTCTGGCTCCAGCCAGCAGGCAAGCATGAAATAGAGAGATCTGGATATCAGATGATAGATTAGAAAAACAACTATTCAGAATACCCAAAAAAATTGGAATTTATTACATTTAAAGAACATACCCATGCCAAATGTCTATTTGCCTACAGTTAATCTCCTGTAACTTCCAGCTTCCCCTGAAAGAATAATTTCAACCTGCTTTAACAATGTCTGAGATCAAAGCCTGCCTTGATTATATCTTTTCACCATAACATTGTCACATAGATAAGAAAAAGAAAAGAGTCAAAAAGTCAAATTTGAATTTTAAGCTCAAAATAACCATCAAAGCATGAAACAGAGAGAGGCAGCCTTTACCTGAGAACCATCACCTGGAGCTGAGCTCAGAGTGCAGAGACAACGAGGGCTGGGTGGATGGAGCTCAGCAGAGAAATCCCACAGACAGGAAGGGGGAAATCAAGGGGAATCCCACAGACAGGAAGGGGGAAATCAAGGATTTTTGTTTCCCTACTTGGCCATCTCAAACTCACCTGAAGGCACGGATGGTGTTGTTATTGGCTGTCCCAAAAGAGCAACCCTTGACAGAAGGAATGTGCTCCCACAGCCCCCTTGCTGGTGGTGGGAGAGGCAGAAAAATCTGTGCAAAATCTGCTGAATAATAACCAGAACATCCCTGAGTTATCGGCACCGCTTCAGTCACAAATCCAGAATACAGCCCCAAACCAGATTCCTTCTCTGAAGAAAAAAAAAAAACTGTCCCAACCCAAACCAGGACATTCTGTTTCTGCTTAAAAGGGATTTAAAGGCACACCTTAAGCTTACTAATAAAATTAACTGCCAAGAATGATGGTAATGAACTTGACTACAGAGGAAAGAATAGGAAAACACAGAAGATGAACATTTTAAACCTTATAATTGCAGGAAGAATTCAAAATTTCAAGAATTCAAAAATTCTTGTGTTCAACTGAGGACACTAGATTTGAAGTAGCAACAGAACACCCTCATGAAGATGAAATAACCACCAGACCTCCTGCAAGGACATGGTGAAGCACAGGGATCACATCCTAGATGCCAGAGAAACAAGAAGTTGCAGCTCACCAAAAAGATTTATACAGATACTTGAACAGGCTGAATTCCTCATTCTACCTCTCCCATTAATTGTGGTACTACACCTTCCCATCTTTCCACAGGACTCCAGATATTATTTTAAGAAATGTATCAAACAGATCCCGACACTAAGTTCTTCCTGCCTTGCTTCTTTCACATGCTTGCCAAAAATCAATTACCAATCAAAGTCAAGAAGATGCAAAAGTCAAGAAGGTGCAAATACAGGAATATTTTGCTTATGAGGTTCATTCTCCATTTGCTTTAGTAGCTGCAGAACCAGCCCTTATTTCCAGGAATCTCTTGCATCATTACAGTGAACCAGCCACAGACATATAGTTCTGGAAATAAGCTGATCAATTTTTTCCTAAATTATTTCCTAATAACCACGTTCCCAAGACAGATAGGAATGCTAAACCCACATCTCCAGCAGCTCTGCACCTGCTTCTCCTCATCTCATAGCATGTTGCTTTTTCACTGTGAGAAGATCAATAATAGAACTATTAGATCAATGTTGTATTTCCTACATAATTTCTGTTTCAGAGGAAGCGTTAGTCTGCTAAATGGTTAAATGGTAACTGCTTTCCACAAGCTACTCGTTTTCTCACACACCAACATTTTTTTTTACAGAGCTTAAACAAAATACCCATCTTTGCTCCCCTCCAAATAAAATCATCCATTCACATTAGTGAGCCCTAAAAAGATGGGGCTAAAGAGAATAAAAAGTGAGAACAGGAGGAAGAGATAACATACTATGCTTCCTTTGACATGGCACTTGCTGCATTTAAAACCATCTTTAGAAAGATCAAAGAGCAAGGATAAATCCACAAAAGCCCTTAACTTTACCCTCCAATCTCACCTTTAAATTCTGAATTATCATGATGTTTTTGAAGTCTTATGCAAATTGCCTTTTCCAGTAGAAGCAAAAACAACGAAAGGGAGAAAGGGACACCAGTATCTTCCAGAAAACATCATTTTCAATATTCTAAGTTTATCCAGCTGCTGCACACAGCACTGCATCCTCTGCATCAATGAACTCCAATTTTTAACCTTTATTCCGTGTCTACCCAAGGAAGCAGATCAAGACTACAGCATCTCATGTTCTTGGTTAATGCATGCAGAGCTGTAATTCCACAATCCTCAGAAATGAAGAGTGGAAACAGACTCCCACTAAAGCTGTCACTGAAGCACAACGTACGAGGTGTTATCATGAATGGAGTGTACATCAAGAGTTTCATTTTATATGACATGATAAACTTCCATCCTGGTGAATTTATGTGGTGTTAAAAAGGTGTTATGGAGCTCCTGCACCTGAACCTTTCCACATGAAATTAATTTACAAAGTCACCTGCACAGAATTTGCCTGTTCAACATGCTGCACACAGACATTTCCATTGTGGCAATGAGCAATTCATCTGTACCTAAGAAATGGGAAATAAAAAAAATATTCCAGCAGAGAAAGTTGCACACTTGGCAAAAGAAAAGCATGAAGCTTGCATTTATTAAAAAGAGCCAGCTTTTCTTTCAATTCCTTACACTTCACCTGCTCCAAGTCTGCATTTCAGAGAGCAATAAAAACATAACCAAGTATTTTCTTTTTACCTACTACCCACAGTTACAGTAAGTTAAATAAAAGTTTCTTAACATTAAAAATTGCCCTCAATTAAATCTAAGCTTACAAATTCTGACACAAAACGTATCTTCAGATTAATCCCATTGTGCTATACTGGAAGGAGTTCCTTTCTTCACAGCAGCCCAGATGGTACTGGGATTTTTATCTGTGACTAAAACAGTTTTAGGAACTCACCAGTGTTTTGGGAACTGCTGAGCAGTGCTTGCAGAGCACAAAGGCCACCTTTTTTTCCCAATTTTTCTCCAGTGATGGGGTGGGCAAGAGGCTGGGAGACCCCAGCTGTCCAAAAGAATATCCCAGAGCAGAAAACACCAAACTGGGATTAAATCAGAGGACAGCTTGTACAGGTAACCCTCGCTTATCACCAGTCTGATGGTGGGAGGCAGTGAGTGATTTCCGTGGCAGCACGTGTTTATTTTCCCCTTGCTAATCAGAATTCAGTAAATCAGCATTCCTTTTCAATTTTTTAATTTGTTTGTTCGGGTTTTTTTGGGCTTTTCTGAGTTTTTTTTTGTTTGTTTGTTTTTGGGGAGGTTTTCTGATTTTTGGTTGTTTTTTTGTTTGTTTGATTCTTTTTGTTTTGTTTGTTTTTTGTTTTTGTTTAGTTCTTGTGGCAGTATACAAGAGGCCATGGAACCTCTGGAATGGAAGAAACTCAAAGGGCAGTCAAACCAGAACATCCCTCAACAACTCCTAAAACTGTGCCCTATGAAGACAAGGAACCCCCATTTTTGGCAGCCAAATCTGTAAATTAAATTCGAGCAGGGCTGCTGCAGCTCAGCAGGCACAGCCCCAGCTCTGCCGGACACACACCGTGCCAAACAAAATGAGAATTTGCCTTCAGACAAGTCCATCAACCCATTGTTCCGATCACAACGCCAGTCTAACTAAGCTTCCAATATTTCCCATCCTCATCAAGCTGAAGTTTCCTAAGTGAAGGAAAATTCAGTTTCCTTCCCAGCTCTGCCTCTGGTCTGATCTGGGCAAAAACTGAAATCCATCACACCATGAGGAGCTCGAGCAAGGCTGCTCTGCCCCAGCCTCGCTGCCGGGCTCCACCTCCTGTGCAGGTGGGACCCTGCTGGAGAAAGATTTGGGTCTCTGCTCTAAGATCCCCAGGGCACTCTATAATTCCCATTTATTCAAATCTTTAAAGCCAAAAGTATCAGAGTAACACATACCGCTCTCCAAACCCACATCATCAGGTTTTTTTCCTTTACTGACAGGCAATTGTAAAAAATAAACAAACTAAAATTGCTTTTACTACGACAGAGAAATGTTAGTAAGCAATTGTTACCTCATGTCAACATATCATTATAGATTATATCTCTATATATATGTCTATACATATATATATATATATCTCATTATGTTCTACCCTTATTTTGGGAAGCCAATGCTTTTACCTACACAAATAAATAGGTGTAAGAAAAGAACAGCAGAGTCCAGGTATCTCTTCCGTGTCTGCTCATCCTCTGCCTTCAATTCACCTTGTTTCTGCCAGGTCTGTCTTGAAGAGATTGCTATCTGTTTTACAGAGTGCTATAATCTTGCACAGAGATTCCAGGATGCAACAAAAAATAAACACATTATTAATAATAAAATGAGTTATACCAGAGTCAGAACAAGTCTTCATCTGTGCAGTTTTTTAAACCTTTTCCATACAGGATTAAAACCTTCTATTTATTTATATACACCACATGTAGATACATATTTGCATACCTGTGTCTATATAAATACTTGTATATATACACCTCATACATAGCTGACATATATAATCTATAATTCTATAAATATTGCACATTAGAATTTACAAAATTTACATATATACACGTATGCTTCATATCTATTTTATAGGATATAACGGTGCCTGGTCACCTGCTTTCTGCAGACTGTTACATCCATTTCTCTGTAGAGAAGCAATCCTTGCTCAAAAGGAAAAAAGCAGGGACAGAGAAGCCCAAAAGAGGAGAAGCCAAAGAAGTCGCCAAGAGCAGGACAGAGCAGGCGGAGCAGAGCCCCGAGCGCTGGGAATTCTGTGCAAATCCCACCCCTGCCCTGGGAGCCCCAGCTCCCTCCCACCCTCCCAGGGCAGGACAGGAGTGCCACAGAACGTTCCAAACAGGACTGCAGGAAAGAGTCCAAAATGGACTGTGCCAGAATGGAAATTCTGCCTTATTAACTTTCCTGCCAGCGTTATTACCTCCCTTTCCAACTTGCTGCTTTGTAAACCAAAGATGAGGCTCTAAAATGGGGCATTTATGGACTTGGTGCTGATGCATAAGCTCATAACTCCGGAGACTTTATGACTGCAAGTCATTTGTATTGATTTATTTACTTCATTAGTGAGGGGAAGATGGAATTCTGCATTGATGGAGAATCAAATTGAAGAAGGAACAGCTGATTAGGCACTTTAAAATCACATTTTGTAGTGAAGTTTTATAATGGCGCATCCAAAATTAAATACTAAGAGTACAGAGTTAAACAATCTAAATCCAGAGCTAGAAACCGAAATAATCAATCTGATCTGCAGACAAATGAGTTCTGCAGCTGCTTTACAAACTCCCAGCTCACCTGCCCTACCTGATACATTAGCACATCTTGTGAAACTTTAATTATGAAAACCCCTCAATTGCATCAACAACTCTGCAGGTTTTAATTCCTGGGCTTTGAAGGAACTGTGTTGATTCAGACCAACATTTTCCTGGAAACAGAGTCCCTTCCTCCCAGCCACCA
This sequence comes from Pardalotus punctatus, assembly GCA_013400915.1. Lineage (NCBI taxonomy): Eukaryota > Metazoa > Chordata > Aves > Passeriformes > Pardalotidae > Pardalotus > Pardalotus punctatus. Next base: position 98,965 of record VZTX01029381.1, read on the forward strand.
CACACCACTCAGGAATATTTTGCCTCTGAATCCCAAAACCATTTTGGCATTTTCCTTTGATGTAGCCCCTCCAGCAGCACACTGGGGTAATCATCATTAAAGCAGTAATTTGGCAGGCACAAAACAATCTTTAAGTGGGAAATTAATCTTCCCAGACCAGGAGATGTAAATATTTAATTCTAAGGAGCAAAAATTAATACGAGAAGTTGGAAAAAGACACGAGTTTATGAATAACAATGCCCACCCCACCTTTCTGCTGGACATCCCAAAACCCAGGAGGATCCCCTGAGACCCTGAATTTCTCGGGAGGGCTGACTCAGCTCCAGCACCACCTCGAGGAGATCCAGGAATGGACATCATGAAACGTGATGTCAGCACTCCGAGAAAATCATCTGTCATACCAGCCTAGTGCAGCCTGAATCTTTAATGCGCTATCGATTTCCCTAATGTTCCTCCTCGCTGCCATCCAGGAGGAAAATACTATTTTGTGATACAGTAAACTCCACTCAGGGTCATGCAGTACCAAATAGCCAATATCATTATAAAGAGGGTTTTGGTTTGGAGCTTTTGAGTTTTGTTGCTGCCCTTTTTTCTTTTTTTTTTTTTTTTTTGAGATATTTAAAATTCTGCATTCAAAGGCAGCCACTAACATGATTTGCAGTAAGATAAAAGCTGGTCATGCCTAATTCCAGTCATTTTGTCTTATATCATCTAAGGAAAAGACACCTCCACATGACAGGCATGTCCTGAGAAAAGAGGCAAAGAAGGCTGGCAGAGCTGCAGGAGTTACAGAATAAAGAGCTGCAACACTAAATCAACATTTCACTGCTCAGGTCAAGGGCTCTCGTGGTCAGAATTTTTGTTCTTTTTTCCTTCTCACTATGCAAGTTAAATAATATTTTTTTCCATCAAATGGCTAACCTTAGATTTTAACACTGCCTGCTTTAAATGTGCTGAACATTCACCATTTTCCACTGATTTGGGGAGAGCTGTTTTATTTCTGTCACCACGCTGCACCCACAGAAACCCAGAACGAATTGTGAAAATCAGAGAAATTCTGGTGGCAAAACACTTTGCTACTCAACTCCCTCACCAAACCTCAAACCTCTTCTTACCCTTTTCTTCCCAATCCCTTGTAGGACAAGGAAAAACTTTAGGACATTCCTTTCCCTCCCTCAAATCCCAGCCAGCTCTCATTTGCCACCTCACAGCCTTCTTGGACATCATGATTAAACAGAATTATGTTTCCAATAAGGAAAAGAGAGGTTAATGAGGTTAAATTTAACTGCTTTTTTTTTTTTTTTGAGATCCTGAGCAGGATCCCACTGAAAATGGGGCAAATTTGGATGCTAAGAAAAATCTTCATTTGGAAGGCAGCAGTGATATCTCCTGTCAGTGAATAAATTATGAAATGCCTCTCAAAAAAAGTGCTATAGTTAGAATATACAAGATGACTCAATCCTGGAAAATGATATCCCCATCTGTCGGATTCAAAAAGCCAGCAAACTTTATTTAGAAATCACACAACTTTCCTTCAACTTTCCTGCCAAATCTCTGTCTTTTTTTAAACTGTAACCTGCCTTGTTCTGCAGCTCAAAACACTATTTTTGGGTGATGCCTCACTACAAATTAGGATTACTTTGTTTTCTTTCCACTCTACCCGGCTGCAAACAGGCAAAAAGTAATTATTAATCATCAGTAGCAGGACTTCTGCCAGCTGGGCAAAATGGAGGCTGCAGTGGATTAAACACATTTCACCTCTGAGGGAAGTTAACAGTGCTAATGTTCTTTTTCTAGTACTCATATGTACTAAAAAATTTAAAAAAAAAAAACCCATGGCATTCATAAGCTGTCCCCTCTTCTTCAGAAATTCACGCAGAAAAATAGTTTTGAAGAATAATAATTAAGGCCAGGCGAATTTTAACATGCATTCACACATAGGACATGGATTTTGTCCAAGCACAGGGAAGTTCTGGGGGGTTTTTTGTTTGTTTTCAAAAAGAGCAAATTCTCTTAAGCAAAGGTTGCCTTATGGACATCAAATCATCGCTGCTCCCCAGCAGTTTCTGCTGTGAAATATTAATATTGATACAGTGCACTTCAGGAAATATTCAAAAAATTTCGAAAAATATCTATTTTGCTGTTTAACTCCTATACAAATAGTTACATTATCACTGAAGACGCTATAGGGAAGATGCATATGGAAAAAGTTGATGCTCCAAGCATGACCTGCAATACTACATATGACAATTTTAGGTGATGTTTAATAAAAGTGATTTTACTGAACCATTTTACTCCTTTTTTTCCCCCTTCAGAAAAAAAAATAAAAAATTAAGAATCTTTAAAAGATCCTAGCATTTGCAAAGTACCATCGCTGCTTCCAGGATCTGAGGTGACCTTAAAATGGTTCAGTGCTTTGATTTTTGGGTTTTTTTCCAGCTGTGCAGGAAGCAGCACCAGCGAGTCCTCACTTGCACTCTACCCATCCACTTTAGTGGGGTCAGTCAGATTTGGTCCTGCTTTGTATCACAAAACCCATTTCTTTTGCACTCAAGCGAGCACAGGAAAAGGAGAATAATTGGAATATTTTGTACAAAGGATTGTCTGGGTCATCACAGAGCCAGAATACCTGGAGGAAAATGAAGTCACTCATAAACCAGGAATCTTTATCAAGAAGATTCTCTATACAGTTTTAATCCTTCAAGATTTATGAAGCTGATTCAAAGTGTTTCTATAGTAAAAGAAGTATAATTTAAAAAATTTTAAAAGTCATTCTACTGCAGTATCAGTACTCAGGCTATTTAATTCCTCAGAGCCACATAGTACTTAGATTTATGTTCTTCCCCTTCTACATGCAATCAGAAGCTTAACAATAATTTTTTTTTTAATTTAAATTTTTTTAAAATTTTTTTTTAATTTCAAGGGGAAGCAAAAAGCAAAACCTGAAAACATCTCTAGAATTTTCACAGGACAACTGAAAAGGAGCAAGAGACCTTGGGCGGGCAGAAATGTCAGGAGTGAAATTCAATCGAGATGTATTTGCAGCACCAGTAATGGCTTTCAGGGCACCTTGCACTATTAAATGGGTTGGTGGAAAGGGAAAAGTCTCCCTCACATTCCAGCTTAAAGAGCTTCACAGACCTTCACCATGGGTAGAGCTGATAAAAGAAATTGAATTAGCTCAATTAAATATACACAAAGTTAAACTGGGACAATTAGTGAAAAACCACTTTAAAGCTGATTAGATGTTAAGCATTTGGTACTAAGAACATTAATGGCATGAATTACTATAATGATTAATTTAAATCTGGACAATTAATATTTGGTTCTGTAGGTCTCCATCATTAGATACTACCTTTAAGTAAACGCTACCAGCCTTTACACATTGAAGTCTTGCTTTTCGAAGAGATATCTATTACTTGGAATTGCTTTCCTCTAAAGAAAAACAAATTACGGTGATTAGGTTTGTTCAAAAATAGGATTTTAACTTGTCCACTTTGCACATTTCACACTCCCATCCCCTCTGCATTCTGGGGATATTCTGGGGCACCCAGAGTTACCCCAGGGCAGGGGGAACATTGCCCTATTTTATATGGAACAAAGGGCCTGTCTCTTCCTATATTCCCTGGTACCAGCCTTATTCTTCTGCTCTGCTCTGAAAACACCTAAAATAGAAATCATTTAAAGAGTCCAGCTCTTTAAGTGGTTGCCAGGCCACATTCTCAGTGAAAGAGCATGAAAGGTTTCTAAAGGAGCTTTGCTGAAGTTCAGAGCCCTGCAGCAATACAGACACAAAGTGTTTGCAACCTAACCTAAAAATGACTTATTTTAAAATAACTCCTGTTGTTAAACTGCTGAAAGGCCCCATCACTAATTATAATTTGTTTTTTCTTACCATGTTTTAGAGATATTATTTGCTAATGCAAGCCAATCTAGCAGCCAAAGGGTTGAAAATGAAACTCTGCTTGATGTTTTATACCAGTTTTCAAAAACCAAAGCGATTTTGATTGAATAAATACATTTGAGTAAAGATTATTTGTATGTCATCCTGTCTACTATTTGCAGAGCCAGCTGTAGATCAAATAATCTTGATCTATACCCTTCCTGCTTTACCTACACCACCCTTGTTGCTCTTGCCCCCATCTCCTGCAGTCAGACCGGGACATTTTAGATGTGGCCAAACCTCCTGATTTCAGGTCTGGGGTGGGGTTTTTGACCACTCCTGTTTCCACCAGGATGTCTTTTCCCATCTTAAGGCATTCCTTCTGAAGGGAAGCTGGCAGTTCAGGTCAATACATTGATTTTCACGTGACCTTCTGCTGCCCACTTGCTCAACCTCATAAAGCCTGGCTGCAATTCCTCACTCAGACCCCAGTCTGACTACCCTGAATATTTAAGTGGCATCAGCAGCTCACTCACTTCGCTGGTCCTGTCTTTTCCAGGCTGCCCATCAATATATCGAGCTGCTCAGGCTCCAGCAGAGACCTCTGCAGTCGATGCCTGGTGTGGCTTTAATTCCACCATGAGATTTGCCCATTTTACTGACACCTGCACTCTGTCATTTTTCATCCATTATTAATTCGTTTGAAGATTTACCTTGCCGGTCCATTGCAGTGTTGGGGGTTTTTTAATTTATTTTTTTTAAAATGAAGTGGGGTTGGTGATTTTGTCCAACACCTACAGAAAATCCCAGGGTATCACCTCACTTAATCATTTTTGTTCACATGTTCACCACACACTTCAAAGAATAAATCCAGTAAATAAATGGGCAAACCCTGTTGTTGCAAAAGCCATACTGACTATCCTGCAATGTCATGTTCACCCAAAGGTGAATCCTGCTATTAAAAGTAAACTCAATTAATCTCCCAGATAAGGACAATGGGCTTTTTGGGCTTCCCTGGAAACTCTGCCTCCCCCTTGCCCTTTACCATCCTTTCAGTCCTCTGGTGCAAAATCATATTAAGTGAATAATATTAAAGTGAGCAGCTACATATCACAAGTAATTTTCTGTCCTTCAAGGCACACCACACTACAGTGATGACATGTTATCATCCATTTTTGTTATGTTGTTCCTCCAGCTGCCCTTTCTAAAGGCACCAGGGCAAACCCTTTGGTAACCTTCCTCCCTCACAGGGGAGGTTTTGGGGCACTTAAAACTCCCACATTCTCCACTGGGATGGCAAAAGTGAAAAAATATTTTGATTTTACTATTGCCACTTACACCTCTCAATGGTTTTGAGAAAACAGGACTCAACTATTGCATCCCATCCCATCACATTCTCTCCCATCTTCCTCCACAGCACTGATGGCAATAATAAATCCTATTACCATGTTTTTTATTTTCTGTGCCTAAACCCACTGGGATTTTTCTGTTGCTCATAGCACAGTGCTAATCTGACTTGATTTTAAGCTTTCAAACACAGCCCAGTGTCTCTGCCAGCTCAGATTTCTCTGTACTTTGACATTGCATTATCCCAGCACACATCACCCTCCTGCCACATTTAAGATGCACATTATGTCAATATCCTCTTTTCAAAATGAGCATTTAGTTCTGCACTTCAGTACTTAGGTTTCTGGGATTAACACAGAAATACACATAAAATATTTTGATTTTGTTGTCCTCAGTGCACATTTAAGCAGCACTTCATTGGCTTCCACTCCTCCCCTCTGTTTTCTACCCAGTTACTGAGGAGGGACAAAAGAGGCTGAGGAGGTACTGATGCCTAAATCAGCCTCACCTAAAACAGAGGCTAGACAAAGTTAAGAGAATAAAATGCAGTTAAATTTATTGAAGGGCCTTCAGGTGCATTTAGGGTAGACACAGCCCACCCAGGGGCTGCACCCAAAATGGACAGTGGGTCATGAGTTTTTTGTATTTTATATGTTCTTTCCATTTGCATATCTGGGGTTAATCCTCCAATTACAGCACCAGGTAATGAGGTCAATTACTCCAAGCTGGTCCCCCCAATTCACTGTTGTTTAACAGATCTTGGGGCCTGAGACAGCAAAATGTCCTTGAGTTTTGAGCTTAGAGAGGAATTGTTTTATCTAAAAATGAGATAACAGCTCAGCACCCTGTATGGAGCCTAGAGCGATACATTAAAAGAATTACAGGGTTACAGAGACATAAAAACACAGAAGCTAAAATCCTAAGGCATCAGGACTGCCTGATGTTTGTTTCCAGAACCTCTGGACTCGCTGCACCCTGGATACAAGCACGGAACCTCTCCAAAAACCTTGCCCTGCCCATCACCCCAGTGTCACTCCAGGCAGGTCACCTGCAGTCCTTACTTGAGTGACAAGCTGGCTTTAATACATCCCACTTAATTTAATATTTCCTCCCACTTCAGAAAGCCTGGGAATATTTTCAGTGCCATGGCACACGTTACAAGGAGAAGGACTCACGGTCACACTGGATTTTCTCACCACCAAAGCATCACCCTCCTGCTATCAGATAATTTCTGCCCCTTGAGCGACAAAACCAGCATCACTCAACCCTGACAAGTTCCTAAATAAATTTCTCTGCCTCCTTTCCCCTTCCCTCAGCACTGCTGCCCCAAAAACAAATCTTCCCCCTTGGTTTTCAGCTTTCCTTCACATCAGCCACCCCAGCTCAGGAGAGCTTTGGCTCCAAGAGCCCTGAGCTGTTCTGAGAAGCAAAGATAAACCGTGTTTTGGAAAGTCAGAGCAGCAAATTGAGACGCACAAACATGAAAGAGATTAAATATCCCTGCTTTTGCCTGGCAGCACATACCCCAAATCCCCAGTGACACCCTACACTGAATCTTCCATGAAAATTACAGCGGCATTCCATCGTTGTGAACAACATAAAACCACCCCAAAAATACACAGCAACGCATCTTCCCCACAGAATCCAGAGCAGCACTGGGCAGACAAGGTCAAGGTGCCACATCCCTCCCGTGGCACCGGAATTTGGAGGAATTTCACTGCCACTGCCCCTCTTTCTCTGCATCAGTGCCATCAGGAAAGACAGCCAGCACCTCTGTATATGTAATTTTGGGGTGCAGGGGGGAAGCCCAGCTATTACGACTAGAAAGTTAATGTAAAGGAAGCTGTGAAAACATTTTTTACTGACCTTAAAGAATGGAATTATTCATGCTGCTGGGGCAGACACAGGTGCTGACACAGGGATTGCTTGGATCAGAAGCTTTGCAGCCCCACTACCTACACTGAATTTCTGCTTTTAGATATATGCAAGGGGTCTTGGCCTTCGAGAGACATCCCATGGAGTGACTGCTTATCTACTTTATATCTAAATTGCTTCAAATTAAATGTTTTTAACTCCTCCAAGACCCTTGTGTGCTTATCTGATAAAATTGCAGATTGCCAGTGGTTCAAGAGCTCTTTAGTTCGTCTCTGATCCTCAATAACATCCCTGCAGTACCAGGAGATGCACACACACTGAAGGAGAAGTTTCCTCATTGATTTATCGCAGACCTCTGATCCAATAAGCCATTTACCACTGCCAAAAGGACAGCGACAAATAAATTTAACATGATGTGTTAAACACCAAGGCTGTAAAAGGACTGAACCTCATTTTCCAGGAGGGAAAGCACCTGTGCTTCTCCATGCAGGAAGAAAGGGCAGGCATAGTACCAGAATTTTTTATTTTTTTTTTTTAAACCAAATGGGTCTTGGTAATGTGCTTCCAATGTTGACATAAAGCCATTTTTTTTTCTGAGGTATATGATTTTTTTGCAGGTTGCTGTAATACACCTTGGAAAGCCTAGGGACAGACCTATTGACAAATGCTGAATTTCACAAATTACGTGTATTTGTGTCAGAAATGTAGACTACTGGAATTTTAAGACATCTCTTCTTGTCATCTCAAAAAAAAAAAAACAAAAAAAAAAACCCACCACAGAAAATGGTCTACATTTTGCTCTCTGCTCAGATTTTATTAAATACCTGTAAGCAAGGACGTTTGCTCCTAAATCTGAGAAATTCCATTTTAAAAAGTCCCTATTCAGGCCCATCCCAGGGTTCCCTAATTAACTACAGTCCACTGACAGACATCATTAAATTGCAGCAAGCCAAAACAAACCCTGAAAACTTCCTACATAGATTAGTATGCTCTATTTTCTTATTAATTGAAAAAATTCACATTCTTAAAAAGAGACTATTACATGGATTGCAGCTAACATCACCAAATTCAATGCCACACATGGCTAATGCCAGAAGCATAAGAATCCCCCACTGAGAAATTACTTATTTTTTGAGACTACTTATAAAGTTTATCCTCGTGGTAACAATTTCTTTGCAAAACTTCCTGAAAATCAGAGGAATTCTCTAAAGCTGCACTCAGTTTATTACGATTCTTAAATAAATAATTGAACATATGCACAAACAGATCCCATCACCTGCTGTGAACCAACGCTGTAGCAGGATGTTCTGCAATTCTGATTAATATATTTTAGTCTAATCATTATCACACTCAATTGAAATAATTTATATCTATGTATTTGATTTGCCATCCTTAATCCTGCAGGACAAAACTGTATAAAGGCTCAATTATGCTCTATAACTCTTTGGATGTAAACATTGACTCAGTCTGGGGCCAGGATTGGATCCAGCTGCACCCAGACTCAGTGATTTTTAAAAACCACTTGCAAGACAACAGGAAATAAAAAGCAGAGAAAATTTCACCATGGCAGGGTTTGTTTGGCTGATGACACAGAATTTGCTCATTTGGAAAAGTCAATGCACAACTAAAGGTGTATTAGGTATGCCAAATCACAACTTAAAGCTTTAATTATTGTTTCCAACTATTTATTGCCCTTCAAGTGCTGTAAAGGTCACTTCACAATAATGCAAACACGCACATCTTGGATGGATTAGTCACACAGCATGCTTCAGATTTAACATTAATTAGATTCTTCCTCTTAGTTCCTCATAATATTTTCTCTCTTTTAGTTTAAAAAGCCAGTGTATTTCTACGTTCAAAATCCAAACTCACAAATACTGCAGATATTCCTATTTAGACAGCAAACTAAACCCCAGTGTGCCACCATCCCTGAGGTCTCTGTGTTTTTTTCTGATGGGCAGTTATTACATATTCCAGTTCAGAGAAGCAATCTCACTTATCCAGGAAAAGCCAAGTGCAGAGCAAACAAAACATCCAACTCAAAAACTGCTGAAGCAGATTATGGCCACAAAAACAACTTACCAATTGCAAAGGCATGTTATATTAAGAATAATGGAAGAAGGAACCATAAATGAGTTTTTAAAAGGCTCAGTGTCTCAGGGCATTTGGAAGAAGGAGCTGGGAGAGTTCAGATGTTTTATTAATTGTTACTAGCTGGATCACTAACACAAAACTCTTGCTACACTAGATGCTATTTAAAAATATTAAGGCGTCAAGTACCCCATGTTTCATTATAAATTATCAAGAGGTAGATATAGGCTGACAGAGAGAATAAAGCAACAATATTACATCCAAGAAGGATCATTAAATCTTCATGTTTAAGCCAAACAATATTTTCTGACCACTTAAGCCCACAGTTCTCCTCTCTGCATATAACAATACCACATTTCCAACATGCAGATTCTTCTCGAAAATGACCACAAAAGCACCTAAGAGCAAACATTGTCCTGCAAGAAGAACACAGTTAGAGTGAAAACCTTGGAAGCATATTGAAGTGGCAATTTTTGGAGGTTTCTAAGAAAGATTTCCAAAAGGCAGAGGTTTCCCTGACAGCCAGCATTCTGAAAGATGCATTTTCTAAAATTAATTCACTGACTGCACTGCATCTCCTTCCTCTCTGTCCTTTTGGTGAGGTTTGTGAGCTAAGAGCACAAAGGCACTGAAAGCAGCATCAAGAATCCCCTCTGGACTCCAAGAGTTTAAATTACAATGTGGCTAAGACTGGGCTCAAATTTTCAGCTCAACCTTCACATATTAAGATTTGGAGTTTGTTGGTTTTTTTTTTCCAAAATCCTTATCAGGAAATTCCTGCAGCAGCAAAGTGTTACTTCCAAACAACTTGGATTTTCATCCTGGCTGTATCTTCACAGCTCAGGCTTAGGAAGCAGAGCATTGTTTTGTCACTAAAACCAGGGTAAGGACTGAATTTAAAAGCAATAAATGAAAAGAAAAAAAAACCTTCACTGTTGCAAAATGGGGAATACATAAAAACTTTAAGAAAGGATGTTCTTTGATGTTTGAGCTTTGTGTACTTCCAAGCCTAATCAAAAAGAATGGAGATCTAACCCATGAAAGAACAGCTAATAAGCAAGCTCCAAGTGATAACCACGTGTTAGAAAAACAGATGAATTGTTGGAAGAATTGCCTCGTTAAAGTTTAGGGCTTGAACGCTTCAGTGATATCAGAGCTAGAAGGAGAGCAGCAAATCTCAGGCTGGAGGATGTAAGGCTGATAATGGACACAGAAATGCAGAATTAATGGGCCACAAGGGCTTCAGGCAGAACTCCGAGATAAGGGAGAAACCAAAAAACCAAACTGTGCTGAAATCAGCTCCAGCTGAAAAAAAGGTAATTCCAGCAGGGGGAGATCGGGACCACCAACCCAAGAGGATTGAAAGACTCAGCATGTGGACTAATTAGCATGAAAAGCAAGAGAATCATTAAGCTATAGAAGACAGAACACTAATTAGTAAGAGAAATGTATAATGCATAACCAATTTCTTTGTTTGCCAAAATGTATAAATAGTAAAACATCTTGATAGCTGATGTGCTTGATTTGTGGAATTCCAGCAAGCACCTTGGATTGCACAACTCTGAAATAAATAATATCTCTCTTCAGTGTGTAATTTTTGGCTTGCTGCACACCACAACAAACCAGATTTTTGCAGGCAACACCACCAACATAAGACTAAATAGTTTCGGTAGTATCCATCATTTTAAAAGCTTGTTTTCCTACTTGTCAATCATAAGTCCCATCCTAGTATCTATTACATAAGCACTAATTTCAAGTTCCATGAAATCTTTTATTCCTTCTTTTATGGATAAAGACACTTGAAACAGGGAAGAGAAAATCACGTATTTTGATAAGCGTGCGCAAAAATCTCATTTATTTTTTCCCAAAATGACAGGTATGAAATTAACCTTGCACATGGATTTGTATAATGACTTAGGAACTTCAGAAGTCCTGTATCTGCCTCATTGGTATTCCAGCCATGCTGCACTGGCTGAAGACAGAAATACCAACACTTCAAGATAGCAGTAGATAATAATGTTGACATTTCAGTGGGGCAAACAAGTTCCAGCTGGACAATGTGGTTTGCATACATTCAAAATTCATTCCCCAGATTAATTCCAAGTGGCTTAAACAACTGGATACACGAATACTTTTTGTTAACACCAGAAGCAAGGAGGTTATTGCTGGATTTTCCTTCTTTGCACAAGCCAGCCTGTAAAAGAAACAGGAGGCACGTGCTTCGTGGAACATGAGGCAGAAACTGCCTTTTTTCCTCATCTAACCCTGGGACTGGCTCAGCTGGAATCATGGGCCAGAGTAACTGCACTTTTCCAGACTAAAAGCATAGATCTGATTTGTAATGTCATGGAGCCATCCCTTTTTCTGGCAAAGCCCTGCTGAAGTGTGGGAACAAGGAATTCTCATCACCCAGGACTCCAGCACCAGCAGGAATCCACCACCACTGTGGGAAATCCTAAAGCGCTTTTTTAGGGTAGGGCTCCTCTGCAGAAACAGCCAAGCACTGGAGGTGGCTGGAATCACACTGGGAGCGTTCTCAGGAAATCAGCCGTATGGATGATGAGCAGAGATCCAGGCAGAGCTAGTTAATTATGTAGGAAACACAGAAATAGAAAACCTGCCACAAGTGCTCTACCTTCCTCCGTTTGTGCAGCCTCACACAGATAACCAGAAGCCCTGGCTCAGGCAGCACACAGCCCTGTGCTGCTTGCTGAAAGGAGCTGGAAACTGCTTTATTCCCTCATCTCTCATGAACTATCCCTGAATTATCCCTGCAGTATCATTGCATGGCCACAGAGAGATTGGATTCCACAGAGGAGAGGGGAGAGAGCAACAGCCTTGGAGAGAAAATAGAGCAGAGAGGAGCCTGGAGCTGTGCTGGAAAAATAAACCATCCAAGCCTTCAAAGGTGTCCAGTGCAGAGCAAACTACAAGAGATGAGACTTAACTGGCAGGGGTTGGTTCCACATACTCTTTTCCTCATCCCTTTCATATCTTGGTGGAAGGAAAAATGATGTTTCAAAGAGCATCTGTTAGTTTCTGCCTTTTCCAAGAGAAATCCAAAGCACTCAATTCCCATATGATCCATTAAGGCAGAGTCTGACTGGAGACAGACTCATTAGAAGCCATTTCCTCTGCCTGGATGCATGAGGACTTCCAGCATGGAAATGATACAATATCACACAAAAACAGCATCTTTATCATCTATCTTGATTAAAGGAAAAAAAAACCCATGAACTGGCTAAAGCATTTATCATTCAGTCCTGTTATCTTGCTCTTGATTCACACCACCCTTGAAAAGAGTCCCTGAGCCTTTCCTGGTGCTGACACAAACTCCCCTAATGAGGACATGGCCCTCATGGGCCAAAAATGGGCTACAAAGCTTTGAGTTTGGCCAAAGCCTGAAGAAGGAAGGTCTGGAACCACGTACAAACCTGCTAATCCAGATCCTGCCACCACCACCACCCCATCCCTGATCCCTTTTGTCATTCTTCCATTTCACAGTAGAAATGTCTCCGTTTGCTCTGCAGATTTTTTCTTAACTTAAAATATGCAGTTTGGTATGCAGCTGCTTTAATGACTTGCATAAATTGTACCTCAAGTACATTCATCACAGATTTAAATAAAAGCTACCTTTAAGCAGATAAACAGCCCCAACAGAACTTCCTACAAGGGCCTGCAGTTCTTTGTGGATGTTTTGGCAATGCTGCTGAACCCATCTTGCACAGCTGGGGAGGAAGAATAAGCTCACAGTAAAAACACTGTGCCTAAGAAATATTAGTAATATCAGCCTTGCTGAGACAAACCTGGCAAATAATCAAGTTCTGTACTTAATTGCATGGTGGATTGCTTAATAAGCAAAATAGGTCTCCATAAAAGAGAATTTTAAAAAGAACTGTAAACAAAAAGATGGAAACTGCAGAAGAAAAAATATAAACTATAATCATGTGGTCCAGTGTTATCACTCTAATAGACTCTGCAGTGCTATTAATCATTGGAATAACCATGTTATTTTAAGAGCACTACTGAAAGCTGCTTGTTACTACTGGCAAACCATTCCATCCCCCAAAATCAAAACCAAATTAAAATATTCTGAAGTCTTCAACCAGCTGAGGTGAAACCCCTTTTGCTGTAGTGGAACCAAATCAGAACAGCAAAAGTGCCACTTCCATTTGAGATAATCTCAATTTCAGAAGCTAATACACCTCACTGGTCACAACAAAGGGGTTACCTATCATATGTATACATATATTAGATATATCAATGTCTGTTTGTGCAGCCAATGAAATCCTCTGAAGCTTTGTTGTACATCAAACTGCTTCACCAAAATCCACACACAAAAAGAGTTATTTTTCTACTCAACGTTGATTTTTTTAAATTCATGCAGGCATGCAGCACTCACCTGTAGAAGACATTTTAGCAACAGTGAACACATGCAGAACTGCTGGTGCAAAAAGGTGAACCCTGGGTCACCTACACTGAACCTCCAGGACAGAATTCAGCAACCAAAATGCAGAGAAACAGCAGCTCTTGGATTCCTGACTGATCAACAATCACACCAGAATCTAGTGACTAATTAGTTTCCAATTAGACTGTTCACATCCTTGCTGAAGCAAAACAATTGTAATATTTTATCTTGCTTTAGCAAAATAACCATTTCCAGGCCCTACAGAGCAACATTCTAGTTAGCATGCTGTGTTTGATTTAATGACAGATTTGAATGCTAGCTTTGAAAAAAACAACCAAACAAAAAAAATCCCATGGAAATACCCACAAGACAACATATTTATGTGATTTAAATTATGGTTTGATTGCAAAGCTGATTAGCTACAGAGCTTCAAACATACCAGGGTTTCCACACAGTGTGTTGACAAATTAGTTATCTTTAAAGTCACAGCCTAAATTGCACATAAATCTAGTGGATTGCATTGTCAGCAATGAGTTGGAGTCAAAAAACCCAGTAACATTAAAAAAAAAAATTAGGTTTTAATTGAATTTTTGCTTCTATCCCTCTCTGCAACTCAAGCAGGGAAGCGACTGCTCCTGTGCAAACAGTGGCTTGGAAAAGATCTTCCCAAAGGGCTCTTGCCACTTTCCAATTAATTCTTCCATCCCAAGCCCCTTACAGGAAAATTCCCCTGGAATTTGAGCCAAATTATTCCTCTCATGCCTTTCCAGCTGTGCAGTGCCCTGACAGAAAGCACAATGGAGTTGTTATGCCTTCATTATATCCAAGTGGGAATTCCATGAGGACTGAGCTGCTTGTCCCCTTAGCCAAAGTGGAGTTGGAGAAGGATGGCCTTTCACCCTGGAAAATTCTATTCTGAATTTATGGAAGGTTATTCATCCTGCATCAGACCCTACACCTGTGTGCCTGCCTGTAAAAACATATTTATTGTGCTGCTAAAGTCAAATGCATACTTGAATTTGTTCCCAAATAAAACCTACTTTTCTCTTTAAAAGTTCAGTGCAAATACGATGCAAATCTTGCTCCCGTTCGTTTCTTCTCAGAAGAGAAAATGGCTGCTTAAGAAACTGTGCATTCAGTTATAATTTTCAACTTGGCAGGTTTAATTTGAAACAGATACAGTTCCAATGAAAAATCGCTTTGCATCTTTAGAGCCCTGAGACATCTGCTGTTCACAAACTTGCTCATTAAAGAGCTGCCAGAACTTCTTTCAACCCTCACCCCATCCCTTCTCCTCCTGGGTAAGGAGTGATTCCCACCCCAAAAAAAAAAAAACAAAAAACACAAAAACAATGGAAAACAAGCCAACAAAAAACACAAAACCAAGAGAAAGCAGAGGACAGCACCAGCACTTCGCTTAATTGTGAAGCACAGGACTCCAGACCTTTCAGATCACCTGGGAGTGATGAAACCATGAGGGCATTGGCTCATTTGACACATTTTCTCTTTTTTCTCCCCCCCTAAACTGCTCAGAAAGCTCAGATTTGCTCTGATTTAAGCTACAACATTCCCAAAATGGAATTCTTCTGTCCAAACAGCCCCAGTTAATGAACAGCCCTGTTCATTATTTTAGATTGACATCCACACACATTACATGAACACACAGGCTCAGGTGCACAACACCAGCCCCACCTGAAAGGGGATTTGGTTAAGAAATACATTAGTACCCAGAAAGCTGTTTCCCCCCTTAGTTAATTAACTTTGAGTGATATAATTGCATAGACAAATACACCACTGTTTTGGGGGGTTACAGCTTTGGGTTGTTTTTGGGTTTTTTTTTAATTCATTGTGTACCTTTATAAAAGAAACTCTGCAACCTTGGAACTCTCAACAACATACAGCCTTTTTACAATCCTGTAAAAAAAACCCTAAAAATAATTTTCTATAGCTATGCTATATGGAAGAATGATGATATGAATCAGTATTTTTCATGCTGCTCTTTGAAAGATTTCACTACAAGATTCATACCATTATATCTCAAAGATAAGAAGCAGGGGGTTTTTTCATAATTCATTCCTTTGAAGAGCAATATAAAAATCTCATAAATTAACTCTCAAAAATCTTCATTTTCCCCCAATTTTACAGTCTTATCCAGGGAAAACTGCATAACTGCAAGCAGGAGATATACAAGAGATAAAACACAGGGTCAAACATGCTTTTTCATTAAAAACTTTCACCACCATTTCCTGTGGAAGATACGGGCTGTTTCTAATTAACAAAGCACAGGTCTGGCGCTATATTGGGTATTTTGATGAATAACCCTGGCAGCTCCAAAAGCTCTGAAGAAAAATGAGACCCAGCAGAGGATGAGCAAGTCAGCACAAGTCTCTATATGGTTCTTTGTCAGGAAAAAGCAAACATAATCCTCAGATGTATAGGAAGGAATTAGGAAGAAAGAATGCAATTCCCTCCCCCCCAAGTAAGGTATTAGCTACACGGATGTAGGATTAGCCAAGAGTTCCAATAACTCACTTAAAAAGGACACCAAAAATCGGGAGATGAGGCAGAGAATTACAATACTCTCTCAAGGTTATATAAAAACTCAGCATTGAGGGAAAGGAGCTCGCTCTGTTTAGGAGATGAAAGCTGATAGCTGGGTGATGTGACTACAACATCTAATAAAAAGGGAAAAAAAGGAGAAAAATCACCTCCGGCAGAAATTTAAATGTCCTTGAGGCTTTTTATTCAAGCAACAAAAAGCATCTAAAAAGGACCTTTTCAGCTAGGATTTAAATGTAAAACCCAACACATTGAAATCTGAGACTACATACAGAGTTTTTAATCACAGAGGGAGTTAACTACTAAAATTAATTGCCAAGGAAACAGTCAAGTCTGCCTTCCAATTTCTTCCCATCCAGACTGGATGCCTTTTCAGAAGATTCACAAGACAAATGCAAACCATGGGGTTCAGCACAAAGCTGAGGGAGAGTTTTACTCCAGCTCTTATTCCCAAGGTCAGACCACACAAGCCCCAAACACTTTTTAACCCTTGCACTCTGTGAATTTGTTCATTACATATGCAAAAATAGCTGGGGAAGAAGTGTTTCCTCCTCTAAGACAACCCCATTAATTTATTGCCACTTAAATAGTCTCTGAATACAAGCCCAAGAAATATTTTGGAAAGTCTAAACAGCTGTGCATGATGCAGTTTCCCAGAGATTTACTCCAAACACTTGAGAGAGAAAATCCCAGTAATTGGAAAAAGAGGATAAAGCCACTCAAGAACAAGAAATTAGAGTGAAGTGATACAGCAGGAAAAAAGGACAGATAACACACATGCATGAGCAATTATTTGTGATTTAAAGCTATACAAATAGCATTTCTCCTGTGATCCTTAGAGATCATTTCAAAGCAGGGATGCAGGGTGTTACAGGTGTGAAAAAGAGCGTGACAGATTTCTCTCTTTGGTCACAGGAAGTCAAGTGAAACAAGGTTTGAAACATGAAAATGACTGTTATCCATTAAGGCAGTTTTGTTAACACTCCCCTGATTTTGAGGGAACATTTCTGCACCCATGCAGGGAAGGCTCCTTTAATCCCAGTCCCTGAGCTCTGGGATACAGCTACAATTAGGGGAAAAAAAACAAAAAAGAAAAGTAAAAAACCCCCAAAAAAACAAACAACAAGAAAAAAAACCCAGACAATCTCACACACACAAAATCCATATTTTTCTTCAAGTCCTTGAAAACACAGTTGTAGCTTGAAAAGAATGACAAGAGCTGACACTAAGCAGGCAAACTCTCCTCTCATCTTTTAAGATGCAGAAAAAACCAATCAGACAATGCAGTAAACAATGCTGAAATGCTGTCAAGCCAGAGACTGGAAAAATTACCTGCTAGCTGGTGTTTACAAAAACCTGCTACAATAGAAATTAAACCAATATGAATTCACATTTAATTAATAATTCACCAATTCCAGTATCAGCAACCTTCCTAGCACTCACTGATATTTAAACGTGAACAATAATTTGGAACAACAATTGCATTTCCAGTTTCTATCATTTGGAACAACAATTGCATTTTTGGTTTCTATTAGTAGTTTGATCCATGGAGGCAAATAGTTCAGGACAAGACTAGAATTTCAAGCTTCACTATAGACTCATGTAAAACACAGGCCTAATTAATGGAAAATGAAACAAAACCATAACCTGGCAGTATAATTTCTACAAAGAATGCCCTGTCTTAACAAGACTTTTTTAAATAAAAAATGTATTAATGTGACTGCAGAAAATAATTCTTTTCAGCACAATTTCTGTTTAATCAGAGCCACTAGCACAGAGATTTGCTGGTAGGCAATAACCCTAAATATTTGTAAGCATTCAACCCCGTTTCCTTTCATAGAAATCATCATGAACTTAACAGCCTGTGCTATGCTTATGGCAAAGCTTACTTATTTAATATTTACACGTAGGCAGAAGCAAATGGAATGGAAATGGAGGCCTAAAAACCAGGCTACTTTGTGTCTGTAACAAACTCTGCATCCTGAACTCTCAGTTAAATCTCTTTGAAGAGCATCCACAATGAACTGAAAGCTGCATCCCTTCTTCAGCCCAGGGGAGGTGCAGAACACAAAACCCCAAACAGTGAAGTCCTTTTACCAACCTTACAGAACACAGAAGCCTCATTTATCAGATTAAGGCAGGAGAAATGCAGGAGGGAAATGCCATCAAAATATTTCATTTCATACACTCACTCTTGTGGAGTGGGCTATGAATGCTCACATTAATGCACTGCCTGACACAGAAACATCACAGAATTGTCAGCTAACAAGCAGGAAAGTCAATCTCTGTTTCAATTCTATCACATATCTGACACTTGGTTAGCCCAGGGGATCAACTCAGACTGCAGTCAAAATAAAACCATTGTTTTGTGCTGAAATCACCAAGACTTCTTCTCCACTGCTGCCTCTCTTTCTCTTGGAAGAGAAGATAAAAATTTTGACATTTTAGGATTCTATGCTTAGAATTTTATGGGAGAGCTAACAAGCAAAACCATAAGACTTCCCTAAATATCACTCCCAGCTACTTGCCAACAGATAAGAAAGCCGCAGAGTTCACCCCTTCCCACACAACCTCAGAAAAACAGGATTCCAGTAGCTCAGTTACCACCCCAAGTTATACTTCCACAGCTATTAAAGCTGTGGAACAGAAAAAATAGCATTATTTAAGACCTTTACTTACGCACCCAGGGCTGAGAATGTTCTGATGTCTTTCAGGAGGCACCGGCAGGAGCAAAGAGAAGGGCTGGTCCTGACCAGGCAGCTCCCACTGCCCTGCACAGGGAGCATTTCTGACCCCATGGGGAACCAGGCAGAGCCAGGTAAGGTCACACCGATCAAAATACAGAATTTCCTGCCCAGGTAAGCAGCACTCGCAGCCCCGAGGCTCCCCAGATACCCCAAAGCATCCCCACCCCTGCTGCTCTGGCACTCACCCAGCTGAAAGCACACCCCAGGGAAATGGGTTTTTATAGGATGAGCACAATTAGGAAACACAACCTTCTCCAGAGCAGGCGGCCCCGAGGGCCCTCCCCCTCGGACAGCCAAATTTACAGCCCCTGCGTGGGTGTGAACCATTTTCACCTGCAGCAGGAGCTGGGAAAGCGGCTCCCTGCCCTGCGAGCATCACTGCAGCTCGGGCAGGTGGAAGTCAAGCACGAACAGAATCTACCTCATTCCTTCACCGCAAACACACCAGGATGGTTTATTTATTTATTTCAACCTCCCTGAAGCACCAGAAACCTCCAGATAAACACAGCAGACCCTGAGCCGAGGCTCAATGACGGCTCCTGTGCTGTCAGCTGGCGTTTATTGAGCCGGGCCAGTGATGGACACGGGGCTGGAGCACACAGAGCCCGCAGCTCCCGCACCGCCTGCTCTGCTTTGCACAGCAATGAAAACACAGCAGAGCAGCAGGAACCAGCTCTGGTGAGAAAACTGAGACGGGAAAGAGTTCCTTGGATATGATTTAGGATCAGTCTGTAGCTTTTTTATCAGAATCACCATGATTTCTGTGGTGTAACCACAGGGCATCTCTGCCCCTCGAGAGCTGACTCCTCTCCCGTCTCCTTTATGTCCTTTAGAGCCTGTTTTATTTCTCAGCTGATCCTGTTGCTAAGCCATGCACCAAAAGAAAAATAAAAAAACCCAACCAAAAAAACCCAAACAAAACAAAAAAAAACCCCAAAAACCCCTATATATCAACACATCTCTTGAGGAAACAATATTATTAAAAATCTGTGGTTAAGGACCGGAGATCTTCCTTTGTCCAGAATTGCATTAAAGAGCAATCAGCAGTGGGCAATGAGGAAGACCTCCATAAGTGAGGGTCAATAGTAAAGGCAGTATTCCCTTATTTTGGTAAAGCAACAGCAGGAATTCCGCGTGTGACTGCAGGCTCAGTTATTCCTGTGCTCTCCTGGTGGCACTTCAGGGAGAGTGACACTACCTGGTCTCTCTGAATTGCTGTAAATTCATTCCTGCAAACGCCAAATGTGCAGAAAAACTGGGTCAGCCCGGTTTTCTTCAAACACTCCAAACCAGCCTCTTATCCTGACGTGCTCTCCCTGGGAAAAAATGCTGTCAAAATTCAACATCTCTTTAATTATTCCTACATAGAATGGGAAGCACACGAGTGGTTTCACCTCTAGTAAGGCACCCAGAAATGCAGCAAAGCCACCACCAGATTTCAGGTACCCGTGGGCACAAATTCCCCCATCCCATGGCATGTTTGGCACTAAAAACTGTCACCTCACTCAGCACTGAATCCCTGTGAGTTTAAAATGAGCTTCTCGGTGTCTGTGTAGCTCTAATCAAAGATGAACACTCAGGTGTCTGTGTCATTCATAAATTATGAACCAGACTTCTCGAAGCCATGGTAATTACTGCAGGTATGCAGCACTACGCAGAAATGCAATGTTTACACAGCAATGCTTCACTAAAATGTCAATATTACAAAGCCTGTACCTGATTAGATTATTCTGGAGCAGATACCAAACAAAGTGGCTTTTTTTTGATGCTGACAGAGGCAACACAATTGACCAGCTGTAGATTACAACTATTTTTCTGCTGCTTTCTTGTCCTCTGTTGCATCCATTACAGAGCACAATTACCTGTGCATCTTATGAAGATTATAATAGAAAATAAAGCCTTGTAATGGAGTTCACTGTCATTCACAAGTCTCTAAAAATATTTAAAGACAGGAGAAATATTTTGGAAATATGTTACAATATTATGGCTAAAACAAAACAAACAAAACATGTTGCAGAAGACACCAATAATATTTTAATTTTAAATGAATACCTACTACTGCCTTTCCCCCACACCCATGTTTTTTCAAACTACTTTGTACTGCTATTACAAAGAAGGTAAAACCCCACCTACTCTGAATGACACAGATATGTAGACAAAATTGATACAGCCTGGGAAATAAAAAGAGGAAATAAAAAATTCCATCCATTGGAATTGAAAGGAAATAACACAATTTCTTCTAAATTATTTTATGCTTAATTTAGAAACTGTTTCATTTCAGTCAGTTACAGGTGCAAGTTTACCTTCTGCATTACAGCCAAAGTTATTGTGACCACAAACACAACAGTGATTGCTGCAAAGAGTAAGATTTTTACATTTATCGGAGATGCCACCTCGTTCCAGTTCCTGCTGACATTTCTATATTCCCATAAATCAGTGTACACACAGACAGAGGGGATGGGGGAGTTGCTGTTTGTTTGCTGTGGTTTGTTGAGGGAAGCAGAACCAATATTGTCCATTTTCTCTCTCGGTAGCTGTGGTTCACAGTCCTCACAGAAAAAATCAATTTACAGCCACAGCAGATCCAGCCCTGTGGATCTTGGGGGAATTGTGCATTTTAGGGATCCTGTTGTTCCATGAGTATCTATGTTTGTTCCTGTAGGATAAGAGGCCTGCGACATCCAAGTTTCATATTCAGATTACGCTTGTTACTGCATAAAGAGGAAAAATAACAAGCCCAGCACACTCCATCAAAGATATGGTTAAATAAACCTTTGGCAATGAGCTCATAAAAACAAAACCAGTGAATTTACTGTGTTCATCTAACAGCAGCATCCAAGCTCCAGCCAGCTCAGGAGGTCTTCCACGGGTATTAAAAGTTAATTCTGCTGGGGACAATCCAGAGTGCAGCCTTGTCTGGTGAGATGCTTCTTTTATAAACCTGACCTCTTGTTCTACATTCCTTTATTTCACCTTTATGGATGTGATGAGGAGAAACAAAGATCCCCCATGGATTTTACATGTAAACAGTGAGTTTTGAACCACTTTTAAGAACTCCTTTACTTAGACTCAGACTCGTAGGGGTCCATTGCATAAGAGCTTGGTGATACAACAAAAGATGCACAAACCAGTGAACCATCCAACAATTTTGTTTTGGGATTTTCCACCACTGCCTACACAAACAGAGTTAAAGGTTTGTGACAGCTGCTTGTGTTTCGATTATCTCTTCCAGGATCTCAAAGTTCAAAACCACATTCTAGAGAAGCAACTGGCCGAAGGAAATTATTTCTAACAGCCCATCCACAGAAGAGGCCCCATTTTATTATTAATTACTCATATTGCCATAGAACCTAATTGTCCCAGAAAACAGGAAAACCAAAGAATAGAGGCTCAGTGTGTTCATTTAGTACATTTAGCCTTGCCCCACAGAGCTCACCCTCACCAAACTCCTGCTCCAAGCTCAACATTAACCATTCCCAGCTCTGCAAGAACCCTCATTTGGTGCTCAACACACCCCACAAAGTTTTAGCTGGCCCCAATCCCCAAAGAGCTGCAAAAGCCACACCTCACAGATTGAAATGAAGATTTCCCACACATTGTAAAGGACATCCCACATGCTGGATCCCACCATAGTAAATCCTGTCATTTCACTTTCCCCCGTTGCAGTAATAGGAACAAGGGGCACTTTGTGGGGTGAGGCTGCTCAGGGACAGCAGGCAGGGAGAGCAGAGATGCATTCCTTGCAGGGAGAGGCGGCTGGAATTTGGGTTCCCCCACCAGCAATGGAAAGAGCAAAGGGAAAATGCAGCCTTTCAGGCAGCTGCAGGGGTTGGGAAATGCTGATGTGGAAATCTCAGCCCCAGCAGAGAAGGGTTGCGGGCGCAGGAAGAGGGAAATGGGAAGGAAGAGGAAGAGTGGTACAAAAAAAGTGGGATGGCAGCCAGATCCAGAGGGGGAAAGGGCAAAGCAGAAAGGGCAGAGAGGGGAGAGGGATGGGGACGGACTCTGGGATCCCAGAGGGACAGCAGAGCCCACGGGGACAGGATGCTCTGAGGAGCTGCTGCTGCTCTCTAATGACAAGGGCTTTTGCCACGGAAACGCTGCCAAATAACAAAACTGAGAAACCAGGGTTTTATCCGAATTTTCATCCTCATTTTTCCCTTAGTTCTGATTGTGATAAAGCAGCAAAACTCCCAGCACTGGTCCTAACTGGCCTTACTGCTCACACTGGCAGCAGTGGGAGAGCCTGGCAGTGCACACCCTGGTCAGTGAGCACAGGGCACTTGATTGCTTTGCCTTTCTGCCTGACCGGCTTTTCTGAATGGAAGGATTTTGGAAGATAAAGGATTGGACTAGAGCTGAGAAAAATCCATGTTTTCCTTGTGATGTAGGCACAGATTTCCTTTGAAATGATGGCTGAACAGCCTATTCATCCACAGCTTCTGGGTTCTATTACTTATCTGTAAATTACTCTTACTATTCCTTAACAGCAAATCCCTGACAAAGTCCTATTTCCACAGTAAAGTCTCTACTCTTCTATTTATATGCCTACAACTCATTGTGCCAGGCGTGGCAGAATCCCCAGGTGTTCTTGTCATGCAATAAATAACAATTTCTCCCACCCTGCTGGGACTCAGTGTGCCAAACTGCAGCTCAGGAGACAAGCAGCATTCCGAATTTTCAGATTGCTTCCACTTTCCCGGAGTGGGACCTGTTCTGCCACAGGGTAACAAGGACCCAGACCTGTTCACTGACAAAACTACATTTAATAACTACAGCTGGCTGATGTTGATGTTTTCATGACTCTGTGTACGAGTGACACCTTTCAGACACACGGGAGGAGTGGTTAATTATTCCAGAGGATTTTATTTCACCTTTTTTTCCACTAAAGACCCCCATGGGGGCTGGATGTGCTCCCCATCCCTGTGGCAGCAGCCAAGGTCGTGCTGACTCACTCCCTCCGGCTTTTCCCTGCATCCACCCAGAGCCAGGGCTCTGCTGAGTGCCTGGCTATTCATTTTGCTGCCACTCTCAAAGCTGCAATTCCTTTCTCCACAGACAGCACAAAGCATCGCACTGCAGGCTCCCAAAAATGCTGCTTATCAGATTTGGGAATCCTTTTCAAAGGGCTGGATTGCTTTCTGCTATAAAAATAAGTGATGGCAGGAGGAGAATCTCCACTCCAGGAGTTTGGGGCAGAATTCAGGATCCCCGTTCCCAAATCCACTTCTTCAGGCTGGAATATTTAACAAGCACGTCCTTGAGTGATGGCAAAAAAGCAGCAGCTCTCAGTGCCCAGCCCAGCAGCAGCTGCAGGTGTCTCACTCAGGCTCTCCCGGGTTAAGAAACCAGGGGTGACATTTCAAGAAGCATCTTGTGAAGGAGAGACCTTTATAGAATAAAAAGTGTGCACAGCAGGGTTTTCCCCTGCAACTCTTCCTGTTTTACCCAGGGAAAGGTTATTTATACCCAAACAAGGCTCATTTTAGGTTTAAGTGTCTTCTCATCAGCCTAATCTGCTACAAAAGCAAATTCAACAGCCATAAAAACACAAGCACGACTCTGAGTGTCCCTAACATCAGCCCAGGGAACAGTGAGTAAAGTACTTTTCAAACACAAGTGCTGAAAATATACTCAAGGTATCACTGCATTTTCTGTTCTAGAATAAATATCTCTCCACAAGCAAGTAGACAGAAAATACTTTGAATTACAAATCATGATGCAGTATTAAATAATTACAGCAAAAATATTTAAAGCCAGGAGCCTATGTGTGTATCACAACAATCACTCAGGTATGTGAGCTGTAATTTCAAAGTATAGGGGCAAAAAGAAGTAATATAGGTTTCAATGCAAAATTGCTCAGCCTGCTTAATAAAGCAAACCCAACATTTTCCTATATAAATAAAATACAGACCTTGGAGACAAATTTCCAGATATCTAAAAATGATAATTCAGTTCAATTACTTTAACATGGAGTTTAGTTTGGGAATATAAAGCATCTGAGAATCTACAGCATCGCTGTAACATTAAATTCAGCACATTTGGAAAAAATGTTGTCCCTCAACTGTGTTGTTCCAGATTCACTGCTATTTTTACACAGCTA
Organism: Pardalotus punctatus; assembly: GCA_013400915.1. Taxonomy (NCBI): domain Eukaryota; kingdom Metazoa; phylum Chordata; class Aves; order Passeriformes; family Pardalotidae; genus Pardalotus; species Pardalotus punctatus. The sequence goes on from VZTX01029381.1 coordinate 123,978, forward strand.
AGCTCACAGCATCTAAAGTGAAAGTTTTGTTATTACCAGATGGCAACCATCAGCCCTTGTCTGGCAGAGAAATAAAAAGCTTACCTAATGCCCAAGAAATGGAATTACCTAATGCCCAAAGTAATGCGCTCCTCACAGTGCCATGGGACTTCATCTCCTTTATTGGTGTACACAGATAATTGTGTTCCATCTAAATTCTGTTTCTCTTCTCTAATGTTATATCTCATATACTTTATTTCACAGACGTGTCCTTGGTACCCTGTTCTTACAATTTACTTTAAAAATCTGTCACCAAGGGCCCAGATTTATGACTGAGATTTTATGGATTAGTAATTGATCTAGTGCACATTTTTAGCTTACTGCAGATGGAAGATCCATGTCAGCTGGAAACTCTTTCCCTCAGATTTCTGCTGTGTTCTGTGCTTGGTTTTGGGGGGTTTTTCACCTCTTTCTGACACATTTGGGGCTGGTCATGCACACGAGCAGTGACTGCAGCTCAGCAGAGCCATGACAACTCATTAAACTCAAAATCACATGCTTGAGACACAACAATTATAGTTATGCCAGTTCCTCCTACTTTGGTGGGAAGAAATCTGAATTCTCAGTTTACAGCACATTTTATGCCTTGCATGTCGATGACAGTGCTGTTTGCCAGAGGGTGGTGGGCAGAGATTCAGCAATAAATCATTGCCCCCTTTTATCTTGGACTCACCCATGGACTTCAGCATTGCCCTTCAAGTCATACCTGCTATAAATTACCCTGAATAGAGGGTGTGTTGTTAGAGAGAGCATTCCTCATGTGGGATTCTTAAATCCAGCCTTTCCCAACTGTCTGGAGGTGGGAATTACAGGCAGTTATCACAGGAAGAAAGGACAATGCAAATGTTCCCCTCAGCTAAACTCAGGGCAGCCCTGCAGTTTTGCCATTGCTGTGCCATCACCTGCAGTTATCCAGAACCACACAACCTTTTAATGCTTTCTAAAAACTCTATGAGGTATTCAGGGCATGAGAAAAACCTTTCCTACTCACCGAAAATAAAAAAAACAACACAAACTTATCTTCATTAATACTATTTATTATAGGAACTGCAAGCTACTGAGAGCACATTTTTAATAAGTGGAATCACAGATTCAAGTTGGAAAATACAGTTTTTAAGAGTTTTGGCGTAGCCATCACACTGAGAACCAGAGGCTGTGCCTACACAGCCACTTTAACCCAATTGTGAATTCTCCATCTGCCTCCAGCCCAAATGCTCCAGTTCTCTCAACACCCAAAAGCCAAAAGGCTGAGAGTTCTATTTTTTTGGGCAGGGCCAGCATCTGTGGCACTTTGGCATCCTGCACTTTGCCTTGTGGCTGTGAGCAGACAATTCTCCAGTCCTGAGAAGACAAAATCCAAATCATGCTGTGCTCACGTTTGGCCAACAGCCAAGCTTTTATAAATTAATTATTTCACCAAGCCAACTGTTCCCTTTGCCTGACCCAAATCCCCATCTTTATCCTTAAATCTTGTTTTCTGCCTTCCTATCTGAGCTTTACAACTACCAGGAGCTGGGTTTCCCCCTTTAAGTATCCAAACACCACCGGGAAGGGATGATGAAGTTTATATCATTTAGCTGGAATGTCCCCAGAGGTGATTGACTGAAGTGAAAGGTAACTCCAGAAACCATACAATATTTAAAAAAAAAAAAAAAAAAAGAAACCACACACACCCCAGAAAAAAAAAAAACACCCCCACCCCCCCCAAAAAAAAACCCCAAAACAAACAAATAAACAGAAAAAAAACCCCAAAAAACCAAAACAAACAAACAAACAAACAAAAAAAATGAAAACAAAAAACCAGGGTTAAGTTTCATAAAAGGTGTCTTCTTGCTATGCATACACACAGCCAACTTGATTTTAAAGCCGCCCTAAAAGNAACAAAAAAACAGGGTTAAGTTTCATAAAAAGGTGTCTTCTTGCTATGCATACACACAGCCAACCTGATTTTAAAGCCGCCCTAAAAGTGATTTTTCCAGGGATGATTTTAATGGTGAGGCTGCTTCAAAGCAGAGGGAACAATTCAACAATTCCTTGGTTGTTTCATTTTCAGTCCGTGCTAAAACAGCATTTCAAAGCATTTCAAGGAAAATCTCATGTCTTTACAATATCTGACCATAGTATGGAAGACGTAGTCTGCCAAAAATGGCCAGATTTCTTATGTTCACACCATGACAAAAAAGCTCTGAAATCTAGAAGAATTAAGTCCCACACCTTAGAGAGCGGCAAATGAACACTGAGTGAGATATAGGGCAAAGACTGAAAAAAAAAAAAAAATTTAAAAGTACCTAAACCATCGTGAACAGGAGACAAACACTGTACAAGAATGAGAATGAGGCTGCAGACAGAGAGGGAGGAACCCCAAGAGAGATGAAGAAAATGGGATTTGGAGGCATTTCAGTCTTAGTGAAAGCCTTTTGGTGTCTCATAGGTCTGTCCCAAAACCATGGATTTAGGACAGTGGCCTGCTTCTTCTTTTAGCTACTCAGTTAATTAAACTCCGAGAGTGAAAGAAATTCAGAAACATAAATACTATAATCTCAGAATTATTTTTAATGCTACCCTCCGCAGAGGAGGGTAACTAAATAAATAAAAATATTAATCTGCAACCTAGCTTAATTTCTACTTGCCTGCTTCAGCTTTAAGCACCTGCCCTTGCTCAGACACATTTTTCACCTTCTGAATAGTCCCAGCTCTTCCATCTGTGGGTGCTCTGTACTCACAGACTGCATTCCCAGCACAGAACAAAAAATCGCTGCTTTCTCCTCAAAATCATCTGCTGTGAGTGATGCAAGTGGTAAAGGGACAAAGGGCACATTCATGCCATATCAATTCCTCTAAATCAGGAAAATATTCTCTCTCCTCCCACATAAAATTGTGTTGTTGAGTTCTCAAGGAAATGAGGGAAGAGAAGGGCTACAAAAGTCACACAACAAATGTTCAGCGGAAATGAAAGTATGTTTTTTAGTCTCTGCCGTTATAAATTAAAGTCATCCCTTCAAAAAAAATAAAAAGTGTGGTATGGAATTGTACTGAATTAAACATTTCCCCCTCAGGTACCAGACAAATATGGAAGGGAAATCCATAACAAAGGCAAAGCCCAAAAATGTAGCAGAGATGTGAGGGAAGCAGGAGCAAGCGGTGATTCAGATTTTATTCCCATTGTCCATATGGAGAAAACACCGATGCAAAAACATGAGAGAAAACGAGGTGCTGAAGAACAAACACATTCAATTCATTTGAGAATCTCAGAACTTCTTCAAGAAGAAAGTTCTTTTTCTAGAAGCCCTCAATAAAGCCAGAAAAACACATGATCTTGCATGTATTTTCCTCCAACTGCCAACTGCACAAGGTGGATAAAAGTTGCCCAGGTGCAAATTTACTCTGACTTTGAGAATGCTCCTCATTTTACCATGATGAATGTTCACAAATTACTGTTTTATGCCAAATCTGATTTTCTCCACCATTGTTCTGCCCCTGCTTGCACTTTCAGCAAAGGCAGGTGTTGGCCCTGACTGCTGTTGTGCACACAGACACCCTAAAAAAGAAAATCCACCAGGCAACAAAGAATGAAAGGAAAAGTATTTCACCTAAAGGAAGGTGAAGAGATGGGAGCAAATTATTTCTTTTTTAATCCACTACAAAAGGCCTAATTCCAAACAGATGTGGACCTTCAGATTAAAATCTCTTTTGTGACCCCTAATTTTACATTCATAAGCCTTGCACAGGAAGTAGTTCACAATAATAATGCCTGGCTCACCCATTAACACATCAATCAGTCGTATTAGATTTGGTGCTAATCCAATTATTTCCTAGAAAATCTATGGAAAACTTATTTTTCCATGACATAAAATCCAGTTGCAACTTCCATTTATCTCTGAGGAGTTCAACCCAGATGACTGATTCAATCAGAATCACTCAGATTAGAAAAGGATTTATTTGGTGAAAGAGTAAAATGAAGAAAGTAACTATTGGGAGGAAACAAATTTAAGTCTGTTTAGATTTATTTTGTGAATATGTGTGCCCCCAGTGTTGAAACCTGACCATCCCTGCTGAAGGACTGGCTATTATAGGAGGACTAATATTGCATTTTCATCTGTACTGGCTCCTAAGGATACAACACAATCACTGAGAGCAACTGGGAATACAGGACCCTGTAAAAAACCCCAAAAGGTTCCATTTTCCTTTGTGTGCTGCCAAAGCTCCAACAATACTCCTAATTTCCCCTAACAGGATTCTAGCTGCTTATGTTTTCTGTAGGCTACTGCACAGGACTCATTTCCTCTCGGAGGAAGCAATCCCGATGTAATTTGATGAGCATCTCTCTTAACATCAGCACCCACTTGAGCAGCTCATCCCATCCCCTGTTCCCACTGCGTTCATTCCTGTCCTGTAGTGCAAACTCCTCTCATTTTAGGATCAGCTCTGCACTCACACCACGTTCCTGAGGGCTGTATCCAGCTGGGGCTTGAAAAGGTCCATGGAAAGAGACTGCACAACCTCTCTGGGCAACCTGTGGGACTGCCCGTGCTCAGATCTACCAGAAATTCAGTTTAAACCTCCCCAGCTGCAGTTTATGTCAGTTATTTCTTGTCTTCCCACCCTTCAGGGAATCACAGACTGCTGCAGTTGGAAGGGATGGCTGCTGTTCAGCCAGTCCAGCCTCCCTTCCTCCAGGGAAGGACGTTCCATAGCCACCCTGGGCAACCTCTCCCAGGGCTTGGCCACCTGCACATTAAAGTTCTTCCTCATCTTCAGGTGGAACTTGCTTGTAATGGGCAACAATTTCTGCCCATCACCTCCTGTCCTTTTGCTCAGCTCCACCAGAAGAGCCTGGTCCCTCCTCTGACCCTCCCTGACACACTCAAGACATTGCCAAGGTCCCTTCTCAGCCTTCTCTTCTCGAGGCTGAACAGACCCAGCTCCCTCATCCTTTCTCCTAAGAGATGCCCCAGTCCCCTCCCCATCTTTGTCCCCCTCCGCTGGACCTGCTCCAGGAGCTCCGTGTCCCTCTTGTCCTGAGGAGCCCAGAGCTGGGCACAGCACTCCAGGGGTGCCTCACCAGGGCACAGCAGAAAGGCAGGACCACCCCCATGACCTGCTGGCCGGGCTCTAATGCCCCCCAGGACACTCTGCTGGCCTTCTTGGCCCCCAGGACACTCTGCTGGCCCAGGGGCAGGCTGTTNTGCCCCCAGGACACTCTGCTGGCCCAGGGACGGGCTGTTGTTCAGCAGCAGCCACAGATCTTCTCCCCAGAGCTGCTTCCCAGCCAGGTGTATGGGGCTGTTCCTCCACACCTACAGCACCCTTCACTTGCCTTTTCTGAATTTCAGAAGGTTCTTCTGTGCCCATCTTGCCCATCTCTGTCGAGGTTTTCCTGAAGGGCTCACAGCACTGGGGTACTGCCCGCTCCTCCCAGCTTTGTGCCATCAGTGACCTCGCTGAGAAGGCATCAGCCCCTTCACCCCAATCACCTATGAGTGAATTAAACAATACTGGGCCCAGTACCAGCCCCTGGGGGACATCACCAGTGACAGGCCTGCAATAGAGACAGAGGCCACAGCTACAAAAAGCCATCCCAATCCTCTGTACTCATGGCCAGGCTGGTGCTGGGTCCCTCACAGCCTTCTCTTGCCCAGGCTGAATGAGCCAAGCCCCCTCAGCCTCTCCTCACAGGACAAGTGCTTCAGCTCTCAACCATCCCTGTGATCCTCTGCTGAACACATCCCAGTTTATCCACGTCTTTCTGGCATTAAGGGAGCCCAAACTGGCTGCTGTTTTCTAGATGTGGTTGAACAACTGCCAGGTTGAAAGTGATAATCACTGCTCTCAATCTACCAGCCCTGCTTCTGCTGCTGAAGGTTGGGGATGCTGTTGGAATTTTCACCATCAGGGCACACCGCTGTCCTCAAGGATTCCCAAATCCTTTTCCACAGAGCTGACCCCCAGCCAGTCAGTCCCCAGCCTGCAATAACCCAGTGCCCTCATCTCTGGCTCCTTTCTGAGTGACACATCATGAACAGGCGCCAAGGACAGAGTGCTGAGATCAGGATGAGATGCTGGAAGTGTTTCTCTCATCCCACACAAGCCCACAGATGCTGTCACTGCAAGGAGGTGCAAAGATATACTGAGATGGCATCAGTTCACAGCTCCAAGCTCTGTACTTGGAACACGTTCAGCTTTGGAGAGAGTTCAGAACATCTCAGTGGCATTTATGAGCCGCTTCACACTTTCCTAAGCATCCTGTGATGTTGACAGGTGTGTGTAAGGATGCAGATTTAAGAGGACTGTATTTGGGAGGAGTCTCCCCCTCTTCCAGCCTTTCTGGACCCCGGGAAGTCCCACCAAATGTACTTCAAAGATGGGAGAGGCAGAGGTGATTCAAGCAGCAGGAGTGTGAGAGGTTTTGGAGAACAGTGGGGGAGCTGGAAGGGCAGCGTCACTTCAGAGGAGAGGAGAGATGGAGATTGAGTCACCAGTGCTGAAATAGTGCAGGGAAGAGCAGAACAGAAAAGAAGCTGCCAGAGAGACCTCCAGCTCTACTCCTCAAAAACCCCTTTCAGACCAAGAATGACCTCTGCAAGCCCTGTTAGTAAATTCAGTGAGCACTTCATAATCATTGAGACAACATTTCTGTGAAGGAGAGAAAACAAAGACCTGCCAAGGATAGGGCTCCTCACTACTAACCTGGTTTCCAATCATTTACCACAGATAATTTGGTTTAAAGTCAAGCAAACACCAAACTGCATCTGCAGCCTGGAAATCAGACAGCCAGTGCCATGTGGAACCCAGCAGAAGAGTTTATCTTCATAAAATGAAATACTTAGAAGCCAAGAAGCCAAGTGAGATATTTCCTTAGTTAGACAGAGAGGGAGTCAAGGAGAGGAACAGCTGCCATGTTCATGATTTGATTCCCAAAGAGAAATCTCTGCTAGGATTTCCCAGGCCTAACTCGTGCAGAGCAGAACACCAAAGCTGCCTTCCATCTTCATTTTATCATAACTGATATTTCTCCACTTTGAAAACTTTATGGACCACCAGTGCCCAGTGGTTGATCAGGGAATCATGGAATGGCTGAGCTTGGAAGGGACCCCCCATGCTAAAGCAGGGGCAGCTGCAGCAAACTGCTCTGCCAAGAAGATCAATGTGAAACCATTTTTCACTTCCATTAAAAGAAACAGAATTAACGACCCACAATATTTTTAGGGCAAATGCAATGTGAACATGGAAGACCAGAGATAATAAAACCACTGGAAGATGTTTTACATAAAATATGCTGGTACTTAAACTCCCAACTCAGCAAGACAAGCTACCTTCAATCCCACAACAAGTCTTAGTCTCTGAATTTTTATGGACAGCAGGTTAAAAAGCACATCTGCTAAAGTAACTTTCTGAACAGGGCCCCTAAAACTATAGTGTTTTACCAAAGGTCCAAAATTCTACTGGACTGAGATGTAACTGACTGTAGAGAAACGTCATTTTTAGACTGGAAAAAAAAAAACCCCAAACCCTATGAAAATTAATAAAGTTTTAAATAATAACAGTGGCTTTGCAACCTAAGTTTATCTCATGGCCCAAACCATCAAAACCTTGGGCTAAAGCAGAGACCAATGAACACAGCAGAAGAAACATCAGAGGTTACTAAAACAATTCATATTGCATGGTGGATAGCATATATCCCATACACAGGTATTAATATTTAATGTAATATATTGTAATTTGCTTTTACTTCAACATCCTATAATGGCCTTAGTTTCCCATTCCACTCTACAATGGAAATCATTGTACAGCTGAGGTATTGCCTTTTATATGGAAAAGGACTGCTGAAGCTCAGGGGGGTTTTGGATTGCCAAGGAGGATGGGAGATTTCAGATCCCAGACTGCTAAACTATGGCTGAGTAGTTAAAGATGGGCAGCTCTGTTTGCTGAGCAATAAATATGAGGTCTTGACAACAGAACACAAGAATTCAATCATAAAAATGTTAAAAAATGAAGGCTTGCCTCAAAAAAAGTCAACCCCAGTAAGTGAATCTGTCCAGAGGTCTGCAGAAGGAGAGGCAATAGTCCTAACACAACCCTGGCCACCCTCTTGCACCTACTGTTCCTTGGGAATGGACAAACTACTTGACTTAGCACCAACCTGAGGCCTAATTTCTATGCCCCAAAATGATTTCAAAGAGGATGCAAATGCAGTGAAGTAAGAGCAAAGCACAGATTCCCACTGGGAATTCTTCCCAGCTCCCGTTAGTCTGAGTCAGTCAGTCAGTCATGGCATTTGATGTCCTGCCCTCGGGCAGCAAGTTCTTGGAAGGGCCTGCTGGAGCAGGGACACAAAACCCTCCTCCAGACATTGTGGATGGTGCTTCAGTAAAAATAAAATTTGTCTTCTGACTTCTCTGCCCCCTCAAGAGCTTTCAGACAGAACCCTACACCTTCGCTCCACAAGGGAATTTGCCCAAACCACCTGAATTCTGCCTCCCTGGTGTCATCAGAGGCACCACTTGCTTGTGTCTCACAGTCACGGGTCTGACTTGTGCTGAGGGAACTGTCAGAATGGAGCAGAAAACAGATTACAGCAACAGGAAGGGCTAAGGGAAAATTCTCCTTTGCAGGGTGCATGTGCAGTTAGAATCACTGTGCTCTGCTATAAAGGCTAAAAGCAAGGAAAAAAAACCTCTTGCAATCCAGATGGGGGATGGAGATGCCCTACCTGCTGCTAAGGGGAGCTCTGGAATTGAGAGCTCCAGGTCTGGACTGGAAACTGGAGAAGCTCCACCCTTACTTGGCACCAGGGAAGCTACAGGATTTTTCCTGCTCCCCCTCTGTGGATATCCCCTCGGAACCCACGCTGTGCCTGGCACAGCACGAGGGCTTGGCCCCACGGGAGGCGTTCTGGGCTGCAGAGCACGCAATCCCACTGACTTCCAGGGGAGGTAAACAGGAAGAGAGTGCGTGCCCATCTTTGATTTCAGTTAATTGTGTTGACTAATCCCTCCAGTTTAATAATTTCAACTCGATTCTTTGCGCTGCCTCTTCTATCTGTGACCATGTGTACCCATGTGTCATCCTGGCTTCTGATCAGGCTTCTTTTGCACATGATTATCGTGGGATAACAGCTACTTCCAGCTTTGCTTATCTCCTTCTTCACCTTCTTCGTCTTCTTTTTTCCCTAGAAACTGCATTGCATTTTTCCCCCTTAACTCTGGTCCTCTATCACTGTCAGGTCATTTCAAACAGCACTGCCTTCATGCCAGTGCAAATTATGTATCTTTATCCCTCAATCTGTGATTACTGCTTTCAAAAGTCCTGAGCCTACTCCATAGACTCAGGAGGGCAGGGAGGCAGAGATCAAGTTTAAGGAGATCAATAGTTTTTTCTGAAAAACACCTTTATTCTTCGCATTGAAAATATAATGTTCTCAACTCTTCTGGACACTGAACCAAGTCTGTAGCATAACTCATTTACCTGCAAGTAAAATGAAACCTTTATTTCATTAAAAATGCTTCTAAAAGGGCATCAGTTAATATCCTAAAGAATATATTCATAAATAATCTAAGTTTTTTAAGTGGCTTCCCTCCATATGGAATATGCTCATGGTTTCTAACAGAAATGTCACAGAATTTCTGCACAGTTTTTGGTTGGGGTTTTTTTGGTAGAACAAAAAGATACATTAAATTTGGGAGAACATCTGTTTGATCCTTTATCTTCACTTTACAAAACCTGTAGTCAGCTACATTCCGAGATGGTGTAAAAACACCACGAAGGGCAGAGCTGTGAGCGCTGCATGCGTGCGCACACACAGCCCTTCCGTAGCTCCCATGTACGTGCACCGTTATCAGCCTCAAGTTACCCCCCTTAAGGATGCTCAAAGGAAGGGTGATGATTTTTCGGAGTCACGTTTAGCAGCGCTGAAAGATAAGGTGTAGCACTCACCTACTTCACACTTCCAATGTTACCAAAACACATTTGAAAGATAACCCCAAATCACCCCTCCAATCAAGTACTTTACCCTTTCAGCATGACGCAGAAGTTTAATTTCCACTGATGGGTGACCTCGAGACTGTTGTATGCCTCCCCCCCCCAATGGCAGCGATTCCCCTCACTGGCAGAATAAAGCGGGTCTATAAATAACTTCAAAAGGAATTGTCGCTCTCCTCACGCACTGCAGACAGCTGTTTACACAGATCCCGACTCCTCAGACGCTGGCTTGGCCCAGCTCTCATCCTACTGTTTAATTTCCTCTTCCTAAAAAAGCCTTGGGAGATGCGATGCAGGTACGAGCGGGGGGGTCGCAAACGCCCGCTCCCAGAAGTTGCGGCTGCCGGCGGCAGGAGCCGGAGCGCGGCGCGGGGGAAATTTCCCAGGGCAAGGGGGTTGCGATCGGGTGTAATCCGTCCTTAAGCTGATCCTCGGCCCCGGGAAAGCCCTGCTCCCCACCCGCGGACCGCAGCCGCTCCGGGCCCGGCGCATCCCTCCGCGCTCGCCCACCCGCAGGGGCTGGCGCGGGGCCCGGGCCCGGACCCGCACGGGGCGCC